>VZRE01012666.1:22361-68493 GCA_013396775.1 Cephalopterus ornatus | reverse complement strand
TGCCACATCCAGTCTCATCTTAAAAACCTCCAGGGACGGTGAATCCACCACTTCCCTGGGCAGCCCATTCCAATGCCTGATTACCCTCTCTGTAAAGAATTTCTTCCTAATATCTAACCTGAACCTCCCTTGGCAGAGCTTAAGACCATGCCCTCTTGTCTTACTGCTGGGTGCCTGGGAGAAGAGACCATCCCCCACCTGGCTACAACCTCCTTTCAGGTAGCTGTAGAGAGCGATGAGGTCTCCCCTGAGCCTTCTCCAGGCTAAACAACTCCAGCTCTCTCAGCCTCTCCTCATAGGACTTGTGTTCGAGTCCCTCCACCAGCCTCATTGCTCTTCTCTGGACCTGCTGCAGCACCTCAATATCCTTCCTGAACTGAGAGGCCCAGAACTGGACACAGTACTCCAGGTGTGGCCTCACCAGTGCTGAGTATAGGGGGAGAATCACTTCCCTGGACCTGCTGGCCACACTGTATAAAGTCCAGGCTGCAAACATTGCCCAGAGTAAGGAAATAAAATGAGCTTGCACTCTCTCGCCCTTGTGATCTGTGCACTGCCCAGGGACCTCTTGCCTAGTGATACTAAAGTTCTCAGATACTACTCTTGCCTTTTGTGTAAACATGATTTGTATCAGTATACTGCATCTGAGTTTGGGAGCAGAAAGATTGTGAGAAATCTGCAGTCTTCTCCAGTGCATTTAAGTTCAACACTGTATCTCCTAGAAGCTGAGTGGTGTGGTTTTTTGCTGCATCTGCAATATTGTAGTGATTTATGCTTTTAACGGATTACAATTTCTATGTTAAATGTTGCCAGACTAGGTGGATAATACATGTGTGCTCTTATCAAAGGGACTAAAGAATTGACTGGTTCTTACATGGCATTTTTGTCCATAGATGTTAAAGTATATTAAAAAAATCGAAATAATTGTTTCTGTTTTATATATTACTCTGTTAATATTTTACTTTGGAGAATCTGGTCTTTCCCTAGGACAATCTGTGTCCATATGAGTACATCCTGTAATCACAGGTCCTTTAGAAATGCCTGTAAAATACGTGTGTTTCTACTGAAAGAGCCTACTGAGGTTTGCAGTCTCTGCAGGATCCTGGCAGAGTCAGCGTGGTTAGCCAAAAAATGCCTGGCGAAGGTGCAGGGTTCACTGTGTCTATTCTGAAGTAAAAACAAGTCATGCCTTTTCTCATTGCTTATTGGCACAGATGTCTCAATTTTGAACACATCCGCTTTTTTTTCCAAGGAAACGTAAGCAAAGCAAATAGAAACTCAGTGAGCTCTCATTACCAAGTCAGTCTCACCTATACTATCCTCTTCAAACTCCCTGTCTGTCTTCTTACGTCTTAGAATAGACATGAATGCATACATTTGTACTGCAAGATCATTATCTAGTCCCTCCGTATAAGCCTGTTGCTACTTTGGCAGGGCCAAACCCACTTCAGGTCCTTTAAGTGGTCCCCCGAGGGTGTTGGTAAGCATGCTTCGTGTGTGCCTGACACAGAGAGTGGATTTTCTACAAACAGCAAGGGTACAGTAATTGTGTGCAAGGCCACGTGTGTGAGAACTTCCCTTTGCCTGCTGCTGTATGCATGGGTAATTGTTTGTTGGAGTCAGCTAATACCTCCTTGGTACTGTGTTTGCTAAGAGTGAGGGTAAAAGCTTCAGACTTCCTCGGCAGGGAGGTTCAGGCATACTTACCTCAGGAGAGTGCTGTGTCATGGAGATTATAAAGAAACTATGCTAGTTTGCCAAAGAGTTTCAAAGGGAATATTTTTCAGGTCTGGTAATCCTGGCCCTTTCCTGGAAAGAAAGGATTATAGTCCATGATTTGAGAGCTGTTTCAAATGTCTGAATAGACCTTGGAGCAGGCAATGGACCCCAGTCCCTTTCCTCATAGCAAAGGACCTTCATGATAGGCTGTCACACCCCTGCCTGGGACGTGGATCTCGAATTCCTGCAGAACAGCACAACTTAACCCTGAAAGGCTGGACTAGATGATCTTCAAAGTGTTTTCCAACCTAATGATTCTATGATTCTGTGAAAGGATGATGAGAACTGCTTTTGTTTCCCTATAGCCTACACTCCTGAGATGAAGGGAGCGGGAAAATGCAGGGCTCAAAGGCACTGCAATGGAAAGGGCAGTAAGTTTGGGTCTCCCCTCTTCTTAAAGCAGAAATTCTGAATTACTGGATGAGGTCTTTGTTTTTCCATTCAGGCAGACCCATCATTTACCAGAATGCAGAATTTTTTACAACACTGTACAGAGGCAATAAAGCTTATGTAAGGCTTCAGGGCATACCATTAAACTTCCTGAAGCCTGCTCCTTTGGAGACACAGCCCTGGGATGCTGCAAAGTAGATGAGGCCGGTCCACTGCTGGCCATTTTTTAAAATGAAAGTTCTGCTTCATTTTTTTGAAGGCTCAGTGTAGGCTGTGAATACTTTCGCATTGCAGGATCAGTAACTTAAATAACATGAGGAATGGGATTTCAGGTGTCTGTTTTCCTTCAGCATTGGCAGTTGACTAGATCAGATCAATCCCTCTTCCAGCATATTGGGGAGTGGGTTTGAGGCATCTCTGCCTTTCCAAAAACCCCCAAGCAAAGGGCAATCTGAATGCCAGAGGCGGGTGGAGATGCCACTCTTCACCTCTCATGTACAAGCTGTTCCATTATGCAAAGGAGAAGTCATGATTTATGAAGGATTTGGAGAATGAGGGGAAGGAAAAGGAAGAAAATGAAGAGCAAGTGAGTGCATGATTGTGTAATCTCTTGGCACCCTGATGCTGGAGGTGAGAGGAAAAGCCAGCAAGGAACGCTGGATATGAAAGAAGTTTTGTATCATATCTGGGGAGTGTTTAATGTCAGACTAATTGCCAACCACATTTAGCTGATCATTAACTAAAGGCAGTTGTGTTTGTGTAATCAGTTTGTGACACTGACATCTGACACAGATTCAACAACCACCATTGTCTCTCAAGGCTTTAACTTTTGATACAGCACAACTGGGAGGCACCCCACCTGTAACCAGGAAATCTGAGGTACTCAGGAACAATCCCAGGCTGAAGCACAAAAGTGCCCAGAAGACCAGTTGGATCAGTATTTGAATCCATGCTTTGTATTTTACCACACTAAGAGGAAGGAAGGAAGGAGACGCAGCTAAAGAGATTACACGGGACTTGTGAGACTGGGCATGACTTGGGCTCCAACAGCTGCATAAACCAAGCCTTACCCCATTTTTGAACACAGGCAGCTGAGAACTCAAGCTCCTATGTGTGCTCAGAGCCAACATTATGTGTCATTGCAAGAGATATTTTCCGCCTGGCATGTCCCTGCTTACACCCTCTCCTCGACTCCACCTCTCTGGCTCACTGGAACTTCGACATTACTAAACAGTCTGACAGTTGCCCATTATGATTACAGTACTTTTTTGTTAGTGACACCCAGCACCTCAAAGTGCAATTATTGGTAAAATTTGTCACAAAATGCAGTGAATTTCTGGTCAGGTTCAATACGCCTGTTTGCATAGGGCCCAGAATATATGGACAATAATTTCAGCTGGACTCATGGAAAATATTGCTATATAAATAAAAAACAAAAGCCATGCAGGATTAAAACAATGTTTAAAAGCCAGAGGAAGACCACCCTGAAAACTCTGATGAGAACATCCTATCAGACCCTCTTCTTTAAGGTACTCCATGACAATGTTTTGTTTTCCAGTATATGACCTTCCTCTAATTAGATTATTTAAATCTCTCAGTATACACAGAAATTATTCACACTTCCTTCCAGGCATGATTACATTTGATGGCCTTATCTATTGTTTTGTAAATGCCTCTTTTTTTTCCTTTGTTTTCTCTTCTGATGTTCTTCTGAAAACCAGACACTTCACACCAGACATCACAGACCAGACATCACAGCTGTTCCTTCAGAAGCAGGGCTGTGGGCCACAGCATTGCTTTTCTGAACGTGGGGCATCCTACAGCTCCCAACAGAAGAGCCATTTCAGGTGTAACAGCCATTTCAATAACACAATAAAGAAAACTTAAACGCTAAAATTAATGCAATGGAAGTAAGAGCAGCCAGATAAGGCACAGCTTTTCATCACAGCCCCACGGGTGAGAAGTTGTCCTGTAGCCCCTTCTTTAAAGGGTTTTACTCAGCTGAGCTGTCCCATTGCCTGAACAGTTGTTCACACAAGGCGAAGATTTGATCCACTGTTACAGTATAGCTAAAAGCAAATTGGGCTGAATCTCTTTCCTTACATACTGAAGCCGAACAGAAGCATGCAGCCAGAGGAGCTGTCAGAGACAAGATGCATTTGTGATTCAAATTGCAAGCTAATACTCGATGAAGTGGGAAAATGTTTATTTGGATGTTTTATTTCAAAGAAGGGTGCATTAAATCACTAGGAGACCTGAAGAAACCAAATTTTAACTCATCATCACAAGAAAGCAGACTGTGATGTGTTACATGTAGTATTTGGTGTAACAGTGTCCAGTCTGGTGGGGGCTTCTTTGGACTATTTTCTTGCTAATCATATTCAGTTTATCATTTATCATTTCATCTACAAGTTGTGCCCTAAACTTAACTCTTACACCTTTTCTAAGATTTGCTTTTTATATTGAACCAATGGCTGTGACCTTCAGAATGCTGTACAATGGTGGAGTTTTTTGTTGGTCTGCTTAGGAAACATATTTTCTCGTCTCTAGTATTTTTTTTACACTTTAAGGGTATTTTTTTGCACCAGAAGGAATTAATAATCTTCATGAATTTTAAGGTGTAAGTCTGAAAACTATAGTCACAGAAATTATTCCTTTGTTTCATCACTTATAGCTTGGAGGATGCAATAACAAAACCCATAAATGCAAAAGTTTTTAAACACTGCTACTTGTGATCTTTGATTACAAATTATTGCTGTATTTTCAAGTAACATTTTATAAAATATTTTACAATATCACTTTCCATACAAGCATGAAGCGTGAAACCTTTAAAAAGCTGGATATATATGGTGAATTAATATGCATGGTCAAACATTGAAATACATTTGTTTCAGACAGCTCCTTTGATCAACACTCTTTAACCATGTTAAAAAGGTAACGTGGAAGCCAGATTCTTCTAGCTGTTACATATTACTACAAACTGCTTGCTATGGGAGTTGGCAATAATTTTCATACAAGATCAAGTAACACATGTTCAGTTTCTCTTTTTGTATGAAGAGACAAATCTTCAGCCGATGTTCCGAGTGTAACTCTCCAGAAGTTGGTAAGAGTTGTGTTGTTTTACAAATGGAGATGTGGTTCAGCATGGGAAATTCCACCTCTTCCCCCACCCCAAGGTCCACATCTTTGCAGTGAATGGCACTGAAAAGAATATAACTTGTCCATTTTTGCAAGGAACCCACTTAACGGAATATTTTGCTGCAATGATTTGGTGTATCTCTCCCAAACATTCTAGACAGGATATCTTTTTTTCAGGCTTTGAGGCAAAGTAATCTTCTCAATTACCTGGTGATCCTGAACAGCTAGGCTTTGCCCAGATCCAGTCAACAAAGTGAATTGGAATTTGGGCTAATTTCCTTTCTGTATCACTTTTCTCAATCCTTGGCAACATTTTAACAAGTGTACCTATAAGTAAAGTTTAGCTTTGGTTTTAGGAGTTACTTATAATGTCGTGTTTGAGCAAAAGGGTAAATTTCAATGAGCGGACATTAATGATCTCTATTAAGATCATATATTTTCTAGATCAACTCAAATGCCTAAGGCGTTTGTTACTAAATTTTTATTACTGCTATTGTTACTAAAAATATATACGTTTCTGATTCTTAATTAGTGGTATTTATTGCCACTATCTCTGGGTAACTGTATATTATTTTAAATAATAATATTTTAAACTCTAATGCTACCCTGGCATTACCCTGGTTCTCCTTTTTTTCCTTGGATTAGCACAGGAATCCATAACAAGGGATCTGAAGTGGTGCTCAGCATTTTGTGCTCTGCTTCTGGAGGAAGAAAAGTGTTGCACTCCACAGGAACAGCGAGGAAGCAGCAGGTCTCCGCTACTCCTACATACTGCCTTGTACCCACTGCAGCATCTTCCTTCCTCAGAGCAGCTCTGGGTTCAACACTGCCAAGATACAGAACTAGAAAATAGACTGAAAATCCCAAAGTAGTAGGATTTGATCTAAAATGAAGTAATATAATCAGCATATTTGGCCTCTGTCATCACTTTTCTTACTGTACTATTTCTAACTCCTTAGGTTGCATAACTACTTGAAAGAGCAAAAGGCAGAGACATCCATCTTGGTCATCAAAGTATCTTAAACCTTGGAAACTGCTTATAATATGTTCTGACTTGCTTGAGATACATACAGAAGACAAGCGTCCATTAGAAAAGTTAGCATTTACATTTTAAAACTTACACAGGTGACACACTATTTTTACTGACACTTAGTTATAGATGATTTCCAATTACCTTAGAAATTGATAGGTTGGTGCAGTAAAAGACAAAGACAAAAGTTTACTAATGATTGCTATTTATTTTGTTAAGTCAATAAAAAGTGCATAGTACAAGCCCTTTATCCCAATCCAAGTACTCAGTAAAAGATTACTAGGAAACCGCAAATGGCACAGATGATTTTTTGTTTGGCATAATTCAGATATTTTAAACCACCGATTTACATTAAGTACATGACATCATCACTCTTCCTTTTTCAATCATGAATAATTACAAGGCTAAGTGATCTGCAGACAATACATGAATACATACGATTTCTCATTTCAGAGTATAATAATTGTGTTAAGCAGACTCTAAAAATACTATTGTTTTAACAAAGTTCTAAGCTAAGGTATAATTGTAAACTTCCCTCCAGATTTCCCAAGTTGCTACAACTTGCATCTTTTACTAACCAAGCTTAAAACCATCATTACAGAACTGATCGTATCTTGGAGCTTTTCATACCACTAATCTCTTCCACACTTCTCAAAATTTACCATAAACATTTGTAACAATGATACAATTATTTAATCGCAAATTACATAACTAAAGGCCAGATTTCTGCCACCCTTACTAAAGCTGCTACTAGTACTTTATCTCAGAGTAGTCCCACAAACTTCAGTGCAACTACTTGATGAGTAAGGCACCATTTAACACAAATAAGAGTGGCAAAATACAGTCCTACTGTTAGTTACTTTTATTTTAATTAAGAGTGGTGATCTGTAGGTTTTATCTTGAAGACAGTATCTGAATTTAAAAGGCATACGTTTTGATGTGGGACAGTGGCCTGGCTCTTTAGTAAAACGCTTTACAATAAAATATTTCCAATTTTTTTTCTTTTACATAGAAAATTTTAAAATAGCAATTTACATGAGGAAAGCATACATGTATAAAATCACTGGGACAATTACTTAGAGGAATCAAGCAAAGATAGTTCATTTAAAGGTAAAACACAACATTCCTCTAAACAAAAAGTTCAGTTGCCAAGACTCTTAGAGCTGGGTGCACATGTTGAGTTTTATAAATACATACACAGACATTTAAGTAAAAGGGAGACTGATCCTCACAAGTGAGGAGCATCTCCTGTAAATCTCACCAACTTCCAACAGGATGAGGAGTGGTGCTCTGTCTGAATAGAAGCATGTTTCAGTTGGCTTTATAATCAATTGGGAGCTTGTTTTATGCCTCCAATAGTGAAGAATTCTGGCCAAAAATCCTTGGTGAAAAGGTCACTGTTGGAGATTGTATGTTTCCTTGTTGGTTCAACAAAATGATGCTGTATTACTTGTTCTGTTCAAAACAGTACCCCAAATATAAATGTACATGGAAGGCAAAAAGCAAGCACAGTGTGAGTGCTTGTCCCAGTGACATCTTTACACAGTGTTTGTGGCCTGTACACCATTAGACACAACAGGACAAATTCTCTCAGCTTCTCTGCTGCGGTTTCATTACTTTACATGGCACTGCACTGATGTTAAAGAGAGCACCTGGCCCTATTTTTTTTTTTTTAATTAATTTTTTATACGTGCTCCTATGCTTAGGAGCACACTATTTCATAGAAACTCAAAGGTCAATTACACCAAATCACAGAAGCCTTTCTTCAAGTCTACACTGCACCTTTACCAGGAGGCTTAGCTGGCCCACCATTTACCCTGAGGAAGAAAACGTTGTATCTGTCAACCATGGGATCTGGTGCAAGATTTTTGTTAGAGCCTGTTAATACAAACCTTTTTGCACTTTAACAGTTAGTCCCTTCAGCTCTGTAACTGAAGTCCTCATGGAATAAAGGTTTGTAGAGTAAGGCTTTGAATTCCCATATGTCTGTTCTACTGACCTTTAAGTAAAGAAGCTTCGTGTTGGTAACATAAAAATGTTCTTTACATTATTCTCATCAATTTTGCAAATTGAACAGGAAAAATATACAGTGTCGCTTTTCTGTACATCTTTAAAATGTTTTTAAATTAATGTACATAAAAAAAAGTCATTCCCATTTGCTACAATGGGAGATGTGCACAGGTGTGTGCACAGCCACACATACGCACACATGAACATACCACACACGCACACAAACATTAGAGGGAAAAGACACGCCATATGTGGTCACCTGCAAGTTTGTTATTCTACAATTACAACTAGTAGATAAGGATGAAATGTTAAGGATTGCTGACAACATACAGGTGAAAAAACCTGAATAATTCAGTACATGTTGTATACCAAAAGTTGGTAACCTTGGTAACTCCTTGGTATGATTTCATCCTGTCCAATATACATTACATCATGGCTAAAAACTTGTTAAGGTACTAATTATTAAAAGACTGTACCAGGACAAAAAATTCTACCGAGTTCTTCTTACTAAATTTCTCTTTTCATAAAGTCTATAAGTAAACACATCTGATTTTAGAATATATTTTTTGACAACGTATTGAATAAGATATATATATGAACAAGACTAAATTAATGTTTTTTTGGTGGTATAATCTTCTGTGTAAAGTTCCCAATATATAGGTCAAAGCTTTGACAGTGGCAATTGTCACATTCACTTAGGTGTGCATGCACGCACAGAGATTATAATTCTAGTAGACAATCTGTGCTTTTGCCAACAACCCTGAAAACTATGTTAGTGGTCCAAAGACCAGATTAAAAGCTGCTCTGAACCCAGGGCAAATATAAAATAACTTCTATTTTTCACCACATAACTAAGTTAATACTTCCAATAATAATATAACTCTCTAAAGCATACTGGAGAAGAAATATGAATTAATCTGAAGAAAGGTCAGTAACCCTCCATTATTATAGATGCACTGGGATTTTCTTTTTCTTTCAATGAATATCAGAAATCACATCAAAGAAATTAAGATCACTGTAACAGAAAGAGACCGAGTGGAATGTCCATAGTAACAGTAACAACCAAAAAAACCCTGCAATGCCTTATCATTATTCAAATTACAATCTACTAGGAATTGTAATAACATAGAAAGCAAAAATTAACTTAAAATTGAAGTTGCTAAAAGCAGTTCATGAAGATTACTGCTGAATGATAATTCTGCTCTATATAAATGAGAAAACAGTATTGAATGGGTTTTAGGAGTAATCTGGTCACTTCGTTCATTTGGTCATGCAAGGTTTTAGCTGCTGAACTTTTCCAATACTGAATGCTCTAATCCACTGGTGGGGCTGGTGGTTCTTGTCCCTTGGGGGAAGAAAGAAGGAAAAGAAAGAAAAAAGCAGGTACAGAATTAGAAACAGTGTTTCACATAATAGGATTTAGCAATAAAAGAACTCCGAAGTGTTACACTGTGCTTTCTTTTATGATCTTTCAGTGTGTTCTTAAATATTTAGAGTAAAGGAGCATCAAAGAACTATACTGTTTCCTGCAGCAAGAGGGATTTTTCTGAAGATCACCTTCTCAGTTTTATGCTGTAATTTTTTTTACCAATTTCTCTTAAAGCTGTGATTGTCCCCTCGCACATAAGAAGGCAGTTTCAACCAGGGACAGACAGTGTCCAGAGGGCATTATGAGAACATTATGATCCACACTTAGTCACCCATGCCTGCTCCATCCCATGGCAGGCCTCACACTTGGCTTTTGTGATTCTACTTTCACTTTGGTTTTACTCATTTTCATTTCTAATGGAGTTCCAAGAAAATACAGGGGGGAAAAATCAGAAGAAAAAAATTAATTACTATTATAGAATCTCCCTTGAAGATGCACTTACATGTTGTTGGCTGGTTGGCTTTCCGGCTGTGTTTGATCCTCTTAGATTATTCGGTCTCAGTAAGAACAAAACAAGTGCAATCACCACCCATGCCATCATTATCATGGTGAAGCTGATGCCATTGTCACTGGACGAGTTTGGTCCTGGCACTACAGACAAGGAAAACTCAAGGTATAACACAGAGTGACAGCAGAGTTCTTTTACCCAAATGAAAACAAAAATGCAATATAAGTCTCAGAAAAAAATCCTGAAATACTTTTCAATTGAGTTTTCTGATTAGTCCCTCATTTTTGCTTTGAGACAGTAATTCTTCATTAGTGTTACACTGTTCTTTTATCACATTTCATATCCATTTGAAAAGAGAATCTATTTCATAAGATTTCACGGGTGATTTCAGAATCATCATGAATATTTCTTAGTTCATATTAACTCCTAGTGACCTGGAGAAGACAAATGCACACTTTGTGTTTAAGAAATCAAACTTGATGCAAAATATATTTAATTGGTGGGAAAAAACCCATATGTATGTTGGTCTTTGTTTTTTGCCTCAAACAAATTAAAGAATATGACTAAAGAGATGAGAACTTAGACTCCATTGTTACGCCCCACACAGAGAACATTCTAATTCTACAAGAAGGGAGCAAACTAATGGTTATCAATTTGTTGACTGCTGTAAGTTATTTCTTGAGAGTTTGTTCGAACAAGTGTCAGTGTCAATATGCCAGATCTCCACGACTGATCATCCAGGTCATGAGGCATTTCTGTTAGCATCAAGAAAAACTTATCTGCCAGGAAGGGAAAAAGTGCCATAGAGATAGATTAAAAAGTGAAGCCCAGGAACACAATGTAAAAATTTTACACCCAATTTTCATATACAACGTATGAGTCATCAACACATGGAAATAAACTTAGAAAGTTTCCTCAGGCTGGAAATGGGTGGTTAGTCTTTTTGGATCAGCAGGTTCTTACAAATACCTGCACATTTTAAAACAAGTTTTCTCCTCTGAAACATAATTTCAGATAATAAAACAGTAACTAATGTTGTCAGCTGAAGTGTAAACCAATGTACAGTTAATTACCTATGCTACTTACATGGATCTTTATCACAGTATGTAAAGTTCTAACAGCTTCATTAATGATCTAGATGATCAATTAATAGAGAGCAATAAATAGAGAGCTATAATGAATAACCTTCAGAAAGAGAAGAGCTGTTCTGTTTTGTTACCCAAGGTTTCATGAGCTGGGGCTGTTGGACCGATGTCCTTTACTGACATCACATGCACTTAAAAATGTCAAAGAAGAAAAAAACCCATGTATTATAGAAGTTCATGCTTCTCACAACACAAACACTGCCATTAACATGTATGAGCAAATGACACTGCTCTTACCTTTTCAGTATCCAAAATACAGACACTTCAAAACCTGAGAAGTTGCTAATGTAAAGGAGTTTTATGATTAGAAGTATATGTAATTACAAGTGACAATTCTTTTGATGATCTGAGTGAATAAAGGGCATTGTATATGAGGAGAAGGCATAGTGCACAGAAGGTAAGTAAGAATGCCACAGCCTTTAATTCATTAAACTCTTTTACATAATTGATTCAGAAAAAATATGGAATTCTGAAGGTAAGAGTTTAGACCTGCAGTCTTGTTGAGCACAATATTATTGTTATCAATATCATATATCAATATTTTAAATACTGAATTACCTTTATATATGAAATCCAGGAAACTAGCATATACTTTGGCATGAAAAGAACAACTGCTTTAATGTCAGGCTTCCAGGCAACATTAATAGCCACACTGCGACTACCTTCAGCAACAAGTAAGAAAGCCTTAGGTAGCTGCTTTGGCATACGTGTACATAGCCCAGCAGAAATTTCACAGATTTCATAGAATATTCTGAGTTGGAAAAGACCCACGAGGATCACTGAACTTAACCCTTACATGAATAGCCCCTACAGGGACTGAACCCACAACCTTGGTGATATTAACACCGTGCTCTAAACCAGCCTGAGGTAATCTCAGTGTTTGAAGGAACACTGAAAATTAAGCCCATCTGTTAGTCACGATTCCCCATACAACACAGAGAAACAGGGACTAGTCAGATTGCCTTCTGGAATTTTTGCTGAACCTTAGTGCACTTAGGGTCTGTGCTTAAACAAAAGTTGGGGTAAGGAAATGCTGCTGGGTCAGCTCATGCTACAGGCCAGGGAAGGGAGCAGAAGGAACCACAGAGGGAAACCACAGGCATTCATGCAAGACACAGTTTCTTCCAGCCTGCACTGCAATATGGTGTGGATGGAACCAAATGCGCTGAAACATTAACCAAGACAACAGCTGATCTAACACAGCTTGGCCCTGTACTACCTACTCAAGGCATGCCAAATACTGAAACAGCCACAAGACTGTTTACACTATTCAAGAACCGTTCAATCCACATCTCTCACAAATGACCATGTGCTTTAACAGGGATGTGAGGTATTTCAGAATCTGTCCCTTTAATGTCTTAAGGACATGAGAATAAGCAAAGTTTCGTATAGCTGGGGTGAATCACACTTTTCAAAGCTTTGCTTCACAAACCAAGAGAACAGACAAGAAGCTGTTTCAGATACTGGGAGCAGTTAGAAGACAACAGTCTTTTGCTAGAAAGACCTCCATCCCTGAGATCATAAAATAATCAGATAAGGCCAGCTTACGGATAAAGAACAGTTGAGTGAAACTGAAACCAAGCAGGATAGAATTCATGCTGATGGGCAGAAGAAAAAAATATTTTTTTTAATAGTTCACAGGCACAGTGCCTTTAATGGGTATTTTTTGCAGATAATTTAGAAGTGGTTTTTTTTGATTCCTTGAAGAATAAAGGTTATCCTCTAAGAGCACCAGTGAATGGTATTTTCTGATATTTCCAGATAGACAGAATATTGTCCAGTTCTGAGATGGAACGTTCCTACCACCATCCATTTTGATGGATGGATCTGGTTATTAACCTCCAATGCCCAGGAGACACCCACTAGTACAGAATGTAGCAGTACATATTGTCATGTCACCTAGTGACGTGAAACACAGTCTCTAACCTACCTTTCCATACAACATTGATTCCAGCCCAAGATCTTTATTTTTAGAGTATCTGGTCCCCTGAGTTCAGCATACATATATATCTACACACATCTCAATGAGTCTGTGCCCCTGGAATTTATTTTTTTTTTTTTACACTGTGGCTGAATTACTTCTGTGCAGGAGAAAGCTTTATTAGGAGCTGTTCTGAGATTATGGGATTAACTCCCATGGGAGTTAATGACTATGGTGAATCCTATCTGTTGCTCAGTGTATGAGATACAGTTCTTGGACTTGCTTTTTCCTATAGAAACAGAGACTAGGCCACATAAATGAGTCTTCTCACAGAGAAAAATGGGAAGGTTGTATTCTAAAGGAAAAGAGAAGAGACTGTATTTCTATCACTGTAAAAGTATATTCCATGTGGTGCTTTTTGTCTGCCCTCTCATGGTAGAAATAACTCCTTTAGGATCTTTTTACTGTTTAACATCTGCATGTGGAAAGGCAAAAGCATGCTCTCTGACTTGCGTCTTCCTCTTCTCGTGGTGTTTTTAGCATTGTCTGTTCTGTGAACGAAAGGCAAGAAACTGTATGAAGAGAGGTGTCTTACAAATGAATCACCAGGGAAGACAAAGAGCCTGTGGGACCTTCAGCAGATAATGCCAGCAAGCTGACACTCTCAAAGGCAGGGATAAGGAACCTGAAGAAAGCCAAAAAGGATTTGAGCAGAGAAAGGGGCAAAAGGGAATTACCAGAAAAGGGAGGGAAGAGCTGGCAGATGTTTCATGCTGTTAGGTTAGCTGCTGTGACTCCCCTAGATGAATACAACTCAAGATGAATCACAGATATGTATTCATTTTAAATTACATAGAAATTTGGGAGTAGACAACATTCAAAACAGTCATCTCTGACCACATTACAAGCTAGCAGAGCACTGAGAACAGTGTTGGAAATATGAATGTGGCAAATCGAGGTCACAACATTTGGGAATTGCTAGAACACAGAAAAAACTCAGGCAGTAGCCCCTCATTTCCTTTGACACGGAAGGCTGACTGTGAAGGGCCATGAGCCATCAGAGCAGATCAGTACCAGCTGGATCCTCCCTGGGCTGGATGAACCGCTGATGTTGCAACTGCCACGCACGTCAGAGAACTCCCATGCTCCACTTGCATTAGACAGAATTCAGAAAAGAATTATCATTCTTATTCTTCACTTCAAGGGAAACTGTAAGATCTTCTGATTTGCTGAGCACAAACATTCCCAACAGAATATTAAATGTGTTGCTCACATCTTTTTGTACGCTTCCAAAAGCACTGGTCCTGACTCCGGAGGAAACTCTCTACAGGGCAGTCACTATGACATAATGGTGCCAACAACCATAAGTAAGAATTTATAGATAACATAAAAATGTGAATGAGGAAGCCCTGGTACTACTGCTTTGGTATGGCTCCAAAAATCTAAAACATTTTTGTTGAAAAAATTTTTCTTGAAAAAACAAAGCATAGTCAGGAAGAATCAACTGAGGTGTTTCTGAGAACTTCCATCTGGTAGCAACATCATAACACATGTCGCTGCTGTGACATTGGCTGAACCCCAGCCCTGACGTCTCCCAAAACAAAACCACATATATCTGATCAGTTATTCCACAACCTTGTAATTCAAGAATCTGTATGACAACACTCCCAGCTGTGCTTCCAAAAGGAAGACCAAGTCCTGGAAATGAGCAAATGGGTGGGAGTGAAACAAGCTTCTTCATATTGAGGTTCTGAAATGAGGAATCAAAGTCAGCAAGTAACAGGAAATGGAGCTGTGGGACTCAGGGAAGAAGAGACCCACCTCAAACATAAGCTCATCATCGTACAGCTCATCAGAACAGGATGAAGGAACGGACAGAAGACTGGCCCAGAATTGTTTTAATCTGTCTCTGAAAACATCTCTAGAAGCTTCTCCAGGCTTAATTTGTTTATTTTTGCCTTTGACTCCCGGGGGTCTTCCAGACTGGTGCAAGCACAGAATCACAGAAGCATCACAAAATAATCTGACAAACAGGCAGGCAGTGCCATTGCATCAGCAGAAAAATACCTTTGCTGGAACTAAATTTAAGGCAATATAATAACATAGGAGAGGATTTACTCTATAATTTTTGCTTTGGTTTTTGAAACAAACCACTGGTTTGGAACAATTGCTGCCAAATTGCTTGCATCTGCACAGACAGTCATTGCAAGGATCTCTTTCAGGATGGAAAGCTATTTGTCGCAAACCATTCAAATTTCCACTGTACTACAGCTTGGTAACATGAAAGCTGTCCCACAAGCTTTGTACCCACACATATCAGAACTTACTAATTTATACAGTCTTTCGTCTAAGACCTTCATAAATATCGATGACGCAAGACTCCCAAGGCTCGAGTGTAAATGACCTACCATTGCTTGGTTTTGACTGTGGAC
Organism: Cephalopterus ornatus; assembly: GCA_013396775.1. Classification (NCBI taxonomy): domain Eukaryota; kingdom Metazoa; phylum Chordata; class Aves; order Passeriformes; family Cotingidae; genus Cephalopterus; species Cephalopterus ornatus. The sequence goes on along the minus strand of VZRE01012666.1, from coordinate 52,771 downwards.
CAAAGCTCAGAAAGCTGCACAGCCTGTCTGTGTCTACTTCCAATATAGAAAATATTCTATCTCTCGTCATCTGCCCCTTTCCCTCTCCTACATGTCTATGATTTTAAAAAAAAAAGACACAGAAGTCTAAGGTGTGGAAGACTAAAAAGTCTGGCCTTGGACAGGTGCATCTGGAAGAGAAGGGGTACTGGAAGTCACAGACTACACAACTTGGAAAGCCCATAAAGAAAGAGTAAACCAGAAGTACCCAGCCCCGTGCCCCACTGTCTTTTTTCCAAGTTTTACATGGAACAGCTTATAGTTTTCTCCCTTCAGCCCAGCAGGTCAATGAGTCTGCAGCTGTTTCACACTGGGAGGGCACAGAGCAAGTCCAAGTTAGATGCCCATCTCTAAACAGGTTTCACAGAGGAGTGAAGAGGGAGGAACGAAGAGTGAACAAAGGCATGCTCTCTTCACAAGATCCTGTAAACTTTGCCTGCACTGCTCCTAGACCTGCAGAAGACACTGGCACCAGCAGCTCTTGCTTCCAGGAACACTGCTCGGGTGCTCTCTGCTCCTTCAGCATTACAGTAGTCCTGATGCAAACTAATTGAGTGAGATCATATGCTCAATTGGTAAAGCAATATAGGAAAAACAGATCCACTTCATTTTTATTTATAAACATTTGGCAGTATTCTCTCTAGATCATGAAAAGTGTAAACACAGTGCCTCAGGGCAAGCTTTCATTACTGCATAACCTCTGACCAGCTATGCTTCACTGCAGATGCTAGTAACATTTGACTGTCCCACTGTTTGGGAGAGGTTTTTTAATGTATTTCACCGCAAATTCCAAGGAAGTGTACACATCAGTCCTCTGCTTCATTAACTGCACAGCCACCAAGTCAACAGAAATGCAGTTACAGTGCATGTCACCCTATGAGTCAGAGCTGGGGGGGAACTCCTCTCCTACACAGAGGAGTAGAGGGTTCACAGTACTGACAATAAGTCACCCAGCCCCAGCTGTGAACGCACGTATGTGGGGAGTCTGTGCTCAATATCTAGTCTTCAATGGTTAGGCTGCTATGACTGTAAGGAGGTCAAATAAAGCCCCCTCCAAATTTTCCCCTGTTATTCCCCAGATCATCCTATTTGGAGGCTAATGGTAAGATTCAGTAATGCTTGGGACCTGACTAATGGTCGTATTGGTACATTAACACCTCCAGGCTTCTCACCAACGCTGTGTCCACACAGTGCTTCCAGTGTACAAATGTCCACCCGCATCACAGATTCTCACAAATTACCTCCCCAACATATGAATTTTATTACTGTAGTATTTGTTCTAATGTAATATGTTCCTATAACATTAAATCAGCTGTTGCATTTTAAAGACCTGTCAGACTGTATTTTAATGACTGCTGTTTATTTTACCTCCATGCACCTGATCTGAACAGTTACTCACATTCCTGAAGGCATTCTGTGTCTGTGCAGTATGACTGGGATTGTCTCAGCTGAAACAGAGAAAAAGAAAGGCATGATACTTAGCAATGAGTCTCGGTCAGCTTTTAATGAAATCATGATTTAATATAATGTCAAAGCACAAGTTTAAGATAAGGAAGATTTTAACTGATCCTTTATTGGGTCACATGTGGCTTATGGTACGTGAAGAATCCCAGATATGGAGACAAGTTTCTGAACACTATTTACATAATACCTTTAAACCAGCTGACTACAGTGTTATTGCTTCCACACAGGTTTCAGCCACTGAATAACTATCAAAATTCAAGTCAAAAAATCTATAGTGATATATATATAGACATTATTATATACAGATATACTCTCCACACATATTTTGGGATTTATAATGGACAGGTGTTACTACTATTATCTAGATCAAGTAACATTAAAATGCTCTATGATTACATCACAATAAATAATCAGACTATGATAGTGGTTATAAGATGAATTAAAGTTTCATATTTAAACTTCGTACTTACTATTTTTTCCTCTCCAAGAAATTTTTTAAAGTAGGTTTTAATATATACTTTATTGTTTTTTCTCTTTACTGATGGGTGAAATTCAAAACACTTTTCGTGGCTGTAATGACTATTTACACTTACAGACTAGGTAAGCTTGCCAACTGCAAACCTGCAAATCAGTATAACTATTTTAGAGATGGCAGAGCCAGAAAAGAAAGACAAATACCACATTCCTTATTGGGTTCAGAGATGCTAAATGGATGGGATTTAATCTGCAGTACTATGGAAATAGAGTCTGTTCTCTGTTTAACTAAACTATATGGACTATTAATAAAAGCTTCAAATACAGAATTGTTACACTGTAACAAAGTTGTTACAATGCCTTGGTTAGAACTGACATTTGCTTTTTGATACGACATGGTAGTGTCACAAATCCCAACACTTCTTGTCACAACAGGCTAATCTGTTTATTATCAGTGTAAATACACAAATATTCAAGAGAAGAAAAGATGATGTAAGAAATACATGAATTATTTCCACAAAACCAATTTCCCCCTGTGTTGGCATAAGTGATTTGCTGTATGAAGCCATGTTATGCAAAGCGCATCAAGGAAACAGACACGGAACCAAAGAAGACATTTGGAAGAGTCTAAGCTCCTTCTTTTATCATAAACATTTTCAACTGTTGCCACATTTGAGAAAGACAAAAAAAGTAACTGGAGATTGATCACATTCAATCTTTCATTAAGATATTAAGACCTACTAGCAAATTTACTGAGACTACAAAGAAGTCCCTTAGAAAGGAACTGAAAGGCTGGATTTAACCTTTCAGCTGTTTCTATAGTTAAAAACAGCAGCAGGGGAAAGTCAAACAAAATACTTGCCTTATTAAAGGAAAAAAAAATCTATCAAACTATGCATATTTCCTGCCCTTCTCATATAAAAGTAAAAGCTCATTCTATTTTAAAACTTTGGAATTAATTTTCAAAGGGGACGTTTTACATTAACAGTAGTACCAATTTGGAATATTTTACACTGAAAGATTTGTGAACCGGGGAAACTGGATATTGCTATACCCGTGTTTTAAAGAGATCAACATAATTATCTTCTGTTTGCATAAGGATTTAATTCGGGGAGGAGGGAGGGGCTTAATTTATAATCCCTACTTAGAATACAGTTTATAGGTATTCAACACAGAATGATGACCAGAATTAAAAAGGGCAATAGGTATATGATCAGAAACATTGTACAAGCATAAAGCATCTCATTATCCCTCTGTCCCCAGGATGGCATAGATATGCAACACTGCCTTGGGTTGTTCTAGCCACAGAATCAGTTACCTCACATTCTGAGTGTTACACTCCATCCAAAGACAACTTTTTTAAAGCTGCAGGATGGCTCTGTAAGCCAGGGAGCCATGTAACAAATCTGTTCTTAACAGCTCAGTGAGAGGCTGCGTATTGTCCTCTTGGGATGAAACACGGCAGATGATGGAAAACGAGCAGCAGCAAAACAGGTTTTCCTCAATTCATTCGGGTCAATGAGTTCCTAACTGTAACCCAATACAAATCTGATCTCTTGTGGTCATTCATTTAGTCAAAAGATAAGAAATGATTCTGGCATGTGTATGAAACGCGTAAATAAGGTGAATGACTGGGAAAGGTAATGCCTTTTGCTGAAAGAAGAATGTTCCTTCTACCAATTAGCTCTCTCTCCATAACTACACCCTTAAGGAACATAGCAACTGTTGGGAAAAAATGTATGTGCAACATTTCAGACATTTCAATAGTCAGGTAATTGAAAAAAGAGCAATTACCAGAGACTGGAAAAAACCAGTCCTTTGTATTCAGATTTTTCTATTCTGATGTGGAAGGGGAGTTTGGATGAAGGTTTGTGGAATAATGGTAAAAAGCTGAACCAGATTTTACCTGTTCTCAACAAAACCCTCAAAAAGACTATTCAAATACACTCAGTGTTTTTCAGACTGGGAACACTACAGAGCTGATGAGAAAATTTTGAATAGAGAAGTGATTTTTTGAATATGTTAACTCTTACATACTTAAAGACCATATTATCAATGGTGATTTTGATTTTATTCATATTTCAGAGATCCTTGTGCCGTCAGAAGTGTGAATTTCGTGGAAAATTAATAGTTGACTGCTTGATCTGATGCCTGCTAAAGCCAGCAACAGACTTTTCATGTTTTTCTGTACACTCTAAAATAGACCCTTAAGAAGAACAAAGAGATTAGGTGAGTGAAACATCAGGGCATATTCAACAAAAGAAGAAGAGAGTGCAATATGTTACAAAACTAAACAGTTATACTATTTTCTTTCATTTAAAAGAAGCAGATTGTATCTGAATTTTAACATTCTTTGTGAAGCTTGTTCATTCAAATATACTAAAAGGCTTAGTACATGTGAGCCAAACAATAAACTTATCTTTTATTGTCCAAAATGAAGTAAACACAAACTGTAAATAACACGAAAGCTAGAAGAAAGCTAACAAGAATGAAAAATTATCAATTTATTACAGTAAAAACTTGCACACAAGTAAAAATACTAATTATAAATGTACATTATTTAAAATACAACTGTGAATTTTCTTTCCTCCAAGTACATTTAAAATCTTGAATAACCTAAGCTGAAGTAATTTAAATTAATAACACCCAAACAACAAGAACTCTTGGGCAAAATGAGTATTTTATTTCTATGAAGCCCTTCACAATTTTCTGAAAGAGGCAGCAAATCAGTGTCCACTTACTGAAATATTGTGAATGTAAGCCCAATACAATACCAAAAAAAAGAAACCAACTTACTTCTAGTGGTGAGAGAGAAAAGGGCTCTTCCTCACTCTCTCCCTGTGACACTCAAATTTTGCATCGCAAAAATAGAGAGCACTTTTCAAATGGCTCCTAGTTCCAATTTGAAATAGCTCTTCCTTTCTTTTCCTTTTCCAAAATACACAGCTTTTAGCCCCAGCTCACACTAACACAACAGTGTTTAGATCCTGCTCCTTTGAGACATCAAGCACAGTTTTAACATGCCATCTTGTGGATCAACAGCATCTACCCATCAAACACTTGAAACGTGTCCTGCTGCCACTCTTAACAGATGCCACGTTATAAGAGGAATCTGCACAGTTTTTGTAATTCCCAGCTGTGAACAAAACATGAGTGGTCTTGCAGTAAAGGGGTACTGTTATCAGCTTCTGGAATCTTCTTTGTGATGTCAACACATTAAGTGAAATTTCTGCTTTGGTTGTTTTGGCTTTTTTTTCACGTGCAAAGCTACTGTGGGCACACAAGCATCTCTGTGTGGTAAAAACAGGGTGTGAACTTCTACCATGTGTTAGCTGCTCCACAAAACCACTGAAGTCCAAGTGAAACAGTAAGCCCACTGAAAACAGCTTCAACCAGCTAACACAGAACTCGTTTTTCCAGCACAGTGACCTCAACCACTGGGACCATTTCACGCTTCCCATGAAAGAAGTTAAGCTACTTTGCATTTACTGTTCATCACAGATAGCTACTGTGGAGAAGGAAATTCAGACTTCTGTCGACCTTCACAGGAACTCTGCTTCCTCTTCAGAGGAGTTTGCTGAAACTTTTCCGATGAATTTTCAAAGTTTGCAACCCCAGAGTTCAACAGTCCCACAATCTCTGGGACCGGTTCTGGAGTCTCTGCTCAGACAATTTTTATTTTTTTTTAAATTACCATCAATAGCGTACTGCCTGAAAAAAGATTCAGAGCTCTTATCCAGTGTGAACACTTTCTCTTTATAAGATCTAAGTGTATTATTTAAGAGTTAAAAAAAAAAAAAGACAGTATAAAAAATATCAGGAATATATCAGTGATTTTTTTTTATGACCAGTTTGTCACTTTTCAGAAGAAATAGTGGTATAATCCCTGTCCAAAAGCACTTTCCAACTCCAGAAATGGTATACTAAAGAGGCAAAAAAACAAGAAGAACAGGACTAGTGGCTGGAACTAAGTGCAAGAATCAATAGAGTATAGTGTGAATGGCAGATGAAAGTAAATTATTTATGTAGGGATAATTAAAATAATTACCTTTTATAATAACTTTTGAGTCAGCTCAAAGCAGAAATTAAGTCCGCAGAAAAGACATGAATGAAAAATTACTAAGTTCATGAGACAGGTCAGGAAAAAACCTCCATACAATAAACTGTGATGGAAGAAAGCCCAGAGAGATGTGTGAAAGAAACAGATGAAATAGGTACAAAAAATAAGAGAGCAAAAATGAAAAGGATAGATAAGTAGAAAAGCAAGGACAAATAACTAACTCAATAGGGTCTTTTATTCCATGAATAGAAGTGAATTTAAACTGGAATCATAAAAACTGTTGATAGAAAAATTTATATGATAACAAGGGCAAAACATTATCCCTTGTGAAAATATTATTTTGCCATTTAAACCAGTTGTAAGCTCTGGTTTTGCTCTCCAACGATGCCAGAAGATGACAACACTGTGGCATACTCTTGATTGCGTTCTCATGCTTCTGGGTAATGAAATCGTTGTTTAAGCTTTGCTGGCAGCCACTTCTGTTCTGTCCAAAGTATATACATGATTTAGTAAACAACATTATAAATAAATTGCTACAGTAGGCTATGCCAGTCCTGAATACAAGCCAGGGTGCAAACTGAAATGTAGCATTATCTGTAGACTTCAGATTTAAAGATGCAAAAAATGACACCTACACACATTATTCTGCTAAAAGCTGGCAAAGAGAAATAAGAGAAAAATAAGAGGAAAAGAATGGTATACTGATGGAATTTAACTGTTAAACTACATTAGCTTCTCTTAGTGGAACAAACAAGGAAAAACTGAACAGTGCCCTCCCCACTCCTTCATTTTCTATGTGTACATGCAGAATTAAAATAAAATGATGTTCATATAAGGACAGAATAACAGTCTGCAATAAAAATACAGTCTGGTCCTATGAGGTGGCAAGTAATTTTCTCTCCCATCGCAAATGAGTGAGAAGGATGGTTGCTATATCTCAGAATAATAATCCTAGATTACAAACCAAGTCTTAAGACCCAGAATCATCAGCCAGTTATGACAGGAGAACATTAACTTTCATAGTGAAAAATATGGCATTTTATGGAGGAAGGTGCATCAAATAAACATGTCACAGGGACTACTGCAAACTGGAGCCCTAATTTTGACAAGAACACATTCTCCCTTCATTTTCTTTGTCCAGGGATTGCTGTTTCACCTTGGTGTCATACAGATCCTCCTTTTCCAAATTTCCCTCACCTTCCTACAATTGCATGCCTGTTATTAGTACTTCATTTCAAAATTTTGCTGGCCTTGGGGACCTGTGATATCATTGACATCCTCCTTCTAGTGAACACAAAGCAGAATGAATTAGCAGAAGAGGGAGAATCAGGGAAAAGGAAATAAAACAGTGTGATGATCAGGATCATTACAAGGAGCTCACAGCATCTCTGACTACAAGAAGTATTAAGACACCAAATAGATGAGACAGAATATTACACAGTATTACCACAGAAGCATCTGAAAACATGCACAAACAACATACATATTGCCGAACAGGACAGCAGCAAACTTATATCTAAAATGCAAAACTAGAATACACATAGGCTTTCTGACCAAACAGCTCATTATCTTCTGCAAAATGATGCATATTAGCAAAAGAAAAGGGTACTTCCACATAGACAGTCTTGAGGAAAAGTCTTAGAACCAGCAGTTCCAACAGGTAAGTACAGTTTGCTCTAAGTGTTGATTACATCCACACGTGGCCTTGACAGAAAAAGCACAATTTTTGCCTTTTCCTCAAAAGAGATGGCCATAATACTTCTCTGATCATCAGAGTTCAGCCATTCATAGTACAGGTTATAGCTATTAATTACTTCTGAAATATCAAGCTGACAGAATTTTCAATGCATGATTTTCTACACTGCTTGCAATACACTATGCACGCTTTGAGATGGTCATGGGCTGTGACTGAGTTTTTTTTTTTAAATATGTATTTGTTAAGAAGCAGCAGTTTTCAGCATACTACAAAGCTCAGGGATGGGAAACATAAAGAATGACACCTTCAACTTTCAGTTAAGTCCTGATACCTAACCCCTTACAGGAAAATATGCTCTTCATGAGACATTGACCTGAGTGGACAACATTGTTCATGGCTTTTTTTTGGTTTTGTTGTTTATGTTTTTTAATATCCACGTACCTGTCTAGAGAATAGTCTCCATTTACACTGTTTGATCTAGAACTAGTTTCCAGGTTATTACATGCATTAGTAGTACATGAATTCTGTAATACAGTTTTGGGACCTTAGCCTGTGCAACACCAGCACCTTCAGCACCCAGTGAAAGGCAGGAAAGTGGAAGTCAGTGGAGCAAGAGCACTCAAGAACAGCTTCACCCTCTGCTCCTGTAATGCTGTGTCTTACTCTTTTGGCCCAGTGGCTCAGGCAGTGCATCAAGTCTTTTACCCCACATCTCTGAAGGATGATACTTCTTGTCCTAATGAACAACCTAAAGTTCAGCTGTTGAGAAAGGTTCTTTTTGAGCCAGCCTCAACACCGAGGACAAAAGGGGCAAGTGAGAGCGAAATGCAGTTTCCTGCACTTGGGATGGTTGGCTAAGAAGGACTATACACTAGAATCAGTAGCACCTGCCCTAAAAAAAAAAAAAAATTAGAACACAAATGCTTTGAACATGTGTAAGAAGTCTCCAGGGTAACCCTCATATTTAAAGGTCACTTTAAATTACCACAAAGGTATTTGGTATAGTTCTGCTGTGCTTTCAGTAGATGGCCACATCAGAAGAGTAACTCACTTTTGCTGGTTGCCTCAGAGACTATTTAAGTTGGGCTTAGCTGTGCTAACATCTTGAGAGCTTTTCAACCACTTGCAGCACACAGCACAGATCTATTTTAGTCATCTATGTTTATTCTGTGCTGTTTACATGAAGTCTCCCTCAGCTGAGACTTGTGGCTAAACTGGATACTATTTCAGACTATGCCAGTTCATAATAGTAAGACTCTAAAATGACCTGGCCAAGAGAATTATGTGGAAACTTGGTTCACAAAAGAGTGTTTGAACCAATTGTGTTGAAACAGTTCAAGAATTTGCAATTTCTGCTATAAAAATCTAATGACACATCCCTTTGCATCCCTTAAGATTTCTTTGAGACATTCAAGCCTTCTGATATAGCAACATAACTTGACATGGACCATTACTTTGCAATTAGCTACAGAAGAACAAAACACAAGGTTGTAATTCCTGCAATGGTTTGTAAGTAGAACTGCTGGCAGTTCATCAATATAGATCCTTTTGTATTATAGAATTAGAAATGTTAGGGGTTAAAGAATATATTGCTCATTTTCATAAAAACTAGTATGAGAGAATTCTGTAGCCACAATTTCTGCAAAGAAAATAATACTGTGCCAGAAGGGGAAAGAAAAAGGATGTTTCTATGACACAAACTCATGTGTGTTACTGGCTTGCTTTGACATTTCTGGCCACTCTAAGCAGTCATATGCAGGTTTCAGGCTTTGTGGAATATACTCTATGATTATCCCCACCACCACACAAACTGTGGTTTCCGTTTAGTTTTCAGACTTGAACTGACCCTTGGGCTATGGTTAGTCATAGATCAGCCATGCTTACTCAGAGATCATCCATGTCCAGAGGAGTAACACAGTGGAATCAGATTTCTGTATTACTAAATAAGTGAAAAAAGGGAAAACAAAAGGGTTTAAATGTAATATCATTCTCATAGAGAGATCTGCTGTCTTCTGCCAAAACTAAGACAGGAACATTTCCTCTGGATAACACAGAATGTTCTTCACTGTGACTTGAAAACAACTGTCCCCTTGTCTGATAGATTCTTCCCAACAAAATTACTTGATGTCGTTTGTTGTTCTTCATTCCTGAACTTTGGCTCTTCTTGTCCAAATAAGTTTTGCAGATGGAAGAGACCAAACAGGAGATAAAATCATGCAAGCTAACAGACCTGTCATTGTCTCTCAACAACTCTTGTGTATCTGCAGAGGATTTGAAGTCTTGTGGTATTTTTCTTCTATACTTACTTCCTCTTAAGGAAGTTCCAATTATCTGCTATAGCCACAGAGTAAATAGTGAACACAACATACAATAGTCAAATTGTAATAGATAGTGCCGTGGGTATTACGTACTAGAAATGATATTTATGAAGTCACAGCCAAAAACTTTAGATTTTTAGTGTTTTGTAGGAATATTTAGAGATCACATCTGTTTATTATTTACGGTGGACATACTACAGAAACTTATATGTGTGAAATGTTCACATTTTGACACCAAGAAGAATCCGGAAAAATCCACTTGAGGAAAATGATAGAACATTCAGCATAAAATAATTCAGCAAAAAATAACTCAATGCCACTTAAGCATGTATATATATATTCTAAGAACTGTGTGTATGAACAATATCTTCCAGTTAACCTAATAAGCAGCAAAATATATTTTAAAAATACTATGAGCATATTTAAAATGCTTATTTTAATAATTTTTAATATTTTAAAAAATCTAAGTGCTTATTTTTAATATTTAAAAATATTATGAACTGTATATCTATAAAATCTTCATGGTATTATGAATTAAGAAGAAAAAAAGCCAACAAAACAAAGCCCTGCTTAGTCAAGCAAAATGAAAGACAGATAAATAATCAAGCCACATAACTTAGCAGAGTCGGACTTTTTAAAAACAAGCAGCTTTCTTGTTGGTAATTTCTGTGGTGTCACTAACAGCAGAGAGGAAGAAGTGTTTAAATGACAATAGCTTCTCTTTTTTCACTGTAGAAGCATTAATTGCACTACAAGATGAACTGAAGTCTGCATTTCAAGTAGAGATTTAAACTATATGCTATACAAAAACCCAAAAGTAATCTATTCAACCACAAGCTGTACTTTGAATGCCAAGTACATTTTCTACAAGTTTCCAAGTAAATACACCAATTACATTAGAAGTTAAAATTATCATGTTGGAAATTAAAATCAGAACTTCAGGTTCCAGAGGCAGACTTTTTGACCTTCTGCTGATCTTGGAATAGCAGTCATTCAAATCTCCCATACAGCTAACTCTAACAGAAATATAATACAATACATATATAATACAATAATAAAAATAAATACACAGAAATGTGTATTTGAATATGTATTTTTAACTCTACACATAATACCCATGACTGAATACATCATGCCTCCCTTCTTCATTAGCAGAAGTCTTAATTCTTATCAGTGTTGTTCTAGACAGGTATAAACAAATTAGTCTGTAAAAATTAGTTCACTTTAACCCAAATGCAAGCTAAAAAATCTACATCAATCACGGGGGGTTTGCACAGTGTCATTACTGGATTGAAGGATCCTAAAAGTATATTTTCACAGTTGGGCATCTCCTATAAATACATTATTATTCTGTTAAATTTGATCTCATCTCTGAACTTTGGGATTTCCAACGCTCAGTTTGGAGATAATTGCGAATACCTTGTTATACAATTCGCTCCAAAATCATGACAAGTACTCGCAGCCATAACACAATTCAAATGTGCTCTGATGTGGTTTATACCTATACAGGTTAAAAAAAAAAAATCAACCACTAAGTAGGTATATGGAACCATTCTGGGCACACAGCATGTTTGGATATCTTTTTCACCCTCACAGACTGAACAGCAACAGATTGCCTAGCTTTGTTTATCACAATGATTTTGGAGTAAACGTTTTGAGATCCAACAAAGAGGTAGTGGGCACCCAGTCTCCACTGAGACTTGTGGGGTTCAGCAATTTTGAAAACCAATGTTCAAAGGGTTCTTTTTAACACAAATAGTAAAATTCCTATTATGTTGTGCAAGATTGAGTGACAAAATAACAGCTTAAAAACTCTTACTGAAGCATAAAAGTTACAGATGCAATAATAATGGTTTAGCAAATCTGCTAAAATCATGTGACAGGTTACTTGAGGATAGTCTGGCTGCTGACTGAGACTTCTGAGACTTTTCCTTCCTAAATTCTGCTGAACTCCCCTAGCTAGTGATTTGGTCTTATAAATATTTAGGAGCACCTGCTTTGCTTTTTAGGATAGATGAAATCTGGCATTTCCCTTTACTCCTCACAGTTTCAAGTGCTAACTGATCCTTTTGGAAGATGGGCACTGAGCAATATGGGCACTGAGCAATAAACTCCATTTCTGCAACTACACAGCAACATCATTAGACTGCTCTTGGTGACTGCCCATTCACAACACAGGAACTACTGTGCCCCCAAATGATCCATTTGCACCCACCTTACACTGCATGGAGTAGCCCAGAAACAAAATCTTTGTGCCACTTCTGACTTCACCCAAAACTCAGCTATGTTGCTCATACCTAGAATCCTCCAGTCACAACAAAGAGAATTGGCTGACAGGTGTCATCACCTGTCAGTCTCTTCTAACAAAAAAGGAAAAGATAAAAAATGCTGAATGGGGGTCGAAATTCTGAACAGTACTGGTTTAGGTTTGCATCTGACAAGCCTCAGGGGAAAGGGCAGTCAACATGGATCCTCCTCTCTTCCTCCCACTCCCTGAACTTAGTCCCAGGTGTTCAGGTTTGTCACTGTTTCAGCACGTGTCCAGAACCTCAGAATCAACACAACTGTGGGATATGGCACAAACATCATGTNTCCTTCTTGGAAAGAACATGTGTACAAGTATCCGTATGGGGATAGCAGGGAGAGCTCAGAACATTTTGAAATTATGCCTCTAACTGGGAAGCATGAGCTAGGATGGCTGGGCCTGAAGTAAAGGCTCCACAGAAAAGACTGTTCTTCACAGAAGCCTCAATTTTCTGGGCCCTTGTGCCAGCAGCAGTGACCTTTAAACAGTGTGTAAGTAGACTGAAGGATGCAATTAAACCCATGTACTCAGCACTTTAAACCCATATCTGGAATACTGCATCCAGTCTTGGACTCTCCTACACAAAACACATTTACAGATTGAACTGAATTCAGTGGGGGGTCTCCAGAGGCTGGAGCACTTGCTCTGCAAGGAGACACTGATGGAGTTACGCTTGTTCAGCCCAGGAAAGAGATGATTTTGGGTGGATCTAACAGCAGTCCCCAGTACTTACAATCAGGTTAGTGAGGGGATAGACACAGGCTCTTGACAGCACAGTATGGCAGAGGGTATGATACAGTCAACTAAAACAATGGATAGAAAAAATTGTCTATGACAAAGACTGGCAAATATTGGGGCAGATTGCCCCAAGAGGCTGTGGAATTGCTACCCCTTGGAAGTTTTCAAGGCTTGGTTGGAATACAAGTGTTAACCTTGCTTTGAGCAGGAGGTTAGCTTAGGTAATCTACCTAAGTCCCTTCCATCCTGAACAATTCTGTTAACACCAGCAAATAGGCTCACATCCCTTTCACTTCTTGCCTCTCCAAACCTGTTGACTGTTCAGCAATAAGAAAGTTCATCAATGCCTAATGACTTTTGAGTATCAAGAGAGCACTGGCTGTACCACACTTAGGAATTACCACAGGGAAATGATATAATTTCCTATAAAGCACATGGAATTGGCTCTGCAGACGTGTTCAATTTGTCTAGTGTCATTTTAGACTTCAGCACAGCTGGTCGCTTCACAGATCTGGGCTCTTTGGCAAATGCAGTTTCAATGCTTAGCCCTAGGGCCTAGGGGTCTGTGAGATGGCAAGTGCTTGTCATTTCCTCTTGTCCTGTGTTGTATCATTTGCCTTCTGCTGCAGCCCTCCCACTGAGAGAGCCTGGTCTGGACTATTTTGACTCCCAGTGTGGCCTGTGTGTTTTGGAGATAGCATTCTCTGTGCATGGGCAAGGGGTTGCAATGTCAGAACATGATGACACAAGCCCTGCAGTGCTACATTATGGACATGGGTGGTGAACTCTGCTTACTCTGAGCAGAGTAATTCTGGAAAATGTGGTCAGTCAAGCTCCCCAAGAGTACACACAGGTACAGCAATCGCCTGGCTTCAGGTTCTTCCTCTGGCATTCCAGATGAGATGGTGTAACAATGCACTCCAAGGCTAATAAGGTGTGGAAGTGGTTTCATTTTAAGGGCAAGCACACAAATTGAGGTGAAACCATACAAGGAGCAGGTGAGGTCACTTGTTCAGCCTGGAGAAGAGGAGACTGAGCGAAGACCTCATTGCTGTCTACAACTTCATCATGAGGGGAAGCAGAGGGGTGGGCACCAATCTTTTCTCTCTGGTGACCAGTGACAGAACCTGAGGGAACAGCATGAAGCTGTGTCAAGGGAATTAGGCTAGGTATCAGGAAAAGGTTTTTCACCCAGAAGGTGGTCAGGCACTGGAACAGGCTCCCCAGGGAAGCGGTCACAGCACCAAGCCTGACAGAGTTCAAGAAGCATTTGGACAATGCTCCCAGGCATCTGGTGTGATTTTTGGGGTTGTCCTGTGCATAGCCAAGAGCTGAACTTAATGATCCCCGTGGATCCCTTTCAACTCAGGATATTCTGATTCTATGATCCCTTATTCCCAGACATACATTCTTTGGGGATTTACATATTAGCTCTACTCTTATCATAGGCTAGTGAGTGCCACATTTTCCTGATAACCTTCCTAAAATACTGATAAGAAACCTCTTGAAGAAGAGCCTGATCCTACAGAGGATGCTCTTCACACATATTGCCTTGAGTAGTTGATGTACTTTAAATGACATTAATTTAGGCCTCAAGAAAGAAAATGTGATAAAAACAAATTTATGAATATCAACAAGCAGAAGTACATCAAGTGAAGCTGATGTATAGCACCATCTCAAAAAAAAGTTTAACCAAATTATAGTTGTAATCAAGTTCACCTAATTGCTCAGAGTTAATAATTGTTAGTGTTATTTTAAAAAATATATACTTTTACTCGGAATAATTAAAGAAAAGCACTTTGTTGCTTATTCTACAATAGACACTGAACTAAGTTCAATATAGAAACAAATAAACATTGCTATTTTACAGGTCACAGAGCAATGGAAAATAGCTTGCTTGAAGTTGCTCAACCATATCAATGACATAGCAAGAAACCAAACTCAAAACCCAAAAATCACTGCATTTTCAATTTCAGAATTATTTATAGGGTAGTTTTAAAAATTTAGACATTTTTATCTTGCCATATGAGCACATGGAACCTCATATGTGTGCCATCACTTTGACATTAAAGAGGTTGCAGGGTAATTTCTTTGGTTTTACGAACACTTAAAAAGGCATATAAAGAAATATTTAAATAGAAACACTGTCAATGCTGTCAAAGTGAAGCTCTGGGAAATAAGCAGAAAGCTATCATTTGTATGGACTATTCAAAAGCTAATCAGAAAGTTGGATACACAGATTCTAACTGTACATACTACTGAATAAGCAGAATCAAAAGCATCAGTAAACTGCAAATCTGCAAAAGCTGAAGTAATGTCTGAATAACCACCCTTCCAAATATCCTCATGTTATCCTTACCAGATTAATCAGTCTTCTCATTGCATGTTCATGTGAGCAAATGCATTCACAGGGATCAAATCCACCTTCTGCCATGGTTCTCTGGATAAACCTGAATTTGTCTGTGAACACCTAAGAAGAATAAAAGGACAATGAGCTCTTTTTCAACTGACCTTATTTTCCAGAGACTCACACATCAAGTTTCAGTTCATTTAATGCCAGGATGAAAAAGCAAAACAAAGCAGGGTAATCCTATTATTCCTTTGGCAGTCTGAATGAAGAAGTCTGGTATGTGCAGTTACATTTTGATGTTGCTGAAATTACTGTCGTCTCACACAGGCTTCCTTAGAGAGCCAAATAAATATTTTGCAAGACTTTGTGTGTCTCCCCTGGGTTTTTCCACATACCACAATGAAATACATCCAAACAAACAAGAAACACAACGATTAAATTTTTGTCTCTCATCTGCATGGTGGGACTCTTAACTGTATATATACAATTTGAAAGGCCAAGGGAACTTGTACTCCTAAACCCTAATAAAGTGCTGGCAATTCTCCATCTAGATCAATGTAGAGGAAAATAATTTAAAACCCATTAAGTTCTTTGCTAAAGGAAACAATCATCCTTGTTGTATAATGAAGGCAAGCAGCAAGGGTGCAAAAGTGAATGTACTTGGAAACACGTTAAAAATGGAGCTACACACACTAATTTTAGATCAAAAAAGTAGGTCAATCACTTAGTAATACAGAATGTTCAAAGAAGCTGTAATGGACATGGTGGGAAATCAATTCCAGGTTATCCACCTGCTGAAACCACTCACACCAGAAATGTCAAACAAGTACAAATGTATCTTTACTATTTACCAATAACTCCTTGGTGACTTAATTGAGGGTCAAAATGTGTCGTGCACTACAAGGCATTTCTACCCTTGTGGTCAAATAAGGGATTGATTTCTCTTAAATGAAGACTCTTGGGGTATATTATAGTTCTACAAAACCATGCTTTCAAAATATTTCTGTTAACTTGCCATCAGTTGCTAGTGTTGATTGTACTGGGGCCCTACTGTGATGTAATTGGCAAGCTTAACAAATGCAGCAACACAGAGCAGATATCACCTCTCAACTTTCAAAAACAAGCAGTTTATGAAGGTACCAGCCATTCGATAAGGGTGTGCTGAATCAACAGATGTGCTCTGCAGTCACTGCCTACAAAAACTTACAGCCTTGATCACACATAATCATTTTAATGTCACTAGCAGAAAGAGGAATAATCTATATGTCTGTAAGATATCTTCATTCAACAGAATGTATCACCATAATAGTTCTTTCATCTTGGGGGAAGAATGAGAGAGAAAAAAGCAAATGCATTTCTGAAGTCCTTCCTCTGCCAATGCCTACCACTCTTCTGAATAACTCTCTGCCATGGTGGAGAGAGCCAGATAGTAAAAGAAGGTAAGAGATATCTGTATCTTCATTATGGAGTTCAAACATCAGTCTCCATTTTTTAAAAACAAAACTGAAAAAGGAGAAATAAAAATGAAGGGATGGAGGAAAGACTTTCTGCCCAGACGCTAAGAAAGCAAATCTGGCAATGTAGTGAGAAGATGAGAAATTACTTGATTATATAGCGTACAAATAGCTTTGAATAGAAAAATAGGCCTGCATATTGAGAACTTCTTCAGTGCAGAGGTGATCAAGAATCAATAATTGGAAGCTGTAACCAACCAGATTCAAAAGAGAAGCAAGGCATACATTTTTACCATTACAGTAACGGATCACTGCAACAAACTGCCCAAGGAGGAATGGATTTCCCATCACTCAATGCATTCAGGTGTTCTTCAGTAAAATACAGGTTATTGAGTAAAGTACAGGAGTACCCAAGTTCAGGTATGTTCTCCAATATAGAGGAGATCATAGCAGATGATCTAATGACTCTTTTTGAGAGTTAATTATAAAGCTACTACACTTGCTTCCATGAAATTATCTCAGAACCACTAGAACTACATGACAGCAATAGAAAAAAACCCTTTAACTACACAAGCTCCCTGGATGATATGCCATATCAAGTAGAATAGCCTTACTAAAACTACCTTAGCAAGAGGAACAGATAAAAGCACCGATTGCTAAACAGTGCAAAATGGTTTCTCTGGATATAATGCTGACATCCAAGAGATGGTATTTGAACAAGTGAGGTTGCAAAACAATATTTAATTGTAACTTGAAAGAATTTAGGGGTCAGTAACACATCATGTGCAATGAGACAGCAATTAACAGATGAGTGCTTATATTATAGAAGACTACAGGAAAACCAATCATCATATAAGAGTCACGACCAATGAAACCAGGCTAACATTCTTTACAGAGCCTACAACTGAATTATTTTAGACAATAAATGGGAAAAATTAATCTGTCATATAACATCATAAATTTAAGCAGAGGTGTGCTTGAAGGATTTTACCCCAAGGCACCTGGGTTGTACATGACCAGTTACCTTAATGAGCTAATTAAAGCAGGACATGTATCGCCAAGGAAAATGCCATCCGACCATTCAATAAAAGATCTCACAGGCTTTCCCACCTTCACATGATGCTGACTGGAATAATCCTTTATCTTTCCTTCCTCCAAGCCTATAACAAACTCTTCCATTGGCAAAGGACCAAAGATTGACCATGTAATTTGGGAACAGCACCAGGTTTTTCCCTGATAAAGATGCTAAAATTGGGTTATTTTATTATGCTTAAAATCCAGGTAGCTAATTCCCAATTATGTGTTTATTTTTTACATGGAACTGGAGGAAATGGAGATTTTAGATGTGACTGACGAGTTATAAAGAAGAGAGAAACACTCTAATACTATATAACTTTGACTTGTAAAATTACACTCTTATGTCTGTATTCCTCTTTAAAACATTCTTGGCTTAACTGTATTATTCATAACACACTTTGAATGCATAAAGTACTAAATATCAACTAAGCTCTATAATCAGATCTTCAAGCTTATTAATGTTTTGTGACTCTGTCTAAGAATAAGAGGCCAGTATTTTTATATATCATGAAGCAGGGTTTCTTGGCTCCACTGCGTGCTCTTAGGCAGTCTGTTTGTATCAAAATCCTGTTCCAGAATTGCAATGTGCTTCCTGCCTGCCTCCCGGTACTTGCAATTGTCTGATCTGACGTCAGCGGCTCACTTGTTCTGCCCAGCTCTGACCTCTTTGCTGTGAGTCACATGAGCTCTCCACCTTTTGCAAATACAGTTGTTCTACATATAATCTATCATGGAAGATGTGCTCTGTTCCTCATGACCTGGATAAAGAAAGAAAATGCTTGTAGTTTTCTTTTACTTGTTTTTTTCCGTATGTTTCTCTGTTTCCTTGGAATTTATAGAGTAACTGGTAAGACCATAGCAATTGGTAAGATTAGGATGTCAAACACCTGCAAGCCCTCTGGCTGAGCTAGTTTCATTCTACTTATAATTACCATATGATTTGGCCATATTACTGCTAGCACAGGGTTTACAAACAGCTGGAAGTCACAGTTGGTACATATGCCAAAGCTCTCTCTGGTAACAGCTGAAAAGGTATATATATATTATGGTCTCTAGACTAAGCAAACTGATAGAGCATAATAAAGGAGAGAACTAGTAAACATGGACAAATGTGATGTACCATCAAAGAGCCAATAGCTTCCATTGTATAGAGGCCTAGACAGTCATAAACAGTACTACTGAAATTAAAATGCTGTGGTTGGAGTTAGAATTACTGTAATTCAGGAGCAAAGTGGAGGATGGTCTCTGATGATTTAAGATAGAAATTAAAGCCCACCTTTTGACTTGAGCATCTACTTGAAATTGTAGGCAATGAAACCATATTGAAAATATTTCTAGTCTGTCATGATTTAAAAAATAGCATTCTCAGTTCTAGTAACTACTGTAAATTGTTTCTTCTTTTATTATCTTCCCCACTCCCAGCCCTAAAGGTGTGTTTATATATTATACACCCTACTATCAAAAACACAATCTTTATGGCTACATTCTGCTGGGGTTTTTTGTACCTGGCAACTGTTCCGGATTTTAAATTATTGCAACAACTATACATTATATCCCAATTCAGCAACACTGCTCTCGAGTAAATAGCAGGCAGCTGGTGAGCTCTGGGAGACAGAAATTATACTCTACCTCGCTCCACTCTAATAATTACAAAACCAAATTCCTTTCCATCAGGAAGGCAAACAAGAATTTTTGCCAGTCTTCCATGTGCTTGATGCCCTCCAGTGTAACTCGAATATGATGGATGCTGAATAGCAAGATCGTCAAAGTCTATATATTGGTGCTCTCTACTCCTTGCTCTAAAAGACTGTAAAAGTATTTATCACTGGTATTCAAGGAAACACTCTATACGATGCATAAATCAAAGTTACTACAGATTCGTCATGGACTAAACCGGGCATCTGAAGCATCAAAGCATTCAGCTCGTTAACACTTTTCTGTCCTGAATTCAGACACTTTTAAAATCTAGACTATCATCACACAATAAATATAACAGCTGAAGATTTCCTCTGCTAAGAACTACTTTTGCTGTGTTACTATTTTCTTGAAGACTAAAGGTAAGAAATCCTTGGGAGCAAAATACCTCACAGTACAGCAGGCAAGTAACAGAATATTGCCACTACTTTAAAGAGAAACAAAACTCTATTTAATTCCTCATTACTGTTTTTAAGCCAACTGCAATAACTCAGAGCACAATTGGCAAATACCTCTAAGAAGCCATCAAGTTAATTTTGCTTCTGAGTTCAGTTTGGGAGAAGTATGTCAGAACAAATGAAAATATGTATAAAACTTAAAATAAAAATATATAAAGAAAGCAAATTACTTCTTACGCCTCTGCAGGCATTCTGAGAAATTATAAAGAGCTGAAGTCATACACAAAGCGTGAACGACTCACTGCCCCAAAGATAAAATGTTCATTTTTATTTTACTGTCAGAGGCAGAAACCCTCTCTCCTATACTCTTCCATTATCTACTAAAGGATCCAGGTTTCCTTAAAAAGGATTTGTTCTCTTGCCTTTTTACTTGCACCTAAGCCATCTTAGCATCTATGTTTTCTTACAGTACCTGACCCTTTTTGTAATTATTCTACTCACAGCATGCCCCAAGTTTGGTTCTTCTGTATAATCTTACCCATCTCCAAATGACCTCCAAGTATTCTTTTCTAGATTCTGAAACATCCTGTACACTGGCCTCATATAGCACAACATAACACCCTTGCAATGCTGCACATCAGGTCCTGTCCCAAAGAAACTACCCGGCACTGGGACTGTGTGACTATAGTACCCATTGACCCAGGGGGTGAAAACTTGCATCAGTTAAAGCAAGAGACTGACATGATCAGCTCTTCATAAAGCTCCTGATCACTGCTTTTATAGGACTCTCTTCTCCTGCTTGGTCCCCCTGGATACCACCAACACTCCAGGGGCAACTGGCACCTCTGCTGACGGGGCAATTCAAAATGCCTCTGGGTACAAGTGGTTACTCCAAAACCTGTTTCTAATCCTGCCTCTTCTAGTAACTGGGCTCACTGAACTCTAGTCATACAAATTGAATTGTAATTCAGTATCAATTAGGTGTACAGTAAAATAATAGATAAAGGTATCTGCAGTAGGGAAATATTGTTTCCTAGTGACCAACCACCCAAGAGGAGCCAAAACATTCAAAACCAGTGAATCCCAAAAAAACTCAGAATTTTTTGTATTTGTTATATAATGCATTTCCCTGTTAATTTCCATCTTCTATAATATTTGTGCTTCATGCACATCCACCCTCCCACAGAATCTTGAGTGTTTTGTTAGTCTTTTGATGAACTACCTACATCCAACTCACTAACCTATTATTTAACTTCCCATTATTTCAGTTGTGTAGCTAAACTTTGTGAGTAAGACAGCCCAGGGAATTTTATCCACTAATGGCTGCATCATGTGTCTCTTCAGACTGGATAAGAGCATAGAGGGGAAAAATAATGTGCATGGATTTGGGGTTTTTCTCTTAACAAAATAAACCAGATGTATGTGTATGTAGGACTGGCTGATTTTACCTGCAAATAGCTTTGTGAAATTTCTAGTTTTTTCAATTACTAATACCAGAAATGCAGCACATTTCCTATTACCAGAGCAATATAAAAGAGGAGCAACGCAGAAATGGTAACAGAGCCATTAAAAAAGAAAAGGTAGGGAACAACTAAACACAGGATGAAACTACAAAATGGTGAAAGAAAACAAAAGCATTAGTAGTTGAACTGGGAAGAAACTTCACAAAAGGAAATACAGGAATAGAGAGAAAAATAAAAAGAAAAATAAGCAGTACTTCAAATAAATGGCATTCTGTCTGAACTCAACAGATGCATGATTTTAAAGCAATAGAATCCATATTAAAGACACACATACCACACTTAATCAAAATTAAGCCAGAAGCCAAGGGCCTCAAGACATAAGTAACCAGTAGAGGTAGTCTGTATTTTTTGTCCAAAGGTTTTAAATTATTCACATTATAAAACTAGCAAAAATAAACTCGAAATTTTCTAAGAAAACTTCCTTTACAAAGCAACTTCCCCTGTTCAACCAAGGCTAAAAATAGCTTTTGTAAAAAAGAAGAATCTCGTATACAGAAAGATACTAACTAAAACATTCCAAGGATCTGTTCTCCTCTATTACTGTAATTTAGATAGTTCAAGTAAATATTGCCTTTAGTCTGAAACATTGCAACATTATACTTGGCTTTTTTATAATGTTAATTTTTAATCCCTTTTATTAACAATTCAAGAGAGGTTCTCCCATCACCTCTTTCACGCTTACACCTGCATCCTACTTTTACTGGAATAAATACTAGCAACTCCTATTGGCTTCAGGGCACCAGGATCCAGTAGTTCTACATGGCCACAGATCTCTAGAGGACTACTGATGATCTTTTTCTACCAGACCTCCTCCTGGGCATAAAATTGAGTTTTCAGGACAAAAGAAAACCAACTGGCTGACTGGGCAGCAAAAACAAAACAGCAGGCTATAAATGGTCCTGCCAGGAGGAGCACTGCCACGGTAAAGTGTGGCTCCAATTACAGCTTTCTTCAACTATTTGTCCCAGCTCAGATCACTCATTTAGCTTTTCTAGGGAAAAGAGCTGCAATGAGTTTGACGGCTGATACCAAAGTGGGTTTCTAGACATAGCAACATTTTCAGGGTATAAAGCAATCATCTCCACTCTCCTGATTTCGTATTTGAAAGCATCAGCATGTCTCCCTGGACTTCTAGCTGTAGCCTAATGAGTTGGCACGGGTACTTTTGCACTACAACTTTTCTCAGGATAATTAATAAGATCTAAGATGAACTTTTCAATGCAAATTAAGCTAAGCCAGTTCCGTTCCTCATGGAAAAGTCAGTGCTTAACCATGCACAAGGACACATGCAACTGGTGGTCCTCTTGCTGGTTTCAACATACACGAAGTTGACACCAGTCAAATAGGAGCTTGAGACACCCATAGGAACTCCAGAAGAGAACTGCTTATCCAGCCACATCCTGATCAAGGCACACTAGTGGGTAAACTTTGCTACCATCTGACAATCACTTGGTAAGTAAACAATGAATTAATTTCCCAGTGTTATCCATCTGGTGGTTCTTACAAATCCTAATAAAATACAAAACAACTCCTTAAAAATAGGAGGAAAGCCAAAGAAACTAAGAAATGCTGAGCCAACCACTGAAGAATACTACTGTGACATGCTTTTGAGCAGGGACAGACTAAGAACTGAGAAGTGCTAAGGATCTTCCTGATATTTGTTTTCTGGTGTTCTCACAAGACTGCTGGAGAACGGGTACACCCCTTATCCCCACAGCACAACTCTACTACTGTATGACCACTGCAACATTGTGAGCATTCCTGGGCATTTTCACCTTTAAGTGGGTAAGGAAACTCTTCTAGTGACTCTGCCAACAGCACTAGCACCTAGAGCAGTGAAGAAGGAACCACAGCACGAAACTTATAATTATGGTCAAAGCCCTGTCACAGCCAAGCATCACAACCCTTCTTGCACTGAAGTGCATGAAGAAGTTCACACACTTTAAAGAGTGGCAAGATGTAATGAGAACCTGGTAGGAAACTTGGTATTTCTGGGCTGGGCTAACCAAGGTTACAGGTATGCTGAGGTGCATCTGTTCAACACAGACTGGTATCTCAGGGAAATACAGAAGAGGATGCAGAAGGTTCTTTCAGCTTAGTTAAATCCTGTCAGTGACAAGTACAACTCTCAGAGGACTAGAATCCACACATTAATACCCCTCACTGTTCCAGTGCTGTTTCCCACCCTCCCTTTCATGGTCCATTATGCCCATGACCCCAATATGTGAGGACAAAGAGAGATTTCAGGTTCTAAAGGCAATAAGGCCGATATCAGTGACCAAAACTGAATTCCCCAAGACAGCTAAGTAAGACCCACCAAGATTAAAAAAAGCTATTTATTTATTCCCATGCAGGTGGCTTAACATTTCTTCTGGACAAAACACTTAGAAAGGAGCTAATTATGCACATCCAGTCACGGACCGAAAAAGCAGTCCAGCTAATTCAGAATTCATTTACTGATATTTGATATAGAATGTTATTATCAAACTCCAGCTGTCAGCTTTGGTCATCCTTTTGTTAAAATGATGACATTTTTCTGGAAGAAAACCTCTCAGAATATGAAAGCTAATTAAGAGAAGATGTCAATGACACAGAACATGGTACAAAAATAATACCCTCTTTCTGCTAAGTAAATGCTTCAGCTTCATTTTAACATTTATTTCTAGTGTAGGAGACCAGGACAACAAAGTTATTCTTATTGCACTGAGTGACTAATGGCTATTTCTTTTTATTTCACATATGTTAATGCAAAAGGGTGAGCTATCCTCTGTAAAATTACTAACACACTGTATTTCAACCAGAGTACAGAGCAAACTGGGAGCCCTCTCCTGTGGTCTTCAGTGTCACAGGAAGGCAAGAACTCTCACCGACCTTCATGGGATCTTCCACTTGAGTAGTAAGTAAAAAAGCCGCTCGTAGGCAAATTTGCTTACTCTTCTGCTTTTGGTTACATATTGCCGCACTGCTTGTTGACATTGCTCTTGCCATTCCCAAACAACTGCCCATCTTCTAAGTTCAGCACCCGCGCAGCTGTATGAGCGCCGCTGCCAGAAGCAACATACACTGAGTCTGAAAGCCCTGGTGAGAGCACTTCCGCACCTGTCCCGAGAGCGCACCCACGCCGTGCCACGCCAACCAGCACCAAAGGCTTTTGTTGCAGTGCTTTGGCAGGCCTGATTCTGAACAAATGGCCACACATGGAAGAGGAGCAGGCCTTCCAGGGAGCAGACTTACTTCTGCAGGGAAACTAGAACATAGAGGACTCCTTGCAGATGGAAAATGGCAGAGGTAAGCATCTCATGCCAGAACAGAAAACCCAAATTTGCTGTTGGTTATACCAAACAAGAGATGTTTTGCACTTAACTTTTGGGCTTCATAATACAAAACTAATAATCCACTTTAAAAGACTAAGTATAAAGAAAAGTATGTTCCTGTAACAAGCTATATAAGCTATCCATAGTACATTTCTGCTCTTTTTCCAAGATTTATGAATCAAGATATGTTCAAATGCATCTAAGCAACCTGAGAGCCCAAAGAGGAACCAACTTTAAAGCTCACCCAGTGAGGCTTGGGATTCAAATCCATGAGCAAATTACCAATAACAAATCCACTGCACCTCAGTGCAGCTGAGCTGTGACAACAGTCTCCACACACACCCTTAGTCCATGGGAACTGTGAGCAACATGACTTTGCTCAGCCTGTAAGAGAAAAAGGTTATGCTGAGAGACACTTCAGAGCTGGCCTGAGCTAATGCTGAGCACTCAGAGAGCTACTGCAGTTCAGGTGGCCTGCAATAACTCTTTATTTTGAAATATTTTTTTTGGAGGGTCAATCATTCAGGAATTTTTAGACATTTATCTCTTTGCAAAACTAAACATTAAAAAAAAAAAAATATCTTATTCAGTCCTTTACAGTAAATGTATAGTTTCAAAACAAATAAAAATGAAACCATTTCCACTTTTCCACCATACTGAGCCAGCAAGTGCAGCCCTAAACCATGAGCTATGAAGTTTTTTGATACTAGTTTAGTAAGAGTACAATTGTTTACACTATTAATTACTAAATCCTTAAAACTGTAAAAATACACTATTCTTTAATGTTACTTCCATCACATACAAACACAAAATTATACTGAAATTCTTTTGAATATTTTCATTATTTTTTTTCTCCAGGGATGACATATGTTTCTAATAACTTGCCACTGAGCAAACAGATTTAGCAGGGTAGCAGCATGCTGAGAAAGATAGCAGGATTTTCAATTTTCAGATGAAAGCAGCTCTATTCCCTGGCAGCCCTACTTCTAACCCCTTTAGGCCAGATCAAATTTTATCTGAAGCTAGCGGGTGCCTGTTTTCAAGTTCAATGGAAGTTGAATCAGTTTTTCTACATACCTGCAGTAAACAATTTGAAGCTTATCAATCAGAATATTTTTAATCAGTACTTATACCAGGGGGAATCTGTAGCAATTAACAGGATTTCTGGACTTGGTTATTTACATATATTTAGCTAAAAGACGACCCAGTTTTTACCAGAGAATAACATCCATCTAATTTAGCAGACTCACAGACTAGTTTAGACTCTCAAAAGGGAAGTGCTATGCAAATTATACAACTCTCCCCTGCACCTACTAGCAATAGATTTTTAAATCCATTACACTAATTTGCACAAGGAAAATCTATAGTACTGTTTCACAAGATCAGGATTTGTTTGCCACAGACATCTCACTTTCAGCTTCACAGTTTTACCACAGAAAACAAGGTATTTTTCATCTTTACACACTTTCGCTCTAGGTACTAACTTGAAGCTGAAGCATCCAACAATCTCCATGGCTCAAAAAGTCTATGTATAAGATTATTTCTACATTTCACAGAGCAATCTGATAAAAGGCTTACCTAGTATTTTCAAATAAGAGTGCTTAATCACAGGTGCCATCTGATCAGTCCCTTCTAGATATGAGGATGAGGGTTGAACCCCTAATGACAATTGCACAGGAGTTCTTGTTAAACTAAGGCCACTCCCACCAGGAAGCTTTCTTTCATGCTTGATTTAGTTCAACTGTTTCACAACTTTCACTGTTCACAACTTTCCTTTGTATCATCACGTAATTTCATTCAGACGGCTCTTTTTTTTCCCTAAATAACTTTTATATGCATGAAAATAGACATAAACTATTTGATCCAGTTCTCTAAAAATATTGCCTTGCTAAAAATAACGATTTTATGATTAACTATCAGGAAATATATGAACATTCATATGTGAATATATGAACAAAAAGACCAAAGGACTAATACTAGAGGTCTGTATTTGACAAAGATTCAACAAATAAAGCATTGCAGCTGCTTATATCACGTAAATGGTTGGTGCTACATTTGGCTTATTTTCTGATAAAAATCTTGTCTTTCCGAGGAGAGCTCAGTGCTTTGGATCTGACATTTGTCTAGCAGCCTTATAAAGTACAAATGAAACTATATTTAGCTCCAGAAAGGCATGTTTTTAAAGCATACAAAGCTGCAGTAGAATCAGAACTAATCTTAATGAGGAAAACTTTTATCAAGTGTAATTCTATCTGTTCCCACCCAAATGGGACTAATTGGTTCCATTATCTGTAAAAATACCAGTTAGACACTTTGACTAAAGCTTCTGAAGCATATCTGTTCAATTAATAACCATGCAAATGTACAACCACTCAATCATGCCAGAGGCTGCTCCCCAAGCATCTTCAAATCTTTCATGAAAAGCCATATCAATCTTCACTAAGGGACCTTTTTCTTGCCCCAGCCTCAGCCAGTATTGTGGAATAGGTGATGGAATGGAAAGAGGCAGATGGGACCATATTTCTCCACTGTACTGATAGCAAAAGCATGTTCTGTCAGCAGAAGTAAGACTAGCAGAGCTAATACACACTGATCCTTCTCATATCCCTGACTGTATTCCTTCATAATGAGGAGCTAAGAAGTCTTTCTTCAAATGAGGATCCTTGGAAACTGGGAAAGATAGCTGTTGATGAAGCAAGGCATACAACCTGAAGGAGCTCTTTTGGGAAAATAATTCCTTTTTTCTTTTGACCTGAACAAGGACTGCGAGATTCAGCTCTGTGATACAGCCTTAGAAAGTTTTCTTAGCTTCCACTGTACTTACGGAGGGCTTGGAGCACTTGGATTTTCCAAGACATACTAGCACTTTGAAGAATCAGGTGCCTCATTAACAACTAGATGGATCTGTATGTATTGATAAATTGAATCTCTAATCTAAGAAGTTAAAACGGAAAGCTTGTTTAACATCAAGTGTTATGTGCATCAATAGCATATGTGTAAATATGCAGGGTGTGTAATAGCGTGTATGCAAAGTAGGCTCCCAGGCTCCCAGAGTTGCTTCCCAAGCAGAATATGGGCAGATGACATCAATTTTTCTATGTAGAAATTCATCTGCCAAAACATTTTTGTATTTGTTGCGATGAGTAATCTGATAAACACTCAAAACATATGGAGTAAGAATCTGAATCTTGGTATGGTCAGGGCACTGTAACTTTCTCCATTCACATACATTTATAAGAAGAGAGGATCTTGCTACTTTCACTGTACTGGCCCTGTGAAGACTCATAATGTTGCTAGGTCAAATTCTGGTATGACAAACTTCAGCAGAGACAAAACTTGGTCTTTAAGAATGTACGTCAAGAACCTAAAATACCTATAAGGGAAAATTCTGAAACATAAACATAGTTTTATTACACATCTCTTATGCAAATAACATTCACACCCCACTAATTCTGAAGTCAAAATGTATCAAAGTAGGAAATGAGAAGTTAATAAAAAAAACTGAAGTCAGTTAGAAACTTTCTCCAAAACCAAATACCAACCTTTTGAAAGCAGTATAATAATTAAAAAAATTATTAAAACCATAATGCATTTTGAAATAATTTTGATGTAACGACTTCTTTAACAATTATTATTTTCTCCTTAGAACAAAAGAACATGGACTGCAGAATGTTGCTCATGTAACTGGGCCATGCAGTTTGAAATTTAATGGACTTGATTTTGGTTTGTGTAAGGTGTTGCAAAATCATCACAATGTGCACAGTATAAGGAATTTCATAGAACCTTTTCCATTATATTTATTTCTATAGTCAGCAAAATAATATCCAGCTAGGCTAAAAAAAAATCCACCCAGAGCTATAGAATTGCTACTCAGTTCTAAAGCAGACCCCCTGACTTAGGGACCTAGGTGGGTCAGGGATGACCCACCCTCCTAGAGAAGCACATGCAACAATATACTGTGGAATTACCAGTTAACGCATCCAGTATGGCTTTACACTTATTTAGCTCCTTATACAAAATGAACTTAAATGACTTAAAAAACAGAACTCTATCACTCGAGTTAGGCAAACACTGTAAATCTTGTCTTTTACAAACGGCAAAAAGAACCAAAGATAATGGAACAGCCCACCTCAGCAGCAGGGGAACTAACAGTGCTCAGAACCAACTAATGTACTGCTAACATTAGTCACTTGTATTCTGCCAACTGCTTCTACCATTTCAAACTTTGCTGTCAACAACAGAGTCACTATTTAAAACCAAAGATTAATTTCTTTCATCTCATTAGGTCACAGGAATTGAATGGATGTATCAAGGATTTATTCGCTCTCACTGTATATAGGAAGAAATAAAAAAGTAAAATTGATATCCCTCACTTCTCATTTTTTGAGCCGATGTCTGCTTTTGGAAAGGAACAGCAACTACTAAAGGCAGGTGGCACTCAAATAGCCAGGCATGTAAAGGCTTCTAATACATAACCCACTAATACTCACTGGAGATACATATCTTCCCCAATAGGCACACTAAAACATTAACATAATACGCTATTAAAACCAAAAAAGTCAGATGTCCTCACCTCTAAAAAGTGGAGATGGGTTTCAACACTTATCTTCATGCATACACATGGATGTTCAGTCAGTATTACCACATAAACAGCCTACAATCTAAAAGGCAATCCTGAAGACACCTGACTAGAAAAACAGGTGTTCGCCAGGAAACAAGTTTTTGATGCAGATCGTGCACCGCATTCAGCAGAAGCAGTGGTTAGCTAAGGCCTCAGAACTGCCATGGAAGGCAGCTGCTGAGCTGCAGGGCAGGACAGCTGGGGAACCCAGCACGGTGACAGCAGCGGAGGAATGACCGTATCTTCTTGTTTCCAAGGCCAATACACCCCTTCCCCACTGATTCCCTAGGTATCACATCTTGGAGCACACATACGAAGAGTTCCTGGCAGGAATTCCATCTTTAATAAATAAATGGCAGTGTGACACTTTCTTTTTCCCGAGATTATCCTTCACAAGATATTATTCCATTTCTCCCACTTCAGTTGCACTCTGTTCGAAAAGCGGGGAGCAGCCTGGAAGCACATACCCTGGTGTCAGCATGCCCCTTCCAGCTTCTTTAAAGAGGGGAAAAAAACCCCTTTGGCTCAAAGTATCAGACTGAGACACTTAAAAAAAAGAAAAAACCAAACCAAAACAAGAATCCACAGAAGAGTGCCACTTCGCACTAAAAACCCCAACAACCAGAACAACCCAAATCAGAACAGCTGTAAAGACGTTTCTCTGGTTCGGAAAAAACGAGAGCTGCCTAGTCCCGAGCGGAGCGGCTGCGGCTCTCCCGGTGTTTACCTTCCCGGGCACCCGGCGAAGCGCCGGCGGCGGGGACGTTTCTGCACTTCAACAGGCTGAAGTTACCCCGCAGCCCCCACCGGGGGCTCCGCCGCCGCTCCCGGCCCGCGCCGCGCCCGGCGGACGGGGGGTCGGGCGGGGGTGTCCGCGCAAACCC
>VZRE01012666.1:8104-22186 GCA_013396775.1 Cephalopterus ornatus | reverse complement strand
CGCCCCTCCGCCGGCACGGGAGCCCGAGCTGTGCTGCGGGCGGCGGCGGGCTGTTTCCAGCACGCGGCGGCCTTGAAATAAAGCTCCAGTAGGTCGTAGCCGAGAGGACGCGGGGACAGTGCCTGCTCCGGGACCAGATGTGCCGGCGGGCCCGCCGCAGCCCAGCCTCGGCAGGGCTCCGTGCCTCCGACACAAACACGGTCACTTCGGCCGCTTGCCCCCAGCCATCCCCACCGAAGTACGAGGGAATCGACAGGGTAGTTGCGCATCTAGAAATCTAAAGCCTGTTAAGGTGCTCGTGACTCACGGGCTTCTCAGCAATTAAAGCATCCCCCAAAATATGCATTTAGATGCTGTGGAATTAAGCTAAAAAGGAGAATTTCAGATCATGGCTTCTCAGTGAGCCAGTTGCGTTTACCTGTGCCTAGCCAAGGATGAGTGGTGTACTCCCATACAGAAAGATGGACCACATCCTGTCCTGGGGACAGTAATACTGTGCAGTAAATGCAATTGGGATTCTACAGGGAAGAATATCTTGTCCTCTAATATTTCAAAGGCTGGCATACCTCCTCCAAGCCAGGAAACAAGGACAATACTAAAATTACAGTGAGAAAAGAAGGTTGGATGGAAGTTGTGCTTTCAAGTTGATACCTCCTCATGGCATCAGTGCCACATACAGTCTCATATGACCCACATATGGAGCAAGCTTGGCTGTTCTCATTACTATTTGCAGTTGTAATGGGACTTTCAAGCCTCCTTTCGTGGCTACAGACTTTTTCCTGAAAGTTTTTTTCTAGTCTTTGGTGTCAGGCCTACGTTACTCTGCCAAGTCTCGGGAGCATTGCCAGTTTGGCAGCCTTGCACGTCCAGCCATTGTTGGTGTGCAGACGCAGGTAGGCTAACTCTGCTCAGTTAGGACATAACCATTCCACTTCCTGAGAGGCAGCAAGCAGGCTACCTTTGTCTAGCTGTGCCACGCAGTACTGACTTGCTGTGGATCTTGCATCTCCTTTCCTGTATTTCAGCCCTTTCACTTGTCTTAGCACCCGACTAACAAGTGGCAATACTGCAAAGGCAGTATCTTCTTGCCAAACAGCTTTTGGACAAAGTCAAGCATGCTGCTGTTGCTAAAAGGGTGGCAAGCATACTTGGAGCAACCGTTGAAATTGAGAAGGGAATCTGATAGTGATTGATTCTTGGAGAACTGAATTTGAACAATCCTAAAACTGGAAGGGCAAGACTAAGTGAGCTGGACCAGAAGCATCAGATTCCTTGTCAGAAATAATATAAGCCTACAAAGAGTCTATATAGGAGAGGCAGGAGCTCATAGTGATGACAACTGAGTGATGTACAAGAAAGCAGTATGCAATTGTGGCACTTGCAGCTATAGCTGTGACGTCTTTGTCTCTTTGAATCAAATGCAGCCTCTTCAACCTCTGGCATATTACACCCTTCTGCCTCATTTCTCACATCACCCCATTCAGGTAATGTACGGTAATGTCTTGGAATTCTGCCTTGAAAAGGTGTGCAAGCAGCACTGTCTGGCCAGCCAGACCTCTAGGTGAGATAAAAGCTACCCCTCCCTACTCTGGTTTCTTCACCCCATGTTGTTACTGCAAAGTTCTGCATATCTGTAAATAGTTTTACGTAACTGGTCTCAGTAAAAAGCTGAGGGTTTTTTCAGTATTGTATTCTACATTATCTGCACTGCCTTTTTGACAGCAAAATAACAACTGTTTTCCTGATTATTTTTCTTTGTTCAACATACATGTTTCTATTGGCATTCTTGGAAATATCGGAAGCCAAGGGGCCTAATGAAGGATGAAACTTCAGACAATGAACTGTCAAGGAAGAGGGGCAGGCAATAGGAGCTACAGAAAGTAGAAACCAGGAATAAGAGAAATAATGCGTAAGTTTTATGCATATACTTAAGCAGAAAGTAGCTGGGTATTTTGCATAAAAGATTTTGCCAGAGCATCCCCCAGAATTTGTCCCTCCTGGTTTCCATGGGCAAATGAACAAGCCATAGCAGGCACTGATTCTATCTCATCTTCCTACTCCCAGGCTTCAGCCATCTGCTCCCCCTTATACTCACAAATTTAGTGCAAGATACAGTAAAACAACATCCTGATATGGAGGCTGTTTTCAGACTCATTCTATGAAGTCGCCTTTCTGGCAGTCAAACTATGATGAAAACACTGATGACTTAGGCTACTTTATGAACAAAGGCATGAGATGCATTCAAAATCAGCTAGTAACAAGGACAGAATAGTAAATCCAATGATTTTGGCACGCTAAAATAATTGTGCTGCCCACTGCCAAGCTAAAACTATGAAGACAATTCTGCTTGAAGGGCAGAAGATGGTAACATTCCTTTCACCAATAACCTTGTGCAATGGAAGAAGGTGGGAGCTAAGCAAAACTTACTGTGACATTCTCTACATCTATCATCTGGCAGTAGTGTGGATTGGGCACTTTGTAAAGCAACAGGCAGATGTCACATTCCACAACACAGTGCTGGCTTTCAACTTTTCTACTCCAATAGGTGATGGAAAAGCAGGAGTCATGCTGGTGATCTAACCTGCCAAATAGTGGATGAGCTTGTTTACAGATACCCAAGAACATTACTTTACCCATTCTGAAGTTCTTTTTCTGCTGATGTTCTTCTCATCTTTGCTGCATAAGTGATGTCACTAGGCATTGCATTGCTGACATCCAGATACTCTGTGGAGTGGAAATTCTTCATCTGCAATTCATGCAATTTTATCAGATCTGAAAAATTAGAAATGGGGCAAATCCTTCTAATGTAACTCCTTTTCTGTCTGCTCCCTCTTTTCTTGTATGCAGTCCATAATGAGTAGATAATGCTATTCCCAGAAGGAATCCTCATGAAACTCTGCTGTAAATTTTGATATTGAAGAGCCACTTGGAAGAGGTCTGCAGAACGGTGGAAAATGGCACCCAGGAAGTGGAAAGGAAAAGATTATAAAATATCCTTGTAGTAGCAAGGTAGGAGAGGCCTTTTGGTAGCAACACTGGGGCTTTTTGAAAGGGAAATCTAATTTTGGAAGAAGAAGCCAAGTCCTTAGGAAAGTTGCTCACAAACATTCCTCGAATTCAGCTGGGCTGGCATCTCACAAAGCACTGGAGAACTGCAAAGCACTTTGGGATACTAGGCAGCAAGCCTGTGAATTGGCTGGCACAAAGACTATATTGTGTACTTAGGTTAATTTAACAGATATTGAGTCATGTGATCACTGAAACAA
This sequence comes from Cephalopterus ornatus, assembly GCA_013396775.1. Lineage (NCBI taxonomy): Eukaryota > Metazoa > Chordata > Aves > Passeriformes > Cotingidae > Cephalopterus > Cephalopterus ornatus. Next base: position 18,920 of record VZRE01012666.1, on the reverse strand, counting down.
ATTTCAACTGCCAGATTTTCTGTCAATGTGCAGATACAAGCTTAATGAACACTCAGCCACAACTGTCAGAACTCACAAAGAAAATACAGCTCAGTGGAAAAAAGAAACTCCACTGAAATTGTCAGATGATCTATGAAGGATCATTTGTGCTCCTGGAGCATCAACACACCAACACAGACTTTTGGGATCAATTAGCCACAGTCCAGGGAAAACGATCACAAAGGATTGCTGCAGTGCTGCCAGATCACAGCTGCCAGTGAACTCTTCCAAACAAGGAAATGGATGAAGGAAATCTGAAGTTGAGGGGTTGACAAGGATTATCTTACACTTACCTAAAATATGGACTAGTAACTTACAGTAACTATGAAATGCAAGCAGTCCAACTGGGACGCTTACAAGATCAGGCTTGCAAAAAATAATTTAAAAATAGAGGATTAAGTCCTGAACCACTGAACTGTTCATGATAACACTTGCAGCTAAAGTGTACCATCTGAATTAGGCTGAAATGGCTCTGAAATATTAGAACAGTAAGTTCTCAGTAAGCGTTTAAGTAAATGGTCCACTAAATTTCATTATGGTGGATAATTATTCAGTCAGTGTTGGGAACATTATTTTGCAAATACTTTGGGAAATTCCCTCTAAAAATGTGGTCTCAATGAACCAACACTGGTATAAAAAAATTGGTTTTCCTCTGGAACAGAAACCATAATAACAGCTGCACAATTGTGGTGACTTTCTTGCAAAGGAAAGACAAGAAACGGTGTGAATGCTTCATAAGCAACTGTAGTTCATGGCCATAAACTTACCAGCAGCTAACGCTGCTATATTCATCTGAAAATTGCTACCACTCCGGAAAAACACATCTCATGTCACCCTCTATGTTCAGAGCTATTTCAGCATTCAGTCTCAAAATGCCTCTGAACACGAGTCAGAGTCCTCAACTGTTACAGTTCTCACAGACTTGGGAAAAACAAAAAAAACCCATTCATTTCCAAGTGAACCTCTAATAGACGCCATATCTAATAGATAAACCACAAGCTCAAAATGCGAGAGAGGAGATTTGACAAATGTTAGGTGCAGAAAAATATGTGAGAGAAGGAGATGAAAATAAGATCCCAAAGGATTTTTTTAACACTTTACTACATATAACTAAAAAGCAGCAATGAGTTAAACTTCTCTGTTCAGGAGCTGAGAATTACTCTGATTTGAAATGGATATATGCAGTTTTGCAGTTAGTATAAAGCACTCAGTATATGACTGAAATTTAAGAGTAACCATCCATTAAAAATCCAAGGCATTATTTACCAAGAAAAAAGAGATAACAAAAAGAGAAGACATGTCACACATCACTGAGGAGGTGTATCAAAAGGCATTACTCTGCCAGTCAGTGCTTGGAGAGCAATATTCTACAACATAAAACATGGCAGGTTCTCTGTATGGACTACAGAGAACTAAAGCACATTGTTGGAAGAGAATCTGATCTGTTGTCACTGTAAGCACAGTGATCTGATCTAGTTTCTGTAGCACATTCAACCATACTTTTTATTTCAGAAATCAGAACGTGAGTATGGACAAGCGAACTAGAAATGACTGCTTTCTCAGCTGGGCAAGATCTCTATAGACATAATTCAAGGGCTTTGGCTTGTGCACATTTGCTTTTGAGCAAATTTTGTTTGAGTATGCGCTATAATGCAGCTGGATATTTGCTGTAGTATGTCAAAATGGTTGAAGAGGAGCTGTAAACCCCACAAGTGGTTTAGTACAAGAAAGAAAATTAGGCTTTACAAAACTTGACAGCGCTGTCAGGTCAGGAAAAAAGAAGAATTCTGTAGTATATCCTCAGCAAGTTTGCCAACACCACCAAGCTGAGTACAGTGAACAACATGCTGGAGGGTAGGGATGCATTCCAGAGGGACATTGACAGACTTGAGAGGTGGGTCTATGTGAACCTTATTAAGCTCAACAAGTCCAAGCACAGGGTCCTGCACATGGGTCAGGGCAATCCCAAGGACAAATACAAGCTGGGAGGAGAATGGATTGAGAGCAACTCTGCTGAGAAGGAGCTGGGGGTACTGATGGATGAGAGCCTGGACATGAGCCAGCAATGTGCACCTGCAGCCCAGAAAGCCAGTCGTATCCTGGGCTGCATCAAGTGTGGTCTGTAGGTCAAGGGAGGTGATTTGCCCCTTCGACTCCACTCTGATGATGCCCCACCTGGAGTACTTCATCCAGCTCTGAGGCCCCCAACATAAGGACATGGATCTGATGCAGCAAGTCCAGAGGAGGCCATGAGGATGATCAGAGGGATGGAACACCTCTCCTATGAAGAACGGCTGAGAGTTGGGGTTGTTCTGCTTGAAGAAAAAAAGGCTCTAGGGAGACTTTATTGCATCCTTCCTGTACCAAAAAGGGGCCTACAAGAAGGCTAGAAAGGGACTTTTTACAAGGCCTTTTTACAATAGCTTTAATAGCTATTAGGAAGAAATTCTTTACTGTGAGCGTGGTGAGGCACCGGAACAGATTGTCCAGAGAAGCTGAGGCTGCCCCATCCCTGGAAGTGTTCAAGGCCAGGTTCGATGGAGCTCTGAGTAACTTGGTCTAGTGGAAGGTGTCCCCCATGGCAGGGGTTTGTAACTAAGTTATCATTAAGGTCCCTTACAACCCAAACTATTCTATGATTCTATTCAGCTCACATTTCACAATTTATAAATTTTGCAAAAACACCACACAGGTAAAGGGAAACCATTTCAGTGTTTGAAAGTATGAATTTATATTTTCAGTGTTTAAATGTTCTTACCCTTTGTTAAGTGACTAAAGTAATTAGTAGACATAGATGACAGCTCTAAAACTGAAGGTAATTACTGAAAAAAAGGATGGAAAGATTTGAAGCCAAAGCCATATTATAGCAGAAGCCCAACTTCTCAGCAGAGAAACTACTGAGGGAGCCAGACCCTTCTGACTGGTGCCCGGTGAAAAGGCCAAAAGCTGAACACAGGAAAACATTTCTTTACTCTGATGGTAATTGAATGCTGGCAGAGGCTGCCCAGAAAGGCTGTGCTGTCTCCATCCTTAGAGATATTCAAGTGGACATGGTCCTGTTAGGAAACCTGCTCTGGCTGTCCCCGCTTTAACAGGAAGGGTGGACTAGATGATCTCAGAAGGTCCCTTCCAACCTCGACCATGCTGTGATTATGTGATACTATGCCACTCAAGAGGGAGCCCAGGAGTAGGTACATCTGCAGAGCACCTTCACTGCAATTTCAGAGGAAGTAAAATTACTTAGGATGAGTGGTATCAAAATACAGGGATAGTACAACACCTAGAAATAACTCTGCACCAAGTGTTAATATCTTTTATGTCTGCTCTCTGTTTGGGGAATGGACCAACAGTGTAACATCACAAAATTCCTAGGATTAAGAGTTCAAATCTGTAAAATCTTGAGAGGCAATCATACAGCATGATTGGCCATCTCCCAGCATGACTAACCTCTAATTGGGGAAAGGAAAATACAGTCTGGAATACTGCCTTTAAAAGCTGACTAGTTCCAATCTACCATGTCATCTTTTTGCACTCTATCAGAAAGATGGGAAAGCTGTAATAGGGAATTTTACAAGCTGGGTTATACTTCATTGAAACTGCTATAATTGCTACCCTTCATTTGAGAAAAATGTACAAGACAAGAAACTCCTTACATCTAAACTAGATCTTTCACCTAAACAAAGGCTTATGCTACTACTGAAAAGAAAGACACAGAATAGTAGGGATTTTCTAGATACTGTTCTGTCACACATTGTGTGCCTGGCAGAGATCCACAGACCAGAGAAATGGCTTGGATGTGCTGTGTTCAGGGAAACTGTACATTACTCAATACAGAACACTATTTGAGCCTTGTTTGTTTAACTTGACTTTATCCTCCATGTTCTCTAATAACTTACCAGGTGCTATGCTCTTTCTAGCCATATGGCCGAACTGGAGACAGTCAGGTTAGGAGAACAACAAATCAGATTGTCTTGACTTGTATTCTTGAATTGGTCCTTACCAATTTCTGTGGTTTCAAATGCAGTTCAATGAAATTTTACATGCTGTGGTCTAAACAGTGACTAGGGATTTAGACTTCATGATTTAACCCTAAATTATTGTTCTATGGTAGTAAGATCAATAGAAAAGTTTGGGTTTTCTTTTTCCTAATACAAAATTGTTCTAGTCTCCAAAATGCAGCTATTTTAGGATGGTATCAACATACTAACAGCAATACAGCTTGACAAATTACCCATCTGTCATGGCTGAGCTCTTTCTGGGTGATCTCTGACAAACTCAACTATTTTGTGAATTTTTATTGTAGACAGTTCCAAAAGACTTCCCTCAGTTGGATTTGATGCCCATCATGACAGATTATACTGTAGTTTAGCAAGATGGCCATCATTAGAAATAAGTTCAAATTTTAATTACACTTTTCAAAAAGCCTCATAATCAAAAATTGCTAGATTAAGCAATAATAGCTGAATTCAAGAGCTCCAGATTTTGTTTTTTTATTAAAAGGAATGGTACTGTCCTACTTTTCAGGATCCCTAAAATATCTTGTGCTTTACAAAACAGAGAGACTACTGAATGAATTTGTAACAGTTGATGATGCAAAGTATACTGGAGTATGTTCTCTCTGTGGTTTGGCTTCTGATTTTACTGTACGTGTTCTTGTATTATACTGTGGTTATTCATACATCTTTAATCCATATTCTCTTATAGTCTGGAAACCTTTTTTGAGTTGGGACCACATGTACTATATGTATAGCGCTGTTGCCTGCAGGAGCTTAATCCATCTCTGCAGCCTGCATCGATGGCTCTGTGTCTCAGGGTACATACATGTAAGAGGAAAGGTGTCCAGTGCCATCCTTTTCTCACAAGAAGACACAGCGATAATGTAGGAGAACAATTTATAACATATGCTCCCTGAATAAGTGTTGCCTATATCCTCAAAGGAAAAGACAGAAAGGCAGGTGGAAGCATCCCAGAGACCTGCATTTAATACATATGCTGTCAGTTGGACCACTTTGTACGCAGTGAGCTTCCCAGCAGTTAGCTTATTTACGCTGTCAGGAATATGAAAATATTTTAGCAATTAAACACCACTGCCAAAGAAAGGGCATTTATTTTTCATTTACCCTGGATTCCCGTATTCATTCAATTACTACTTCATAATTATTTGCTGTTCCAGTTCTAATTCTAAACCCAACTCTCCTAATGAGAGACTCTAACTCCACCCCCAAACAATCACTTCAAAATATTAATGCCATTTTATCTTCTCTCTTACTTGCTGCATTTAGGTACTTCCCTGGCTACCACTGCATGGAACAACAAATTTAAGCTTCCAGCCTCAAGGTCCAATGTACTTCAGTCCTGATGACATTTACGAAATGGAGGTTTTTCTGAATCTGATTTCACCCCCTATAGTCATTAAAATAGCAGCAATTGTTATTCAGTCACAAATCCTAAAGACATGAGGAGAAGATAATGTCCAGCTGGCCAGGAAAAGCTGTCCAACTGCCCATTTAAGGCAGCTTTAAGTCCCTTTTGTACCTTTTTATGAAAGGAAGATCACCATATTAACATAAAGTTACATAGATTTGATAAGGTACTATAAGTTATTACATTAATAGATGGTAATACAAAACACTTAAAATGGTATAAATTCTTCACTTAGTGTAGAAAATGTTTCTTAGTGGAAAACAATATACCAGCAACATCATCATCATGGCTAGGCTTCGCGAACGAAGATTTGAAACCAGCAACATAGCATGATGACTAAATGCTTTGTATTATGGACCAAGTCATCTCTTCCCTTATAACTCTAATATTCATAAAATTACTACTAATAGCCATGTTAGGTTGTGAAAACAATTTCTATATTCACAACTTGCTCTCACTTTGAAAGGACCCTCGAAAAGATTGCTATCTTCTTTTTGTAATAGGAAGAAAGTAGCGTAGCTTTACACAACTTTCTTTTTAAGAAAGCTTTTAATTCCCTGTAGTCAACTTGTCAGTCTGCAGATACCAAGTTTTTCAAGCTAGATGCTTGCTCATTAAGAATATTAATAAACTGGGGTCCTCCTGCAAAATTACAAGAACTATCTCACAGCTCTACCTGCCTTTTTTTTTTTTCCTTCTCTTTTTTTTTTTCTTCATGAAGCCACAGGAAATGGCCCTTAGACCCTGAGGTGTGTGTACCACCAGTTGAAAATCACTCCTCCACAAAGAAGTGGAAGCCTAGAAACCCAGTAATTTTGCAAACAGACTTAAAAGCATTGAATCTGTTTATGTTTTCCTACCAGAAACATCAGATTCAGATGTAACATTAATTTAGATGATGTTGGCAGGCCACCAAATTAATAGAAGTCCAAGGTGTCCTGTCAATTTCTAATAGAAGCCCATTACAAGTGAAGAACAATAGGGTGTTAATAAACTACCAAAAATTTCTGCACATTTATTATTTAATTAAAACTTTGCTAGATCTTGTTTAAGCCATAGATGGATTGATGTGAAATCAATACTTGAATTGATTTCTGATCTAACTCCACTAAGTCAGATGAATTGCATCATATGAATTCAAATTGAACGACTTCAGATCACTCTGATGTTTAGTTAGAACCCTTAGTGCCTTTTAATGCATGTATATGTCAGCTGCTAATTACATGAAAAATCTAAATTGTTAAGTGCAAGCATCACGAATGAATACCTCCTCTCTCTTCCGTAACATCGGGTTAGTTTCTGTTCTCCTGCTTTTGGCATTTCTGGCTGCAGAACTCCTACAAGTTCTTCCTCGAGGCAGTGACAGTACCATGAGCTCTTCGTAAGGCAAAGCGCTTCCCGACAGAGGGATCCGTCTCACGCGAGCAAGGAAAACCGCCTGTTCCACCCAGGAGAGGGCACTCTTACACCTGGCCACGCAACCGGACGTGGGCACCTATAGGAGGAACAGGAAAGTTGACAACTTAAAACTCGGTCAACTTGCACGACCAGTTAGTTATTTTTTATAAATAAAGCTAATCTTCGCAATAAGTTGAGTCATCCAGATGCTGCTACAACAGGAACACACTATGACAGGCAATAAACGTGTGGGCTAAATTTACTTGTAGTCTCTGAAATATGCTGAATTATATGCAGCTAAAAAAGACAATTCCTGGCATGCAGGCCTCTCTGTTAAAAGCTGGGATCATAAAAAGAGAGCTGTACGTGTAACTTCGGTGGAAAAAGAGGGCTAAATTTAAAACTGACCTAGTTATATATGAATATTATTTATTGCTGATTTTTTAGAAATAAAGCATTATTATGAATGAGCATTTGAACATTTAAATGCAAAGTGCATATAATACTAACATAGCCTATAAAGTTAATACTTATATGGATAGCTCATGAAATAAATAAAATAAGAATTAAAAATGCTACAGGTTCAACCCCTGTTTCTAAAGCGATTGAAATCAATATACTTATCTCCTGAGACAGCTCTCCTCTCCAATAAGAAATCCTCCAGTAACAATGAGAGAAGATCAAGCCTGATATTTTTGATTTTTCTAAACTAAAGTAAGATGAGGAGGGGAAAGTCTTGTTATGCAAGACACAAAACAGCAAAAGAGGATCAGAATGCTGCATACTGGAAAGCTATCATTTAAAAAATGCAATTTTCCTGTAATCACAGGGAACAATCTCCGTAATTCCAAATTTTCTCTGAGTATTTCTAATAGAAAAATATCCCATTGATATGAACAAAATAAAATTAGAAAAATATGGAAATGAGAAAAAGATCTCCAAGAATTTTAACTTGAATGTATATTTATTCATACTTAGTGGTGTCATAAACCTGTCGGAGTCCCCAGGCAGTACACAGGGTTGTGGGGCATCCACAGCCTCAGAGGGACCATGCACATGGTGACTATTTGGATGTACAGCGAGTCCAACGGGCGCAAACTATGCGTGAGCAACAGCCACTTTTCCATGAAAAGCTGGGCAACCGTGTCCTATATATAGGTTGTATGATAGACAATACTTCCTACATGACATGGGAAATGATACAGGATACATGATTTAGGATGTTTGGTTATCCTAGCATTGGCTAATGAACATTGTCAGCCTTTCCCTATTGAGAGCTTGGACTGAGGCCTTACAACCACTGATCTTATGTTACAGGCACTGATCCTATTAACTTGACTCCTGCAATAATCTTACGTAGTTTGAACTTCATTTATACACCATATCTCCTGCTCCCACTTCCAGAAGTACTTCAAAGCAATATGCCAAACATAGTAAAACAATATGGATACTCAGAATTGTATCTCCCACTCTATAAGTTATGATCAACACCAGTGGACAAAGGCATAGACCAATCTGCAGCCGTTTTGTGAAAGCTGCTATTGAAAGAACTGTTTGGTTTGAGGCTAAATTGTTGATAAGATCGATGAAAGAGCTATCTCCTGTAATCAGATCTACTACAAAATTTTATAATTCAAAAAGTGAGCTATGTTCAACGGACTACAGTTTTACATTTCGTGTATGGATTTTTCTAAGGGCAAAAGATGAATGACAACCTGATTCAGAGGATGGACACAGGACTATGTTATCAACATACCATAAAATATACTATGGAGTCAGACATTAAAGTCACTGAAATCGCGCAAAGAGGGGACGTTATAATTTTTTTCTAAGCATTTTCTTATTTAACAACAACAAAACAAAACCAAACAAACAAAAAGCCCCAAACCAAAAAAACCCTAAACCAAACTAAAATAAAAACTCAAACCTCCTATTCTAAACCAGCTAGTCTATGGTCCTGTTCTGTCCTAAAACCCTGCAGAGTCTTCTGCAAAATAGTAAACTATAATAAAGCATAAAATATAGGAGGTATACAATGATAACCCCAGCATGCCGATTACATAAGGTACCGATTTTTATGTAATTTTGATCCTGTCAAAACTCATCATTACTCTGTTCTACCACCTAAAAAGCGTTCCTATATGTATCCTTCAGCAAGAGAAAATTAACACAGTATTTGGAGACTATGAAACAACAGTGAGATAAGTGAAAGATGTGTTTTAAGGACAAGAGAAAGGAGTGGGGTATACTAAGGAAAAGAGATACAGTAATTCATGTTATTCATTCAAATTTCATTTTTGCAGTAACAGACTCTGACATTTGTAATCCAAATGAGCACATGAAAATGAACCTAGGCACAAACCAGGCAAAATCATTGCCCTTTATTATGGCTCTTACTGGATGTCTACTACCTAAAATGTACAAGCATACTCATGGGAACACAAAGGATTCTGACACTTGATAAAGGTCATGTTTTCCACTCCATTCAGTGCAAAATCTGAGTATCAGAACCTCAGCTTCTTTGTATGAGCTGTCTGAAAATATGTAAGGCATTTAACCCAGAGATTTTATGTACTACCTTTGTAATTTTTGTCTATAGTACTCATAGGAGCACGCACACCATAAACCGAACTATCATCTGAGAGCTCTAAGAGGCAGAAAAGAGTTATTATCCTTTTTTTACTGGGGAAACCCAATGGCACAGAAAACCACAGCCTACCTGAACTTAAGACACATTGGTGGGACTTAGATGTCTAAATTATTCTGAAGATGAAGGTCCAAGGTCATTAAAAAGAAGTCAGACCTACTGCAAAATGGTCCTTCTCAAAAAGGTTCTGAAAACCTCATCTGAAAAACTGCATTGTATAATACATTTAAAACAAATTTTGGTCTGAAGAAGACCTAATTTGATGAACAGATGCTCATGGTACAACATTTTTGCAGAAAAATTGACTTTTCCCAGTCAAACCACAGGGGAAGAGTAAACACACATAGAAAGGACTAGATGCTTCTGTATATAGTTGCCAGAATTTTTTTTTTTTTTGGTTTGGCCGATGCTTTCTTTACTGTGTATATAAAAGTCAAAATGCTGTGTATACTTATGGAGATAAATAAACAGCACTTGCAGATGACAGCCATACCAGAAGTAGACATTTGTTGAGATAAATGTCAGTGTCGTGCATTGTCCTGCAATGCACGGTTAAAAGGGGGCCCTATAAATTGTTTCTATAAACCTTAATGTCCTGAAAGCTTCTAGTTCCTGAATAAACAACAGTTCTAAATGCAATATCATATCCCCCTCTGAAAATCCATCTACGCCCTTCCATAGCATGCCTTATTTTACACAGCTCAAGCTAGCAGGGATGATTACTGTTATCCTATTTCAGATTCCAGAACAGAAGCAACATCTATGGGTCCTCGTGCTTGCTTCTGCAATAAAACGTAACAGTCCCTTAGGCAGGACACACGCTCAGTTTTTACTCTACTTTCAAAATCTTGTAGCAGAATCCGTAAAAATAAACAGTTCCTTATGCTGTCCCCTCAGAGCTGCCTGTTCCTCGACCTGCAAGTTACCCCCCTTCCCGTGTGAGGAGACACCAGCGTCTCTAAGGGAAGGGTGAGGCTGGGAAGAGGGCAAGGCGCTGGTCCGGGAGCATAAGGGGAAAAAATAGATGGGAGCAGCTGTATGGACCAGGTTAACCACATTCTCAAGGCACGTGAGACACCCCTGGTTCTTTTAGCTCGGAGGCTTCCCCAGCAAACATGCCAACTGCTCCTTGAGCCAGCTGTTTCCTCTGGGACACTTCAGATTTTTCCCCCGCTACCTCGGACCCGGCCAAGCCCTCCCGAGGTTGCTCCGTCACCCCTTCCCCGGCCGGTGCCTCGGGGTTCACCTGGTGCGGGCACAGGGCCGGGCGGGAGCCATGACAACACAACGGCCTCAGCTGTGCCCCGG
>VZRE01012663.1:9209-43772 GCA_013396775.1 Cephalopterus ornatus | reverse complement strand
GTGAGCCAGGACTTGGTAAATGATGGAGAAGAGCGGCTGGGCGAGCTCTTTTGCCAGCTCCCTCATCACCCCAGGATGGTCCCATAGTTCCATAATCCTCACAAGTCTAAGAAAACAGCAATAATCATCTTCCCAATTTTCACTAAAATTAGGTGAATAAGGTGAATATACACTAGACAAGATTATTTTAATTTTAAAATGCTTACTTGAAAGGGCTCAGGCTTAGTTTAAAAAAAAACAAACAAGGATGTGTTAATTTAATGCCAAAATAATTACAGAAAAGTAGTAATGTCACCCTAGTTATATTCCTGTAGCACTTGAAGCCATTGCAAATAAAACTGTAGTACTTCATGCTTTTGAATTTTGCTTTTAGGCAGGTTTTCAGAGGTTTACAAGTCTGCCTTGTACAAAGATGGCCTTGTTTATGCAGGACAGTGTCCAGGTGGCTCAGAGAAACCCAAAAACATACAGTTTTAGAAAAGAACTCTCTGGCAATACACTAATTAAGTAGTTTTCCTTTGGGATTTTTAACTTGATCATGGTAAAGCTATTAATTCAACTTGAATACAGTGTTTCACTGTGTATTTTATACTTGTAAAACATAAGCTCTTTAACAAACAATATTAAATTCTTATTTGACTTAATCTGAGAGCCATAACTGTTTACAGATAAAGTCCTATGAAAATGCTGAGAGGATGGGTAAATAATTTTACTCAGAATATAGGTAAACATTTTGATGTTAAAACATGCCATTATTTGGGGGAGGGGGGGGAATCCCAATAATGCAAGTTTCCCAATACCAGAGCTCATACCTCTTCTGCTTACAAGCATTTGTTTTTCCCTGTTATGTTGACTGTAGCAGCCCAGACCAGTTAAGTCTGACTTAGACGGTGAAAAGCTATCTGTGAACTGTTTCTGTGTTTAGGCCTAATAGGCACAATTTGACTTAAGCTCTGACCTTCACTTGATGAGAACTAATACTTTTTTCATACACAAAAGAGCCAACCTTCCAGTTGCATATTTAGGTATCTTAAGGTTCAGGAGTTGTAAAGTAGTACACTGAAGAATGACACATCACAAAAGGAGTTAGTTACAAAATGAAAGGGAAAGTAAAGACAAATTTCTGTTTTCTTAAATGGAATTGCTGGTTGGCAAGTTAGTCATGGCTGTCTGCTGTCTCAACAGAGGTTGGTTCATACTCAAAAAGATTGCTCTAAACACAGGTGTTGGTCTTGGGAACAGACACAAGTACAAAAATTCTTCAAAACAGCTGGCTACAGACATGGAGGTTGGAGTACAGTAATGAGCGTTCTAGTGGTAAGTAGAGGATATTTCTAGCTTACTGCAAGTAAACTAGTTTCTAGTTTACATTGAACAAGTTACAGAAAAGACAAGACTACAGAACATTAACAAGATGATAGATTGTGAATAACACAGGACTTTACAACGACTACAGCTTCACCTGTAGGAGTCACTGCCATGTCTTCTAAATGCTTAGTCTGGTTTACCTCCTTCAAAAGTCCAGCAGAGAATATTCACGTTGAACAGCTGAGATGATTGCTGCTCTACAAGGCAAGCATTTGCCTTCCTACACTTTAGCAGAAGAGAGGGGCTGGGTGGAGCTAAGAGTACTTGTAGCACACCATTTCAGAGGGCTTCTGTCACAAAAACTTTGTGAGTTTGAAATTTTATGCTAAACTTGTGCAAGTTAGTGGTAACTGAACCATACTGTAGTAATGAACTTGTGAACAAGAGTCCAACAAAGCTTTCAGAAAAATCTTCCTGGCTACTCTCTTAAAAAGAAGGCACTATTGTCAGAATTGTTTTGATTTTTTTTAACCTTGAAGCTAAAAACTCATCCAGACAGTGTAAACAAGAAATTTAATTTAGAAGGCCCAGGTAAAATATATCATTCTGTTTTCTGAGTATATTTATGTTGCTGTAAAAAGGTGCCAGAATAGGCACAAGAGTAGATTGCAGCATGGACTGTTTTTCGTCCTTCCTGTGTTCAGTGACTTAGCTCCTCTGAAGTTCTTAAAACTAGGCTGGGTGTTTCTCTATTGTGCATTGCTCAGGGGAGATATATATCCTTGGCAGAGGACTGTTCCTCATGTGCCAACAATCCACATATACCATTACTGTAGTATGACTATAGCCAACTTTGAAGTTACTACATTTATTGCTAGCTGATTTCAGTTTTATAATCGGTAGGAAGGAGAGAGTCAGTACAGAAGTCAGCTGCTTTAACAAGCCTCCAGAGATCTCAGATTACTTTTTCAGATTACTGAAACGGTACTAAAATTTCACAAGAAGATACTACTTCATTTGGGCCCTTATTCAAGCCTCCAGAAGGTAATCAAAGCATTCTCAGATCACTTTGCTCTCATCATTGCTGCATTTAGATGAAGAGGTGACTAAGATGCATCATGAACCTCCTCTGTTCACAACTTCTGTTGTCCTTCATCATGGTCAGATAAGTGGTTCTTCATATCTTCAGGGTTTTGAACTAATGAGGATAAAAAAGGTACAGAAATCTCTTTAAGAGGCAGAAGTGATAGTTCTTTATAAAGAAAGTTCTTCTGTGTAGAAAACAACAGGAGAAATTTTGTAAAGACTATTAAATATTATATAGTACAGTAAAGTTACAGATACCACACCCCCAGGCCCCCCATTAAAGGATAGCTTCAGTGATGCTATACAGAAAATAAATCATACTATCGACATGAGGGAAAGCTCAAACAGAAATTAGCTAGGTATATCTTACTACAGAATACCATGCAAAATACCATCTTAACATTTTCAGCATGTGGTATTTGGCTTTAAATGGATTTTTTCTTTTTTACCATTTTCAATCCCTGCAAGTGCTGCTTGCTTGTCTGTTTCTGATTCAGCTTCATTCTCATCTAAATTGTAATCAACATCCTTGTCCTGGTTCATTGCTTCATGTTCCTGTTTGTCTGAAAAAAGTTTTAAAATGAAGTAGTTTTATGCTACACCATAAGGTCATTGCACAGAGAAAAAGTGACTGTAATCATCTTCCATGTAATTTACTTTGCTGCTGAATGAATTGCTGTTCAGAGTAGGTTTTCGTATTATTTTTCATTTTTAAGTGTTAAATTTCAGCACAACTTTTGCTGTAAATCTTGTCTAAAGAATCAAATAAAAGCCAGAATGTTCTGGGATTTGGAAAGTGTGATAAAATTCAGCCAAGCACTCAGATGGACAGGAAAAAAAAAAAAGCATTGAACAATGTCAGAATACATTAAAGACAGCCTAAGGAAGATCAAACCCTGAAGCCAATGCTGAAAACTTGACTCTGATGTTGCTTTTAAATGTATTGCCACTACCACCAAAATGTCTCAGCCTCTGCCCTTCTTGTTTTAGTTTGTTCAGCAAGGGGGAAAGCAGTGAATATAGCATAAAAAAAAAGTATTTTGATGTGCTAACCTGACACAAAAGTACTTTCCTAGAAGAGATTTTCTTCACCCAGTCATGAACTCACCTCAAGCAACTTTTATTGACTATCTTAAGATTTCTTTAGATAGAGAGCTCAAAAGTAAATGGAAACATTATTTCTGATTGCCAAACCACTATCCTTATTTTTCAAATAATCAGCTAGAAAAAAAACCATAACAGCAGAGAGGTGTAAGCATATCCCACAAGAGGTATAAACATACTCCACTCAAGATAGAGTAGAGCTTCTGGTTCAAAGTATTCTTAAGCCAAGCCCTCCAGTTAGTAAGTGGCTTAGAAACAGGCTTGAAAATTTAAGCTTTAAGCCTTATGTTGTCTGTATTCAGACCACCACATCAAATAGATTTTTATAGTTACAGACCTAAAGCTGTCAAATTTTCAGAAGCAGCTCTTTCTGAAAGACAGAGGATGCCCAGAGAATACTGAAGTATTCCTACCTTAGAGCTCCTTAGGCTACAAGGAACCTGTGCAGTAAGTATGGTATTTTTGTTGAACAATCAGCCTGAAGAACATACTGCTAGTCTTTTTTGCTCACAGAAATGCAGACCTTTCACAAGCTGCATGGCAGAGCTTTTCCTTGCACTAATTGTTGGATGATTTTTTTTAACCTAATCTTTTTGCTATTTATTTCTTTAAAAATGGCAGCAATTCAGGTAACTTTTAATTAAATCTCTTTGGGGTGCAGCCTGCTCTGGCCAGCATCTTTTTGGAGCAGTTGGAAAAATACTAGTTTATCAATGCTGTTAGCTTATCAGGGATTATTTATCCTTGCCAAGTTAGCAACAATGTTAACACTCAGACAACTCACGACTCATGATTCTAAGAATGTGTTTACTAGAAAACCACAAGCATTTTTTGTGGGCATCAGTTTCTGCTCTGACTGCCATGAGGTTTCCTCTTTTGATTACACTGGGCTACTGAGTCCACCTGAGACCAAATCCCTCAAGACAGACAGAGGGATGTCTAGATACTGGTCGGGTTTAGATACAACATCAATACTCTGCTGCTCTGTGCCATGGAGATGTAGTTCAAAGCCACATGGCAGATGCCAGAAACCAGCACCTTTACAACATCTGATCCATGTTTTGCAGACTCACAAACATAAACTTCAGATACCTGAAGTCTTAGTCATGTATCTTATTTTGAAATACAGATAGCTAGCATTAGCACTGACAGTGTAAAAAGACTAACTGAAAAACATCCATGCATAAGTAACTCTCTACTCATCAGTGCTTTGAATGGTTAACATCTCATCCTTTTCAAATGCATCATATTCTTAAGAAGCCCCAGTACCAAAACATTTTGGGGCTAATTTCCCCAAATCTCCTGTAATGGAGAGAAAGCCAGTAAGGCTGCAGAGGAACGCAGCCTGGTAGCTCCATGTTGCACAAACAGAAGCCTCCGTCTTTTGCCCATGGACTGCAGAAGACTGACTGTCAACTGACTCCTTTCATATCACACCGACCTTTGTGAAAACTTGTACTCAAGTCTGGCCAGCTGCCACTGCTGTTGCAGAAATCATGCCCTAGTCCACAGTTCCATTTCTTTACTGTTCTTAAGAATATTGTTCTTAACATGCTACGAACCGGTCTTTCCCACGGACAAGTCATCCTGCTTAGTATCGTAATTTAGGAGCTGTTCCCTCTCAATTTCCTCACTGGCAGCCTGCTCTGGTGCTGGCTGTAATGCGTCTTGCCCAGCTACATGTTTTTCAATTTCAGATGGATTTGGCTCCTTCTCTGATTCAGGTAGCATCTCCTTGTGACCTGCAGCAGCCTTGAGGGAATCTTGTGGTTTATTCAATTGACTAAAAATCTGTTCCTCTTCTGCCTTAGGCTCCTGTTTTCTGCTGTCAGCTGGGTCATCTATTCTTTCTGAAAACAACAAAAGTGATTCTGAGTGAAAAAAAAATGCCTTTCAGTGGTGGCACAAGTTAAAAACCTTTAATAAATAATGCTTTACATTTCTCATTCAATTCTTGTTTTTCCTCTGAAATAGTATCTTTCAACCACCTCAGTTCCAAAGATAAAAAGAAGATAATTCATGTTCTTCCCACTGTCATCAGATTCATGCTTCTACATTCTTAAAATTTTGGGGTGTGTGGTTAATAATTTGGGCAAGTGAAATACAGCAGTTTAAATTAAAATTGCAGTGTGCTATATAAACATCAAGTTTCTGTGTTACATTTTGTTACAAACAATAAAATTGATTTGGTATTTAAAAGTAGCTCAGGACAAAGCACTCACATAGGCACCTTTGGAAGTAAACCATAGCTGTTCTTATTTTTAAATATGAAGAGGAAGTTCAGGAGTGCTGTCATTTTTGGCAGACATTAACTTACCTTTTTTCCTGTGTATCTGCATTTTTAAGTAAAAAAAAAAAAAAGATAAAATTTGCCCAAATAAACTATATGTAAATGTTGTCTTCAGTTGCTAGCTCTCTAAAATGAGAGCTGCATGTGGACAAGATTGTAGTTTAAGATAGCATGTAAGAATAACTAGAGAATGAAATTTCTATCACACTACTGTGCAAGATGGACACCCAAGGATACATCCATTCAAATTAACAGTTTCTGACGTTTAGTACCAAAAGTAACCACTAGGTTAACTAACCAGATCTCCTCTGTTTTATTTTCCTTACTTGAATTTTGCTTAGTGACAAGTGGGAAGCATGTATGTGTGTGTGTTTGTTTTAAGGCTAACTTTCAGCTATTCCATAGGGAGCAGTAGCAGGCTGGATGTGTCATACTTACTAAGCAGGCAGATTTTAGGTGTGCTTGAAAATCCTTCCAAAAGTGTAGGGTATTTTATCCATATTAAATGAGAAATTTGACTCCAGAATTGTAAATATGTGTATTTTCCTTTACATGCAACATGTCAATTACAACAAAACTGAACCAGTAGAAATGCTAGAAATAAAAATGCTTCAGTAGTGCCTCTCCAAGGCTGGAAAACTACTTAAAGTTCAGACTGTTGGTGTCACATTTTTCCGTCTTGATCTTGTGCACAAAAATGTTTTTAAACGTTCAGTTAAATTACAATCGTTCTTAACCAGTTGTTAGTAAGACAGTGATTTCCATCTCACCTTTAGCCTGCATCAAGTCTGTCTGTCTTAGTGTAGGTACTGCTTTAGGTACATCTGCACTGGGTTTCTGCTGTTCCAAGTCAGCGTGCTTGACCTCGGTTTGCTTCAAGGCTGGCAGTTGAATATTGACCTATAAAGTGAATGTACACAAGATAAGCATTGGTCTATGAAACTGCTCCTGGATTTGGAAAAGGAAGTGGAACATAGTAAGAATTCCGTAGCAGAAAAAAAATCCCAACACACTTGGAAATATTTGCATTGAAATTTTTTATTGGTGATGGATGTACCACACAATCTTGAATATGCAGTAATGTTTCTCTGTAACAGCATGACACATCAGGAGAATTTTAACAGACCTTCTTTAACTGCAGGTAAGAACGAGCTTACTGCTGGCAGTTATTCTCTGAGCATCGCAGAAATGTAACACCCCGCATTTATCCACTGTTACCCTGCTACTGTGTCAGAGTCAGCAGAGAAAAAGAAAACAGATGTCATTAACTACTGTTACTAATCTACTGGGCAGGAAAATTGCTTTTGGACATAATAAGACTTCATTGAAGTAAGGCTTGTATGGAACTGGTCCGTAACTATGTTGAATGCAGGATTAAGAAAAGAAAAATGTAAATTAACCAACTAGACAATGGCACCTGTTTAACATGATAGGGCTTGCTTAAGAATGTATTCAGTTCTGGCAGTCGGCTGCTCTCAGCATCTAACCCACTTAAAGATTAAGGCTAAGATATACATGATCTTGAAGATCTTCCAATTTAGCAATTAAAATTCCATGTACTACTTTTACTCACATTGGCATTGGCCTTCCTCATGTGGCCATGGTCTCCCTGTATGTCAGTGCTGGCCTGTTTGCATACCTGAGGCCCCCTTCCATCCCCTACCTATCCCTAGATCTCGTGGTTGACAGTCCTGTGCTTGGTGGTGTCTCCATCAGTGGATCCCCTTATCTACAGCATAGGGAACAGGGAGCTTGAGGATGCCATTAAGAAAGTGAGTCCTCATAGGTTTTCCACAGTGATAAAATTACCACCTCTCTTCATAAACGACTCTCAGATTATCTGAATTAAGTATTTTGGCAGGGGGCCGAGGGAGGGGAGTTCATTTGTTTGTATTAAATTTGTTTGTTTCAGTATCATAATTATCATTATTGCTTTGGTTGTCATCATGGTTATTAAGTTTCTAAAAAATTTTTGCATTTGCTTTACTAGATCTGAGTCATGCACCATCCTTCTGTCACCTCCTACCCTGATGCTCTGTTGGGCATCAAACACTGGCTCAGAAGGATCTCTGTAATAAAACAGGATCTCCCCAGTGCATCACTTTCAGCCTGGACTCTTCCTCCAAAGAGGCTTGAGGAACTACAGCACTAAAATTCCATTTCTTCCATGTGTTTAGGACTGAAAAGCTCAGACCTTTTGAGAAACATAGGATTTGACTAACAATTCACCATTAGTTCCTGGTGAAAATGAAAGATGGCCAGTGAACTGAGGGATGTACCCTGGACTTTCACACATTGAAAACACCCATCCTCTAGGAAGGGAATCTGGAGCTGCCTGTAGAGAATGATGATTATCCAGCTACAGCACATTTCTAGGGTTGAATGGAGGTAGAAGAGGTTTAAAAAAATGAGGTGGCCATGGTCCTCCTAATGCAACCCCATACACAGTTGACCTTGCACCACTGGCTCATGAGGCATCCCTTGTAGCACCCAGGCTCTCCTCTTTGCAGTCACTGCTCAAGCAGTCAGGACCCCACCTGCACTGACATACAGGGTTATTCTTCCCCCAGTGTCATCTCAGAAATGCCAAATGAGGGTGCAAAGCCAAGGCCAGTGGGGAAAGAGCACAGCTGAGCTGTTTGGAGAGGAATTTATGAGAATGATGAGAGAGAAAGACTTGAGAAGAAGGAGGAAAAAGAAAAGTTCTCAGATATGATGAGGCCTGCTTGGGGTTACCTGCCTGGCAGCCCTGCATCAGTAACTTCAGCGGAACAAAGAAGCCAACAGTTGGTTGCTCCAGACTGCTGTCTGCTTACTTCCATGGTCATGGGAATCTGATGCTCTCCCAGCAATCATCAGCTCACTGCTGCACTGCCATCATTGCTCTCTACAATTCCCTGAAAGGAGGCTGCACCAAGGTTGGGGGGTGGCTTCTCCCAAGTAACAAGAGACAGGGCCACAGGAAACGGCCCCAAGTTGCACCAAAGGAAGTTTAGATTGGATATTAGGAAAAATTTCATCACTAAAGTGGTGTCCTTGGAATCACACCATTTCCCATTGATCATAAAGATTCAACAAATGTTGAAGAAGAGCAAAACTTAAAGAGCTGGGCTAATGTTAGTTGGAGACAGCAGAAAGGTGGAGAAATACTTAAGAATTGCAGAGAAAACTATTTTTAAGAAATTATCCAAACAATACCTGGCTATATTTTTTTGCATCTTCTGAGAGTTCTTTGTTTTCTTTGATTTGCGGTACATCACTATCCTTTTTTGTAAGTTTATCTATCCTTTCTTCACACTGTTCTTTTAATTCTTTCATCTGGTTGATGCACTGTGACCTGCAGAAAACATGAATAAGACAGTTAACTTTCATCCACACTCTTCTGAAGTGTTCTTTTGTAAAATTATTTAATTTTTTTAAACATGTTATTTCCTTAGCTCTATTATCTAGGCTTACATTTGAGAAGTCAGTAGGGAAAAATGAAGTGTTAACCTCGGTCCTAAGGACAAACTCATAGTGCAGGTAGTCCAAGTTCTGTTGGGAGAAATTAGTTTAAACTGCTTTTGTCTGACCAGCTCAACAAGCTACATGGGGTTTTTTGTGTGCGTCTTCCACTAACCACTCAGTTTCAGTTAAGTTAAAGCATTTCTAGCATGATAACAAAAATTCATACTTTGATTTTAGCCAAGAAGAAGAAACAGTGAAGTACTAGTTGAAATAAAAAACAGGTTGTAATCTACTGTTAGCAAACTGAACACCCTTTCTCAATATTTCAGCAAAGTGCAGCACTGCAAGACATATGTTACAGAAATGGAGTTCATCATTAGCTATTAAAAGTTCCAAAAGGATATTTCCTACAGATGCAAGCACAGTGTTTGTTTTACATACTTTTAATATTTACACAGTGCCATTAACATCAAGGTTAACCTTTGTGACAGCAGAGGTCTTCTGTTTGCATTTCTGCATCCTGCCTTTCCCTTACAGCTCCGTAACTCAGAGGTAAGTCCTGGGCTGTTGTTGCAGTGTTTGTTCTAAAGCTGCCAGGGCAGTCTTTTCCCTTTCTGTGGTTGTGCTGGAGATACTGTGCAAATCTCAGGAGTGTTGTCTATGTCAGTGTCTCAGGGGAAGGGCTGCAAGTTGGAGCAAGATCAAGATCACCCTTTCTGCCCTGGTCTCTTCATAACTTGTTTTGTAACTTTCCGTTTATATCAGAGAAAGAACAAGACCAAGACCTAGTGAGTAACAAAGCAGATAAGTATTACCCTGTAACACACAAACAAAAAGCTTATAAACTAGCCATCATATGACCCCAAGTATGCTTTGATCCCACTGTAAACAGGAACAAGCAGCAGTGTGTTCAAGTGGATCTCACTGAGAAGTGCATCACACTAGGGGCAAATGTGGTGAAAAAGCACCATCATCGGCAAAACCCACTGCCCTGGAAAGCCTACTCCAGCAAGTTTTGGCTGGGGACTACACTGTTTCTTTTCCCTGCTGGTCGTAACAACAAAAGAGCTTGTTGCAGGGTTTAAACCTTTTTTCCTTTCTCTCTCTCCTTTGTTTTTTCCACCCAAAGGTAACTATGTCAGCTAAAGACCCTGCAAACACATCTTGCTGCATCCAAAGTCTCTCTCAGCATCCTTTGTACAACAGCATGTTTGTACAACTGCAAGTTTCTCCTCCCTTTCGCTTAGACAAAAGGGGGGTAAATTTCTTCTGATTCTGGCTCTGACCAGTGTTATTACCAGTGTTAATACCCTCAGTGTAGCAGCAGTTGGTTCAGATGGGCATGTTCCAGTTTCTCAAGCTGCAAATAAGTTACTAACTAATCCAAAGGAATTCTCAGGGCACGTGCACTCATTTTTACTGCACTCTCACCCTTCTCCACCCCTGCTTTTCAAAAACAAAAAATCCCTTCTCTAGTTCACAACCAGAAAGGAAGAACAGTAGCAGATGGCTACACTACGAACTGACAAATTAATTACCCTTATTACCATTTCTTCTTGACTAGATATTGTTCAAAAGTTTGATTTTGCTAATGGTAATACGAGGAAGAATCACCAAAATAAGTAGTGCTTCCCAAGCTGGTGAACATCAGAGACAATAAAACAACACAGGCTTGAGTTATGCCCACATTCATTAATTTCTAGGAAAGTAAAGGACATTGGAATTGTCTGTACCTCTTTGCAAGCTTAAGAAAGAGGCACTATACAGACAACCTGAAGTTGAAGATAGTGCAGCCTTCCACAAATGCTCTTTCATCCCGCAATGCGCATGAGAATGAAGTTCATTTAACATCTGTGACAAATGCTGACTGTTTAAAATTTATTATCTGTGATGGAATTCCCTTCTTTTAAAAGGAATTTCTGGAGATTTGAATACTCATGCATACAACAACTTCCGTAGTACAGGGACAGCGCTAGTTTCTCTATCTCATCCAATCAACATGATGTATTTCAATGTGCAAAACCACTACTCTTAAATTCAGTCTCTATGGCATGTTTTCTCCCTCACAAGATTACACAGAGTAAATTTCCAGGCTAAAAAACTCACCTGTGCTAAAGCTCACACAGAAAGCAGCCCAAGTAATACCTTCCCCAGCTGCTCCCAGGACCATCACAGGAGACATCAGCCCATCCAAGGCCCACCTCCATGAGATGAAAGTAGCACAGAGGCATGAAGGTAGAGGGAGCCTAAAGTACAGACTCAGATCTGACAGCCTGACCAGACCACCCCCACAGCACATTTTGCACTCGTGGACAGCCGCTCTCAGGGGAGAGGAATGCAGTTACTGGGTGTTGCTTGTGCTCATACTTCATGTGTCTGTGTTAACCTGCGTACCTGGCATGTACAGATGTGCTCTGCATGCATGTGGACAGATGTGCAGCCTCTGCCCTTCTAGTCTGCTGGATTTGCCAAACCCCAGCATGAGAAACAGAGTACCTTTGTTCTCCAGGAGCATATATCATCAGCTCCTTTCATCCCTGCCAAGAAAGATTACTCACGCACTCACACTCTTGCACTTGTTCAGGTCTGCAAATACCAAACTAATTAATCAGACTTTTTACACATAGCAAAATTTCCAAAGAAATAATTACATAAAAAACAAAGCTCTTGGGAATTAAAATGCATCTGAATATTGAAATGTATTCAAAAGATCAATCCAGTGTTTCTTCTGGCTGCTGCAGGAGAGAAGGGACAATGTGCCAGTCAGCCTTTGCTGAAGAAGCTCTACACCATGAGCAGACAGCACTTGACACAGTGTGCACCAAGGGTATCCCATGAAGTTGACTGCTGAGGAAAGTGCACTCCTTTTGCACATAACACCAGTAAGCTCACAGAGCTTCTGCTTACTTCTTTATGGAAAATGCTAAGTTTGCTCAAAAAAAATGCTAAGATGAAACTTCAAGGCTTGGGCGCAAGAAAAAACAATGATTTTTTTTTTTCCTAAGTTCACAGACTTTGTTCCTATGCATTTCACATACACACAACTGTTTTTACCACTATCTTCTACAGACTAGTATCTGAATGTTTAAATAGGGTGATTTACAATGTGTACAGTTAAAAAAAGGCATTTGACTTCTGTCATCTTTTTATAACACTTTCAATTATACAAATAATACTCTCTCTTCATTTTTGCACCAGCTAAAGTGTACTTCATACATAAGGTGCAAAACCTTCATCCATACAAATCCAGGTAAAAGGAAGAAGCACATAATCAGGTCTAATGCCTACTCCTAGCAAGGTTGATGAACAGAGAGGCAACATGTTATTTCTAATGCTGAGGGAAGGAAGAAAGACAGATTAAAAATAAGATATGGAGTCTCTCTAATAATTTCTATTTTTCTGGGCCCACAATCGCATTGGGAAAAGCTTGTTTTTAAGCATTTAAAATGACAGTATTAAGTGAGCATTTAGCAAAGAAGAACATACATGCCCAAGTACAATCGAATATCCATTTCTACACTGTGTTGTGGTAGTTGTAAAGTTAGTTATTTAAGTTAACACAACAGTGAAATATTAGTGTTCCAGCATCCTCCCTAAAGGTACACAACAAGCAACATGTTAAAAATACATTTATATATGTTCCTGATAGAACTGTGTGAATGCTGCACAGTACCCAAGCTATAAATTATTTCATGAAAATTTGAGTGCAAAGTTAAGTTTCCTCACTTGTATAGTTACAATAAACACCTCGAAACAGAAAATAAACACTTAGGTATTATTCTGCAAAGCTAGTGAAGAAAGCATAGCTTCTTGACTGAGATAACTGCCTTTATGGACTCCCATGGAAACACTGCAGGAAATGGTACACCTTCCTCCAGACCAACTGGAGGCAGCTAGTTGAGTCCCTGTGCAGCTCCCACATGGCTGCTTTATCACGCCTGTCTCTGCATCTACCCTGACAAAAGCAAACTCATCTTTGCCACTGTATCATGCTTTAGCTCTTCACCTTGAGCCAGCTCTGACCCTCTGTTAAATGAAGAGGGATTCCCTATAGTACACTGCCACAAGCAGAGATGCTTTGTCAGTGACTTCCTCAACTGAGCTGAACACATTTCACCAATGAAAACATTTCACCAGATACAGGTAATAAATGAGTTTTCAGAAGCGAGACTCACTACCATTTGCTTTGTATCACTTCTCTGCACACCTTACCAAGCCACTGCTTCACGGATCTAACTGTCATGTGGAGCATGACTGTACAACACATACAGGTGCCTAAGGATCCATTCATTCTTGCTGATCTCAGACTTAAAAGGAAGACACCAGCAAACAGATTCACTGACTAGCACAGAACTATCAACGGAGGTCCACGAGTCTCAGGTCTGTCATCTAACTAAACAGCAAACAGATGGTGTTTAACAAGCATGGTACACAACAAATGTAGAGAGGGAAAAAGCACCTTAACAGACGCATAGGAAATGTGGCTTAATGAAAGGCTGGTACAAATTGAAGTTTCTAACTTCCTTCTACTTTTCTGTTAGAAGCCTTAAATTACAACTCCGCTAATACAATCCATCTGGGTCATCATTATTAAATGAGTAATAACCAAAAAAGAAGTCACAACCAACTGGTAATCAGTAAGTTTCACAAAAGAAGTAATATTAATCCTTCATTCTAAGGTGTGGGGAAAAAAGAGAGAAAATAGGTACTTCAAGTTTAGCCTGCAGAATTCAAGCTCTTTGATTGCCATGTTCAGTTTTCAGTCAATTCCTACAAAATCTGGCTAAACAATGGAAAAACACCTATCACTACAACAGTCATATTCTTGACGGAAAATTGTTGTGAGAACATGCAAACAGCAAATTCTACTGCTTTTTTTGTCTATGCACCAGAGGAAAGATACAACAGAATGTGAAGGCAGGCAGAGGGAACAAGAATATTATCAAACAGAAAGAACTCAGAAGAAATTTATAGAAATACCGGAAATGTATATTTAGGGTAAGGATACTGGTAAGCACTTTTGTTATATATTTTATATATATATATTTTGTTATAATTCAGTGGGATACCTCAAGAAAAATACATGATTAGGTATGAACTGTAATGCAGAATACATGGTCTCATCAGTAGCGTGCCAGAAATCTCCCAAGATCTCTGGCAGCTCAGTGAGGTACAGCTTCTCATCAGGTACTCCCCTATCTTAATTCAAACTTCTTCAGAGTTTAGCTTCTTCATGTTTTAGTTTTCTCACCAACTCTTACTTGATAATACTGCTACCTTAGACCTCCTGCAGTAAAAGGAACATCAAGAAGTGTGGGAGAAGTCTGTGGATACTGAGATGCCAAGCACTACAAGGTTTACACTCTTCTTGCAACTGTAAGCAATCTTAGATGATGTCTTAGATGTTATTTTCTCCTTAAAAATGTACATTTACCAACAGTACTACAGCTAACACAAGAATATTCTAGGTTATAACCAAGTCACCTACAACTTGGGAAGTCATCTTTTATAAAGCACATACTTACAGGTCATATGAGAACTTCCTCTGAAGGTTAGTCTGGTTCTTCTGAAACCAGTAAACATCCAACTGCAACTTTCCATATTCTGTCTGTAACTCTTTCAAGTGTTCTGATCAAAACAGGATTAAGATACATAGTAATATACACCCAAACAAACATATACTTACATATACAACAACAGAAATCTCAACAAATCAATAGTAAGCACACTAAATTAATTCATCTGTAATTCTAACTACAATTTGTATACAAATCCATAGACAATTGTTGAATTTATTCAACAAGGATTCACAGGATTGGGTAAGAACAGCCTTTCAGCAAAATATATTAGCAAAAACAGTGTAACGTATCTTTTTACCTCCTTTTCTTCATCAGGAATGTTCTGATTTGCAAACCCTGCTAGGTTTCAACCCAGGAAATCTTTAGGTCTATGAAATCATAATCAGAACACAGCAAGAAACTGTATTCATGTTTATCGGCATCTAAAGACAAGCTTACAATGCTTTCCTGAATAATATGCAATTTACAGCTATATTCCTGTATAAGAAACAGAAACAACCTATGATTTAGTTTTCTTCCTGATAGAAAGCTCTGCAGGAGGGCACCAGCAGGCGGCACCACAACATATTTACTTGTTTATAGGACTTAGAATTCATTTCCCAGACCTCCTAAGGAATACATTGCTAGTAACAATTCTGAAGCACTGACATGAATAGAAATGAATTAGACTGAGTTTTCTTATTTAATATAGGTGTTTGTGAATTCCTCCAGAGCTAAAATGCATGACCCAACACTCCAGGAAGAAATGCAAGAATATGCTGCAAAAGGTAGAATAGAGTATAAATATATTAATCTGGTTTTATTCTCTATTATTTTATAAGAGTCAGAAGTACTACATGGTCAAATCCTTCTACCATTGAGGTAGATTATTCTGACACTTCACTTAACTGGAACTATGCAGCAGAAGTATGTAAGTCATTGCAGCTCCTGCACCACTCCCATGACTTGAAGAAAGGCAGCATTCTCAGATGACCCCAGAAACATACAAGTCTTAAAAACAGAGGGCCTAAAAAACAGATGAGAGAGATGCACGGGGGTATTACAACATACCTCGTAGATTCTGAATCAATCGATCATTTACTGTGATGTTACTCAGCAGTATTGCCTGAAAGAAGCAAAACAAAAAACAGTGTTTTAATTGCAAAGGACTTGTATTACCATTAATATTATAAACAACATCTACCAAAGCACTTGTAATGATCCGTTTTCTGTGAAGTGCCGTGTTACAATCAACAAAAACTTTTAGCTGTTTTAGAGATCTACTACTGCAAACAGCAAACATTCACTTTAACCCAGATTCCCCACTAAAGGGGGCACCGGGGGGCAGGGGGAACATACCACTGCACAGATACAAAGAGGAAGACTTTAAAAGAAGTTAAAGATACTAAAATTGCTTGCTGCTTTATTGTACTTTAATCTCACAACTGCAGTCGCAGTCAAATTTACTGTATTTATCTGTTGAAGGAAGATTACAGCATAGTACAGCTCACTATCAATTACCCTCTCACTCGGGAATCAGTACACCTGCATTCAATCATGCAAACATGAGCTATGAAAGCACTAATGATTAAGCATAAAGGAACTTCACAAAAGCAATGTGAAGCCCTTGCATCGTATCCCTTTTCTAATTGTCCTCTCCACTGCTTTTGTGCTAGAGTGGTCTTCTTCCATTCCCTCACTTTGCTCCTGCTCTCTCATTCTGAAGAGGCAGTCAACATAGGAACATGTTTTGTCCATTCTTTCATCAACCTTTGTCTACAATTTCATATACATACATGTCCCAAAACACCAGAAAACTGACAAAACCAAGTCAAGACTAAATTAAATTAATTGCTGTGAGCAAGATATCAGGATAACTCAAATTCATTTTTAACATTTTGCAAGTATGGTACAGAAGAGTTCTTAAGATTACCAAAAAAAAAAAAATCCACTTATTCTTCAGAAACAATCCAGTTCAGTCTCATGAGAATATTTCTTAGGCTTCAGTGCCAATTTCCTCCTTATTCTTGACCTGGGAAATCTCAGTGTTCACAGGTCCCTGATCAGGATATACCAAGTCCCCAGTTTCCCAAAGTTTCTGCTCTAGTACTGATGCATACATATGTCCACACTACCCAATTGCAAAAAACAGCAGCATCCATTTTGTCTGCCCAAGTCACCCTGAAACACTGACAACATCATCAGTGCCTTTTTTCACACAGACTACAGTAATAAGAGTTGATTAGCTACAGCGCAGCATTCAATCAATCACAGTGGGCAAGCATCCAGCAGAAGGGTAGATTTGTCTCTGGCTGACCCTTTAGAGTCCCACTTCAAAAAGGCAGTCATTCCCCCATTGCTGAAGTATTTCTACACCGTTCCGTACGTACAGCTAGTATGTGAACACCACTGTGAAACCTGAAGAGCAAAGGTCTTGCTCCTTTGTTAAGAAGGAAAATGAAAACCAAGTACACTTATAACAGCATATCTGTTTAATATATCTCCCTCTCCTTTCCCATAGGACAGGTAAAAAAAATGTATTCGCTTTCACTGGTTTATTGGGGAAAGGAAGCTAATGTTTCAATGGAAACTTCAAGTGTTGCTAATGCATGAACAATGTAGCCAGGTTGTTCCATGACTATCATCTTCAGGGTATACAGCATTGGCTGTTACTAGAAACTGTCAACAGACCAGAAAAAATCAGTATGATATAGCAATTTTATGTTCCCAGAGTTTGTTGTGTTTGGTTTTGTTGGTTAGTTGGTTTTGGTGGTTTTTTTTGTTTGGTTGGCTGGGGTTTTATTGGAGTGGAGCTTTGTTGGTTGGGGGGTTTTTTCTCAAAATGAAACTCAAAAATACCAGGAGCACTTATGTGACAGCAAAACACATAAATATTTTGCACATTTGGACAATATTAACTGTGATTAGCTGAAGTGAGTAGAATTATTTGTCATGTATTTGCTCTTTAAATCACAACAGGGGAAAGAAACATGCCTTGGTCTTTCTGGATTGCATATAAAAAAAACTTTCTTTTGGCAATGCCACACCTACCTCCCTGAATGTGTGGGCAAGGGTCCAAGAAAACACAATAACAAAAATCTGGTTAGCTGTTTAACTTGAGCAGGAAATACTGTTTAATAATTTACAGGACCATATTGTAACTGCCAGCTTCCAATGTGATTGTCATTCCAGTGTTAAGTAATCTTCATGTCAAGGCTGTGAATTAAGCAAACATTGTTTTCTCTTGGGTTTTTATGCAGGTCAAGAAAGAAAACTGCTGGCAATCACTGACCAGACACATGCCAATACTCAGTTCTAGAAAGAAACTCACATTTTAAACTTCATTCAGCTCACAAAACAATAGCTATCATCCCCAGAAGTGAAAATCCAGCTTTTAGAAAATAACTGTATCACCATATCAAAATCTCATGTTCTGTGACAGAGTGACTCTGAAACATAGAACCAGCTTGTTATATTTTCAAATATGTCTTGCACAGAAGTCTCTGTGACTGCCACAGAGATAAAAATCAGTCTCCTGATTGAAGACAATGTTGTAGAGAGCAGGTCTTCAGAAATCAAAAATCAAAAGTCATACTTCCACCAGCAGTGAGGGAAAAATCTTGCTCCAGCTGTATAGCAAATTTTTTAATGACAACTGACAGAGATTTTGTCATTATTATTCACCATAGAACGTGTCTACATTAGTCATATTCCACTTAAGAAACTCAAAGATAAAATTAATGTTTAAAAAAACCCCAAAAACATAATGCAGAAATATATGTGAGGGAGATAATTTCAAAACCTATGTTTTGAGCACATACTCTGGACTATGTACATGCATTTGATCCAACACCTTACATAAATATAACAAACATATTCCTTGGAGGAATTACTACAATTACTCCTTCAGCATTTGCTACAATCATAAATCAAGCTAACCCAAGTACGCTGAACTGACATGTGCTTTCTAACACTGACTGTAGGTGCTGTATATAGAAGCATGAGATATTGCAACAGGAAAAAGAATTAAAAAAGCAAAGAAGCTGATGAGTGTAAACATTGATTTTAAAATTAACACCTAAGAAAAAAAGGGGCTTTGCATTTACAAATATAGCACAAAGGAGACAAAGATGAGCCACAGGATCAGTAACTCAGTGGCTAAGAACAAAACCAACTGTGAATAAAGCAAGATGGAAGGCTAAGATTTATTCATGCAGAAACAGGCATCTATAATTAATCAGGGAGAAGCAGGGCATGATTAACTCAAACTGATTTAAGTCCTTACTGCAAAGAAAAAGAGTAGACCTGTCTTGCACGTTCCCACTATTCCCCACCACCATGCTGGCATTAGCATGAGAATAATGTTGGTAACACACTGATGTTTTAGTCGTTGCCAAGTAGTGCTTACCCTGATCAACGACTTTCCATTTTCCCATGCTCTGCCAGTGAGCAGGTGCATAAGAAGCCAGGAGGAAGCACAGCCAGGAGAGAGAGCCAAAGTGATACTCCACACCACACAATGTCATGTCCAGTGTATAAACTGGGCAGGGTTGTCGGGAGGCACTGATCACTGCTGGGAGATGGGCTGGGCATTTCTCAGCTCGTGCTGAGCAACTGTATTGTGCATCTCCTGTTACTCTTGGGTTTTATTCCTCTCTCTCTCTCTCCTTTTCATTACTATCATTTCATTTTTATTCGGTTACTAAACTGTTCTTCTCTCAACCAATGTGTTGTCTTCAAAAATCTAGGGAGAGGTCTGGGGAGTGAGTGACTGCACGGTATTTAGTTGCCAGCTGGGACGAGACACAACAAGGCTTTTTCATTCCAGGCCAAGAGATTAATGGCTAACTACATATTAGTATGTGGGAAAAAAAGTTCTTAAATAAGATTCCTAAGAAATATTTCTCTTTTAGGTTGGTCTGTGTGCTGTACACTCATGTATACTTTACTGGAGGCACATCAATTGAAGCAAGACTTAAAACAAATTTCAAGCCCAAAATGGGGGAAACATTGTTCATGTAAATCTATTTTTCACTGAACTGAATTTCATTCAAAAATTGCAGACTTTTTCTCATCCTCAGTAAATATAAAAAAATCCCACCAACAAAAAATTCCAAACAAGCAAAAAGACCAACCAAGCAAACAAATAAATAACCCACCCAGCCAACAAAACCCAAACCCAAAAAATGAGCTCTGTTCCTAAAAAGTGATCCTGGCAAAGGTCAGCTACTCAAACTTGTTTCACAACCTATGCTACAAGCAATCTAGACTCTCCTTTTTTGTCACCGAAGACATATGCACCATGACACAGTACAGACAAGCCTTAAAAATTGCAGAAGCCACCAAAATTGCAAGGTTAACAATTACTTACACTCTCAGCAGAAGAGAGGGGAAGGGAACATATATGAAAAAGAAATTACTTTTACAGGTGCAGGGCACCAGCAAATGAATTGCAGAAAATAAGACCTGTACACCTACAGGACTTTCAAGATATTGTTATATTTAACTAAACCCCAAAAAGTAGACAGTATAAGCAAAACAAAATTCTATGATATGAGAATCTTAATATAAAACTTGTACAGATATATCTAAGGTACCTTCTGCGTTTCTTTTTGTCTATTCATTTTACTTTGTAGAGGTAGAAATATTCCAGTAGTTAACTCTTAAACTACACATACTCTAAATTCCCACTCTAAGGGTGCCTACAGTGCAGCAAGTCTCAGATGATGATTTTGCTTCTCCCCACCACATGGAAGATACATTTGGAACAGAGGTGGTCTTCTAGACTTCTGCTGTACCAGTTATGAGTAATCAGACTGATTTCTCTTACTAATTTAGTAAGATCATGCTATGGCAGGTATGGGACATTCCTCAAAGCATTTCCAAAACTAGAATATAGAAGATTGTTTGGTTTGAAAAAAACCCAGAAAACAAAACACACATAGGCACCTTTTCCTTTTCACAGAAGGCTTTCTTCTCACCCCCTGCTGATTACTGTAATTCCTTCTGAGTGGAGTTGACTCCTTGCATACCAATAAGTATTTTGTCTCAGAAGACTGTGCTGGGAATTGAAATTTTCCCAGAGGGAGGGGACCAGAGAGTAGCTGTGGCCTGTGTTAAAAAACACTGAGCAACAGGACAGTGACATGCTTCACAAAGAACACCTTGGCCCCTCTCCTCAGCAAAACAAGATGTGGGCTGGGGAAGAATTTTGTAAATTCAAAGAAAATTACCAGCTGCAAAAGCATTTTCTTGCAGTTAAAGGTAAGAGATATTACACATATTGTTGTCCTGATACACTCTTCAAAGAGACAGCTGTGGCTGTGTACATCCCAGCAACTACGAGTCCTGAATAACAACCACAGAGAATATTGTTCTTTAGAAAATTTCTTACACATTGGAAACAGCCCTTTTGCACTCCTGATTCCTATCTGTTGTTATCAAGTGTTCATGTAAGATTTCTTGATCTCTTCATTCTATTTCTGTACAGATTTCCAAAAGCCATTTCCTAAATCTACATTATTGCTTAAAATTTCAAGCAAGTTTTTTAAAAGTAAACCAGTGACAGTAGTGTTTTATACATACTCAGACCTAAGAGACTAATTACAACTGCAGTTTTCGAGAATTACCCCGTGGGCTCACCTTTCACTGAGGTAGTGTATTTCAGGCTCAGATTACCTCCTACTTTTTATGCCCTCATCCTTTAAGTAGCACAGAGAGAGTTCTACTCCAAAAGAAGGCAGATTTAACTCAAAGTGAGCTCTGCACTGCCACTGACAACAACTTTAACAGGGCAAGTACCTTACTGGTGTATCAGTTTGGTATGAAACTAAATCAGTGGCATAATTATTCTGTATTTTATTGGCAGAGTAATAAGACACAGTGAGCAGAGATGAACTGCCATTAAGGTAGGTCTCAAATGTTACTTGAAAGTTGCTTTTGCTAAGAAGGCCACATTGTGAAAGTCTCCTTGCATACAAATTTCTCCTATAACCAGAAAAACCATCATTTCTCTCTGAAAAAGTGGAGCATTTGAGAGAGACCATTCATTCCTACACATCTGCTGAACGCATTTTCACTTTTCTTTATGAACTAAGAACAAGAACTAAGCAAATCTCACTTATGACTCAAAGATCTCTCCAGTTAGTTATACGGTTCTACTTGTAAAACGAGTTGAGAGACTCGGGATTTGGATTTGCATTCATTCTTCCTGAGTAGGTAAATACTTGCTGCTAATCCTTACAGGGTAAATAAAGCTCAGTTCTGGGAGCAAACATCCCATAACCAGAAAGAGTGAATTCATTACTTGCCTCCCAGGAATCCCAGATTCCACTGGAATCCATGGAGCCGAAAACCAAGGATTCCACACACACTTATAAATAGGTATAGTTATACACAAACAAAAAAGCACTCAGAAACAGTCTTTTCTTATATTCCACATCCCTCTGTGGAATAACCTCTGATCCTAGACAGCTTCTTCAGATAAAGGTCATTAGTGAGGAGAACTAAGCTTTCCCTCTCTTCCCTGCCACCATATCAGAGGAATTCCTAAATTACAGTGAATGAATCCATGACAACTTGGCTGATGACAACTTTGACAATATACACAGGTTCCCAGTACCACAACTCTCTCTATTTCCAACTCTTAATTTAAGAGTTGGAAAACAAACAGCACCTGTGCAGGATATTTGCTCATGTGCTGCAACAAAAGCAAATTCTGAATTTGACACAAAATGGTGCACAGGCACATACACGCTCGTGCTACCACTTCAGGCTCCTCAGACATGCACTTCTCCAGGCACAAAATGCAGAAAACAGGAAATTAGTCCAAAGCACCACTTTCATGTTATACTTCTTAAAGTATCGGCTCCTGGGGTTTCAAAGAAAGCTTTCATAGACTTTTCCATTCCTGAACAATTGTATTTTAGGGTGATGGAGGGAAAAGAACTTAAGAAGGATGGGCTACTAGATAGGCCCCAAAATCCACCTTTCCCAGCATTCCATCTCTAACACTGGAATGCCTAATCAATTCCATGGCAGCCATAAAGCACAGTACTTTCCAAGCAGCAGCTACTTCCAGCTGAGGAATGATTCAAGACAGAACAAACACCTTGGTACTGGGTGGTGGGGCACGTGCTTGTCTCAGGTTATCCAGTTGATTTTTAACCTACACAGACCCCCTGAAACTGCATATTATGGATGTCACACACCTGCAGCTTCAACATCTACTGCATGAAGACCACTACCTTCTGCCCAGTCTGAACTACAGCTTGATGATGGCATTTGAAGCCCACCAGTGGATGGAGAACAACCCTGCCATGTCTCTCCTAGCCACAAACATTTTGTGCATCATTTGGGATCCTGCAGATGACTATGATGGCTCTCCTCCGCTGACTCTTGTCCAGCCTCTAATCTACACCGTGGATTCCAGTAGAAAAACTACTGCACAGCTTCGATTATCCTCCTTGTTCTCCTCTGTGTGCCTTTCCCAGCACTCCAAAACTCCAGTGGTGACCTCCCAATAGGACAAAAACTAACCCAGTGTATTTCTATGCTGCTTTGTAACTTTTGCCTTATTCACCCCTGAGATAACGCTGTGTTACTGCATGGCTGCTTAGTATCTCTACAAGCTATGCACGTACTGACTTTTGTAATTTCAGGTGTGAATGCATTCATTTGTCTCCCCTCATCCTTGTCACTGTTTCATTCAGAAGAAAACTCCAAGAGACTTCAGAAGAAAGGCTTCCTTAGCCAGAAGCTGCTTTGACTCTTCCCCAGACTACCACATTCTCCCCCCAAGTCCAACAGCACTTCTGATTTTCTAAAAAACTTTTCACCACTTTTCGTGGCATAGATGTTAGATGAGCTCCTGTCACAATCTCTCAACATCCACCCATCCAGCTAGCCTGTGCTGTAAACTCTGTTGCCAGCACTTACACTTCCAGTGTCTTTTAATAACTTTGGCTATATCTACTTATGAAAAGGAAGCATAATACTCTGTTACATTTTCCCTTTTCTTACCTTTGAATCTTTTGGTTTGAATTTTTTTTTCCCCCACTCATGCATGTATTTTCACTCCTTGCAAGACAGAAGTAGAATGCAAAAAAATGGCACAGCACTCAGTAGCAACACCCAATATTAGGAGGCAGAAGTGACAACAAGATTGATTACCCACTCAAATGCTGTCTGACTATCCTGGAATATCTTTTTAATAAATGCATACATTAAAAAATAAATAGACAAACTATACCTCATCTTTTTTTAAGTATATGCAAATACTGAACCCAAAGAGAAGAGAGACATTATCAAAGAAACATACTTGTCTCAAAAGAGGTAAAAAGAATTGTTTCAGTATTTCTTCGAAGACTTTGGGTAAAAATTATTTCAAAATAAAAGACATATACAGCTGATGTGCATACTCCAGCTTCCATTTTTACTCAACTTTTGTTCTTCAAAATCCTTCAAAGATTATTCTGGTGATATGTTGCTCAGTCACCATGAGTTTTGAGCAGCAAACCACCCCCTCATGGTGAACCCACTACCTGAAGAACACCTACTACTATCATGTGTTGTGTCTGTTCAGCCTGCTGGAAGTAATAGTCCTGGGAAGCTGATCTATGAACTTCAGTCAAGAGACTCAACTAAATATTTCTACTAACAGAGAAAGTGATATCAATGACTAAGAACCACATTCAAAATGGTATCAGCAACAGGAGGAAAATACACAACAAAATAGTTTGCAAGATACTACACAGCAGCAATTGTACACACTGGTATTTAAGTAGCTAACTTCACATTCTCCACAAAGGACTTCTGTCTCTCTGGCAACACTGTACAGTCAGGAGCTCTGCCATGAAAATCTAACCTTCTCAAGTCTTCCCAGCACTATTGAGTTTTGGAGGCAGAAGGCCAAGGTGCCACAAAATTTGTCATGCATTTAGAAATAAATGTCAATCATTTATGCTTACAAACATATTCAGGAATACAAATGTATATGCTGGTGTATTTTCCTCTTTTCTTTAATTATTAAAACATTAGTATAAAGGAAGGAAAGCCAGAGGCCAATCCAAGATTAGTAACCATGATTTACAGAGGGGGTAGGGGTTTTAGTCAGAAGTGCTATTACTTGCAGCTTCTAGTATTTTGTATGTTACACAGCAAATACTGTAACATGCATTCAATGTCCATTTTCTAAATATCATAAAATAACACGTAAATGTTTTGCCATACCAACATTGACTGTATGCCCATCAGCTGGAACATGTGAGAAACATTTTCTGTTGCAGGGAATGTCTTGGTAATTCACAGTCTCACGGAAAACTGTGGCTAGAAAAAACCATACCTTCTCTTCCTGATGTATTCTGTTGGCATTTTCCATTTGAGAGCTGTGCAAGGACTGGATTTTGTCAATCTGCTGTCGCTGCTTCTCTAGCTCCCCTTGGAATTCATTCTTTTTAAGCTCCACAGCACCCCTCTCCGCTGCCGCCCTCCGGACTTTGCCTTCCAGATCCGTGACTTGACCCTGAGGAAAAGCAGATTAGCCAAAGCCAACAGAAATGCTTCCCCCTTGCCAGACTCTCCTTCAATACATTCAAGGAATAGCAAATTCCACAGCTCTAACAATGGTCATGTAATAGAAGTACTGTGTCAGCCAGGAATACTTACCACACACACACACATCTCCCCAGTTTCACATAAATTAGCAGTACAGCATAGTTTGTAGAGACTCAAAATTTCAGTTAAAGATAAAAATGGAAAGCTGCCTCAGTACTTAAGCTTAAAAAAAAATTACAGTCCACAATCCTTCTGAAGTACAAGGCCAAACAATTATTTTAAATCAATCCATACAATTCTGACATCTCTACACTTCCCAGTGTTGATCCTAAACCAACTCAAAGTGAAAACTCATCTCTCAAATCAGTCTGTTTTCCTGGAAGACCTACGAAAGAGCAGAGGGATGACAACATGGCCCAACTTTTACATGAATAACTGGCATATGGCTATTACACAAAAAACACATATCAGACAAACTCAATCTAGAAACAGAAAATCATCATTCTTCATGACTGCTCAAAGAACAGAGACAATCAGAAGAAAATTCAACACCACCACTTATCGCACATATAAACACAGAGACACAAGCTGAGGAATCAAGCCTGAGGTTAACACAGCTCCTTTTTTCCCTCCCTTCTATTTTTTTAGCACCAATTCAGTTTTGCAGGACAGTTTCTAAACATTTTGGGTTAAAACTCTTGTTCTGCAACAATGAGGAGTACAAAGACGTGCAGGAGGGTGAGGATATCAACAGAATCTACCCAGATAAAAACGCCTGGTGATTCCAGGTGGATTAAAAATTAGAATAGAAATTGTGCATGTTCCAAGACTCCAAGAAAATCTTATTACACTACAGTAATGCTCCATATTGTGGCCCACCTACTCTGCTTCTCTGCCACAAAAAGCAAGAGAAGGAAGAGCAGGGCGAAAAAAAAAAAAGAAAGAAGACTCGCAGTTTAGTTGGAAGAGCAAAGAAAAGCATTTATTCTATTTCAGTCATAATAGCTGCAAAGTCTTGC
The DNA here is from genome assembly GCA_013396775.1 of Cephalopterus ornatus. Taxonomy (NCBI): domain Eukaryota; kingdom Metazoa; phylum Chordata; class Aves; order Passeriformes; family Cotingidae; genus Cephalopterus; species Cephalopterus ornatus. The sequence goes on along the minus strand of VZRE01012663.1, from coordinate 17,406 downwards.
CAATAAGCAAATGGATTGAGAGAGTGCTTTAGAAGCTCCACTCGTGCCCTCAGCTATGCGCTTTTATTCCATTCAGAGTGCATGACCATGCAGAAGTGAAATGATTTTCAGGCTAATTTTGGGAGAAATGTACAGGATAGTACAGTACATCAGTAACATTAAAAAGGACCTTATGTCTCTAGGTTATTGAGACCGAGATTAAACAAGGATGGTGGCATATTTTTCTCAGTATCAGCTGCCTCACAGCTGTGCAGCAAAGCTTCAGCGGTGCTGGCACAGTTACTGCCTGCTAGCAGCCACCATCCTGAGGCCACTGCCTAAAGGGAAAGCAAGGGATGACCAGAGTCTCAGAAGTCACAATAAGGGAAAGCCAACATATATCCTTAACCTCACGGCCAGAGACAAGTGTCCTGTTCTAACAGTGCCCATTCTGAGGTGAAAAAGGAGTTCAACTCCTTCAGCTGTCAACTTAGTACTAAAATTTGGCTCAGTTACAAAGAGGACAGAAATTCACTGATAAAATTTGGGAGGAGCTCTTATCAGCCACGTTTAATTACCATGTTGTTCCCTTTTAGGTTTGCTTACTAAAAACAAAGGAAAAAAATCCATCCTGCACAAATTGTCACAAAGTAGAAACTTGATTCACACAGCCTACTTCAGAAAAAATGCTCTAGAAAGGATTAAAACACAAGCTCAACAGCCACAAAACCCATAGTTGCCATTAGAAAAATAGCAGGTAATTATTCCATACGAGTTGTGTGTCCTCCTTTAGAAAGGTTACTAAGAAACACAAATACAGATTTTTAGACACTGAACAACCTAGATTTCCTTGTATTTCGTGGGAAAGTATACATGCAATCTTATGAGTCATGTAAGACAACAAATCTAGGGAGACTAGGGTGCTGGTTTTGGCTGGGATAGAGTTAATTTTCTTCACAGTGGCTAACACAGGGCTGTGTTCTGGATTTGTGCTGAAGACAGGGTTGATGTTTCTGTTATTGCTGAGCAGGGCTTGTATAGAGCCAAGGCTTTCTCTGCTTTTCATACTGCCTAACTGGTGAGGAAGTTGGGGGTACGTGGGAGGCTTGGAGGAGATACAGCTGGGACAGGTGACCGAAACTGACCAAAGGGATATTCCAGACCACTGACATCATGCACAGCATATAGAGTGCAGGGAAGAAGAAGGAAGGGGGGTGAACATTTGGAGTGATGGCATTTGTCTTCCCAGGTAACCGTTACACATGATGGGGCCCTGCTCTCCTGGAGATGGCTGACACCCCGCCTTCCCATGGGAAGCAGTGCATTAATTCTTGGTTTTGTTATGCTTGCATGTGTGGCTTTTGCTTTCCCTATTAAACTGTTTTTACCTCAGGCCACAAGTTCTCCAGCTTATGCCCTTCTGATTCTCCCCCTGATCCTGGTGGTGGCGGAGTGATGAGCAGCTGCGTGGGGCTTCATTACCAACTCCAGTGAAACCACGACAGATGAGCAAATTGCGAATGCCCATTCCCATCAAAAATGGACTGCCAGTCTCAATGTACAGTTAAGAAAAAAAACAGAGGATGGCATTTGCCATATCTTTAAACTGAAACAGCACAAGATAGCTGAATGCTCTGTGTGAGCAGAAGTAATATACACGCAGGCCTTCAAGTTTTGCATCCCGCTCACCTACAAATACGCATTCTTCCCATTACCCCCACCTCCCATTACTGATAAGCAACAGCTATAATATTTGTGAAAGTTCCTAAGACAAGCTGAAGCTCCTGGCTCGCCATATGCAACGGAAGTATCCCTCTTGTGAACTATGTTTATTAACCATGAAAGTACCAAATGACATGCAGAGCAAAAGCAAAGTTACCTGCAGATCCATGCTGCGAGAACTTGCAATCCAGTAATTGAAACCCAAAACAATGATGCACGCCACGAGTGCAGCCATGAGGAGTGGTGGAGACTTCATCCCTCGGCAGCTGCTTCCTAGACCTACCATTTCCAAGAAAAAAAACAAATCCAAAGAATCACAACAGCATGGAAACCTGCAAATTAAAAAGGGCACATTATATTACATCCTACACTACAGCTATTTTATACACACAACAAAACTTTCTTAGCAATAATGCAACAGCTCTCAGCTGATGGGCATACACACAGCAAGGAAGGTATACTATCTAGGTGTTTCCATCTGAAAGACAAAGAAAGGCCATCACACACTATTAGCTTGTACATAAAGCTTCACATGGTCTTGAGGGGAATGTCTTGAATACATCTAACAATATCATGAAAATCTGCAATAAACAGAACAAACTAGCCTTTCTTTTATCACATATTCCACCCCAAAAGCCAATTAAACGACACTGGTCTACAGACAAAGGACAGATTCCTTGTTACCAAATGTAGTAAGAAAATTAACTTAGTCTTGCTGTTTAAGGAGTAATTTGCACTTTACTTCCTAAAATTAGGCAGTTTCAACTTATTTCATCTGATAATACTATTTTAACTTCTTGGCTCCAAGCTTGTGAATAAGTAAGTCAGATTGAACCAAACTATTTTAAGGATAATCTAAAAGTAAATAAAAGTATTAGCAGATACACCATTTATTTCAATGCTAAATTGCATTAAGTGTTCTCTGTTTTGATCCTCAACTGCTTTCTTTGCTCCTAACAGCAAATAAACAACTCTTCTGAAAATAAATAACCCGCTTTAATGAATGAACAGTACCAGGGGTACTACTGGTTACTATTGAGACTTACGTTATTCCTATGAAACAGCCCATCTTAAAAGACAAGCAGGGGCAAAGGGCAATTGCAATTCTCTATATTCTAATAGGCCATCTTCATTTTATTATGCGGTAAAATCTGGTCCTAATAAGCATAATGGTACCTAGCTTAATGAATCCTCAAACTCCACTGGGAATCTAGTAGATTGCTCCCTTGTAAACTGAGATTAACTTTTTTTCTTTCTGCATTCCCGCAGACAAAAGCCAGCAAAAATAAGCACAGAAGATCAGACAGACAGCAAACACAGATGCATCATGAAACACTAGTTAAATATAAAATGGGTACATTTACTATTAACATATTGTGCAGTCTCTCAAGGTGACGCACTTAAGTAAACCAACTTCTTCCCTAGAGATGCAACACATGGGTTGCAGTGTTCTAAAAGTTATTAAATAGTAGCAACTCTCAAAGGATTTACATGTGGACATACACTGTAAACAGAGGGGAAGAATGTGATGGCAGCAGTTAGCAAGTACCAGAAATGCCGATTTTACTGTATGTCCATCCCTTAAGTCCTTTAACAGCTCACAAGCATGCACATGCATACTCTGCAAAATTGCCTCTTGTATTCAAGATATAATCTATTTTCTCCTCTTTTCTCAGCAGCAAGTGCACAATACTGCCAGACTCACAGGAGTTTCAAATCTGTGTGTTCATTTGAAAAGTCTGAATTCATATGTGGGGATGGAGAATACAGAGAGTTCTAAGAGTAAAATGTAGCTTCCTGAGAATGTCGTCTCTTTGTATACACACATGCAGCCACACAAACACCCCACAAAACAATCCCAAAAAAGTATGCATAGCTGTACAGGTCTGACATACCAGACTTGAGTTTCTTGCCTGAGGAAACCTCAGCCAAGGAGGTAACAGACACATGCAGCACAGCTCCGGTGGACACCCACAGGGCCATACAGAGATGAGGTGAGGTCAACGCTAAAAAGCAGAGACATGCGAAAGAACCACGTGGGGGTTTTTTTATAATGAAAAAAATATCAGTGGAGCAGAGTAAAACAAACACGCAGAGATATGCACAAGTTTCCAACAGGAAGTCAAGAACTGCAGAAACACATACATCTTGGATGGACTATTCTCCTGCTGTGCCTTCCTAAGATGTACAGAGAAGTACAGAGTCACCTTGCCTTGCACAAGATCCCTTCAAACCAAGAACATAGATCTCCAGAGCAGAAAGAGAGATGGACAAAGGGGATGATCAGCACCACCACATTAGCTAAGAACAAGAGAACTGATTTACCTCATAACCAGAATAAAATACTATATGTCAGAAAAGGTGTATCAGAGCATGTCATGAAGTCATTCGTATCCTGTCTTTTGCTGTAAGAATATTAGTTGGTATATTTGAAAACACAGAAAAATTACTAAACACAGTACTGCAAGACATCATGCACCATTCCAAATGTTCCTTGAATAACATAATTGGCATATTCCTTACTGCTGTCAGAAATAGAAAAAGTAGTCCATGTTATCAGCAGTAATAACCTGCACTGGAATTTATCTACTGGATAAATATATGAGACTAGATGTTTACCTCAATTTTCAGAGGTAAAGAGACTATATTGTTCAAAGGAAGAATGATTTGTTCACCATGAAGCCTAAGGCACAGACACAAAACCATGTTAAAGAAATGCCAATACACCTAGAGAGTACACAATTCTGGCAGCATCAGCACCTTTTCTACTGTTTTCAGCTATTAAAAAGAAACAGGCAAGAAAGTGCTGATTTGACTAAAGCATGTTTGACTTTGCTCTTTCTAGAAAATCCAGTGTTGTTTGTCCTTAAATAACTTATGTTAATTAGGAATACATTTTTATACTGAACAGAAGGAAAGGCAAAAGGAAGAGGAAAGAGATGAAATATACAGAAGGATCTCCCATTTGGATAGCAGACCCATAACTTTACCTCAGTTGCAATATTGATATTCCTTCTATCATCAGTTTAAAATAAAAACTGTTTAACTTTCTGTCATGGATACACGAACTCACATATTTTGGAGGAGAGATAAGCAAATCAGCTCAGTAAGTGCATTTACATGAAAATGTGTTGGCACAAGCTGATCTCCAGGAAACATCTGGCCTGGCATAGTTATTTCAGTTGAAATTAAAATAAGTTTCTGATTTTACGGGTAAAAAAAAGTAATTTTACTGAACATGAAGGAATCCATCTTTCACCAATGTCCACAACAGACATAAAAGTGAGCACACGCATAAAATTCCTGACTTCTGAACAGCAGATTTCATCCTGCTTTGCCAACATAGTGACTCTTCATCAAGAGGGAGATGTTTTAGACTCCAAGATATTTAAGCAAATTAACACACAGCATACTTTTACTTCCCACACTAATACACTATCAGTCTGAGCAATCCTTCTTTTAATGTACTCAGCTGAAATACAATAGCTGGTATCCAGCAGTCTTCCACTACAGGTAAGTGACAACCTCGCTGAACAAGTCTCAAGACTAAGGCTTTAGAAGAGCAAAATAGCGCATTTCAGATTCCACGAAGAAAAGCCAAGTCTCTGCTACAGGGTCCAGCTCTGTGTAGTTCCGTAAGACCTGCCAAGCAAGAACAACTCAAAAAAATGAAAAATTCAATAGGCACACAGCAAGCAGGGAAGCAAAATCGGTCCCTTATCCCCTACCAGCATACTTGGCTACCAACCTTCTCCACCACGCTGCCATTGCACAGTACAAAGCCAGAGTAAGCCAGGGCAGCATCTAATGACCAAGTGCAGCTGAAGCAGCCATGGAAAAGTGAAGACACACCTTTTTCGAGATCTGAGTACTTGGAACTCTGGAAAAGGACAAAGCCTTAGAAAACGCCTTTGAAAAGGCAGGGCCATAACCAGGGGGGAGGTGGGGGAGGACGGACACACACCAAACAACAAAGACCTGCAGGCTAACGGGGCTAACGCACAGCACAGAGGACACACGACCCCACCCCAACCAGACCAGCTAGGATGGGGAAACCTTCTCTCATTGAGGGCACCCCACATGCTGCTATCCAATGGTGCTATCTCCATCTTTTGCAGATTCCTCTCCAATTTCCCAGTGAGATTCTGGAAGAAATTGCCTTTTTTTCACTGTCATGAAATTTCATTGTCATGAAATTCCTATGTCTGACTGCTTGAATAAAAATATACTGGATTAACCAAGCAAGCAAGTCAAAACCTCCTCCATTAACAACTTGGTTACACCCAGACACAGCTAAATCAGACTAAAAGGTACTAGAAACTTAAATAAATAAATTTAAGTTAAATAAAACTGTAAAAATAAAAATTTCTTTATAAAGTGATTGGGAGACCGAACATCGGGCTGCCCAGTCTTCCAAAAAGGAGAGATGATGGTTTGTGGGTGGGTGGAAATGGAGTGGTGACAAAAATCAGTCAAAACCTTTTCAGTTTTATAAACGGTTAATACACAGTAGTTATTACCATTGAAAGAGAAATACAGTTGTTGGTTCTCACTCACAATAGGATCTTACTCCCACGTACCACTACTCACAGCCACATGGTGAGAACCAGTTACAGCAAGCAGCAACCTTTATTGCTTTCAAGGTTGCACAGACTGTCACAAAACACAGCATATGGACTTCTTACCATCCTCTGCAGCAACACTGTTTTTCCAACAGAGATTTAAAGTTTTTATACTGAACTCAAGCCTTTCACAGGGACTTACAAACTGCAGGGGAAAAAAAACCAAAACAACACACCCTGAAACATTCAGCAACAGCCACTATTCAAACTCCCATACTCTGAATGACTGGCTCACTTTAAAGTGTCAACCATCAAAAAGAAAAAGGAAAAAAAAATAAACAAGGATGCCACAGAAAGTCACTGAGTCACTGTTTACCCAAATTATCACTCACACTTTTCAAAGGAACAGGAAGGGAAGGGCATTTTCACCACAACACTTTCAGCAAGTGCACTCTCATCCTGCTCAGGAATAACCATTTGATAATCAATTCAGATCTTCTGTCTTCCTTTTCTAACAGGTTTTAAACTAGAAGTAACAGATCAGAAAACTATGCAAACACTAAAAAAGGAGGGTGACTTACCACTCGTCCACTAATTATTTTTCAGCTCAAGAAGTATCTCTTCTTTCAAATGACTACTTTACAAGAAACTAATAACCAAACACTCTCAATGACCTTTGTCTGATTAAAGGGAATTCCCAAAAGGGTGTGTGGCAAAACAGATGCTAGAGGTTTAAGGTAAGTTATCTATTCTGATGACAAGTTAGGTAACCAAAGCTAACTTGATAAAATCTTCTAGAATATCCACACAAAGTTTCTGGACATGCTGCCCATGTGTACTTGTAAAAAACAGTACCGCCACCTGAAAATACTGTGTGTGAAAACAAAATTAAACAAGCAAACTTATATACCAGAAGTATCTCAACAGTTAGACTGTTTAATTCTTTTTAGGAAATATCTTATTGCCAGTATTTTTTCCATACAACATGAACTATCTTGGGATCTTAGTATCACAATTAATGGGACACCCACTTATCTTAAACAAAGACTAGGAAACCCACTCAATTACCACCATTTCCCCCCCACAGCAATACTACACATATGGTTTCACTGTAAAACATGTAGATTTCCCCCAGGAGGAAAAAACCTATCAACATTACAAATAGTTCTTTAAGAGCAAAGTACTGCTAAGATATAAGGCCATTCAAAAATAATCAAATCAAGAGCAAAATTAATTAAAAACCTGATCAGCTCCTCCCATCTTCAAGCTGGCAAGGGATCCAATAAAGCAAAGAAAAGCAAATCTCCTGGGTGCAGAAGACAAAGCAAATCTACACTGTGTACCCAACAGTCAATCCAAAATTTCTGAGGAGGTGAGAATAACACTTTTCCAAGCAAAAGCAGGAAGGCCTCTGGAGGCACGAACTTGCCAAAAACCGTCTGTCCCCACAAGCACGGGTAAGATCTCCCCAGCTCTGCCCAGGGGGAGGGAAAGCAGGGAGCAGGCTGCCGCCGGACTACCTCGGCAGACAAGGATGAACAGTCCCAGGTCACAGCCCTGGCTGCGAGAGACCTCGGAAGACCACCGAGACCAACGCTCCCCGGGAAGGACAGCCAGGAGACGATTATAGCACACCTGCATTGTTGCCCCCCTTTCTGACATTACTATTTCTACCTCCGGTGCCAACATTCAGAGATGTTTCTGGCGTGAGACGCTTCTCATTACAGAAAAGGACTGACGAGGGAAGGCTGGTTGAAGAATTAAGAAATGCAACACAATTAAATGCTACCAGTGTCAGGTACGCACGCCAGCTAAGCCTCGGCAAGCCGGCCCGGTACCTCTGCGGGCACAACTGGCGGCGAGAGGGAATTTCGCGCGGGACGGAGGCCGCCCGGGCCGCCCCTCGCCGGCATCACGGCCGGCGGCGCGCCCCC
>VZRE01012662.1:0-27638 GCA_013396775.1 Cephalopterus ornatus | reverse complement strand
CCCAAGGGAACAAGGGACAGGATGAGAGGGAACAGCCTCAAGTGGCAGCAGGAGATGTTCAAGTTGGACATCAGAAGAAATTTCTTCATGGAAAGGGCTGGAAGGGGCTGCCCAGGGAGGCGGTGGAGTCCCCATTCCTGGCGGTGTCCAAGGAACAACTGGACATGGCACTCAGTGCTCTGGGCTGGTGGACAAGGTGGGGATCAGTCACAGGGTGGACTCGATGACCTTGGAGGGCTTTTCCAAATTAAAGGATTCTGTGATTCTGTGACTGTAGAGGGGAACCAAGACCATCTGAGACCTCTGAAGCCTCTGAATCATTTCCAGAAAGGTCTGGCAGAAAGGACTACACATGAGGACTAATTTGCATAGAAAGTGAGAAACTTCTCTCCAGGGTGGTGAAAACTTACCTACAAAGGTACCTCCGCAAAGCCCATGTGGCACTGCAAGGATCCTGGACATCCCACCAGCTGACCAACTCCAGAACCAGGACTGGTGATCTCTCCTTCTCCCTTCCTTCCTTTCTTCCTCTTTCCCCCTCTTGAATTCCTCTCTCTTTCTTTTCCCTTTCACCCCACCCCTACATCTGAAACCCACTGACTTGTACTTGCATTGGGAGATCGGACACTAACACATCAGTTTCCAGGCCAATTTTCTAACTTACTAATAAAGCTCTGTGAGTTTTTGCAGACCCTCAGACTTTTGTTGTTCCTTTTGATCATGGGTGTCTACAAACCCCGGGTGCTCCCTTCCCCTCAGGGGTGGGGCACCACACAGCTGCTGCCCCGCGAGGCTCAGCCTTCAACACCCCCGCAGAAAACTAACAGATGGGATTCTCCCATCCACGGGGGAATGGATGGGGGAAGCTGGTCTGAGCTGCTCCATTTTCCTGTGTTTCACCCTTCATGAAGTGTGTTGGCAAGTGTGATGCTAAATTTTTGCTGAAAATCCACCACTGGGACAACAAATATTTTTTGAGGTTGTGTTTCTGTTTTATTTTGCCCATTCGTGGCGGGCGGGGGGTGGGTAGAAGACACCACAATCCACAGCTTTTTTTTGTTGCATCCCTCAGATCCTAACAACTGATCCCATAGCTGTGTCCATGCTTTTCTCCTCTAACAGCCCCAGCCTGCAGCGTTTGGGGTAGCCGGGGCTGCCCTCTCCGTGCCGCATTGATCAGCGCAGTAATTCCTCCAGCAGTGTGGGGCATGCTGTGCATTAATCTGCTCCCGTTGGCTGTAATTTGATAACATTAATGCTTGGAAGCCAGCCTGTGGGATCATATGGATGACTTCCCACTTGCTCCAGGCTCCTGCTCTTTCTCAGGGCGCGCTGTGACGCAGGGCCTGGCGCTGCAATGTGCGGTTTGAGGAGGGGGAGCCTCTTAATGTGGGTAATGCACTCAGGAAGTCAGCTGTGGGGGAAAAGAAATCAACAGAACCTTAAAGGAGGCAACAGAGGAAAGTCCTTCCCGTCGTCCCTCGGTGCAGCTGCTGGGGTGCTGTGGGGTTTGAGTGAGGATAGCCCATCACACTGCTGGGTCCCAGGTAATTATGGAGAGTTTTCGTGAGAAATAACTCAGAATGGGAAAGACATGGACCTGTTGGATCAGGTGCAGAGGAGGCCATGGAGATGCTCTGAGGACTGGAGCCCCTCTGCTCTGGAGCCAAGCTGGGAGAGCTGCGGGGTTTCACCTGGAGAAGAGAAGGATCCAGGGAGACCTGAGAGCCCCTTCCAGTGCTTAAAGGGGCTCCAGGAGAGCTGGAGAGGGACTTTGGGCAAGGAATGGAGGGATAGGATGAGAGGGAGTGGTTTCCCACTGCCAGAGGGCAGGGAGAGATGGGATACTGGGAAGAAATTCCTGGCTGTGAGGGTGGTGAGGTCCTGGCACAGGTTTTCCAGAGCAGCTGTGGCTGCCCCTGGATCCCGGAGTGTTGAAGGCCAGGTTGGATGAGACTTGGAGCACCCTGGTCTAGTGGAAGGTGTCCCTGCCCATGGCAAGGGAGTGAAATGAGATGATCTTTCAGGTCCCTTCCAGCCCAAACCATTCTGTCACTCAAACATCAAGTGCCTCAATCAGGATAGAAGGTTTCAGGCACACAGAGGAGCTGCCCAGTGAAATGAGCACAAACATGCTGGTGCCGATGGTGATGCCCAGGCACAGAACCTGCTCCTAGGCAGGGTGGCAGAAGGGATGCTGATGTTTTACAATGTGGACCAAACTATTCTGAGGTGATCCCCTTTGCTCATCAAAGGGTTTTAATGCTGACTGGTCACTGCAGAGGAGGTGGTGGAGGCAGGAGAGCACAGGCACATCTGCCCCGGCAGCGCGTGCCAGGCTGTCCAGGTGCTCCCTGCACCTGCGGCAGGGATGTGGAGAGGAATGTGATGTTGGCTGAGGGCATGGACCTGGATGTGGATGCCCAAGGCTGTGCTGGCCTTGTCCTTGGCTGCATGACAACATCCTGAAGCCGTGAGCTGCTTCTTTGCCCTTTCTGCATGGGGCACATGGTTCGATCAGGATGGACTTTCTCAAGGTGAGACAATTCTAGTTGGTGGTTAAAACTGAGTTCTTTAAATTTAGGGGCTGTTAGGAACAAAACCTGATGTAGACGGAAGTACAGGAGCTGGAGGCTTGAATCCTTCAAGATCGATGATAAAACTGCAGTTGTCTTTGGTAGGGCCATAGCAGAAAGATAAACCCAGCTGTGCTACAGGGAGAAATAGTTCTCCTAAAGCAGCAGGTCACTTAGAAGAGTGATTTCTGGCTGTGATCCCAACAGTAGCGCACTCAGAGAGAGAACTGAGACACTAGTACCAAGGAAGCTTGATACTTCATCTCTAGTTCATTTGCTTGATGAAAAATTGTCAGGGCACAGACAGGAAAAGTAGTTCTTATTTTCTCTATTATGTAAATGTTAGAGAAAATAATTTCTCTTTCCTGTAATAAACTCTGGGGAGAAACTTCTGTGACAGACATTTCACCCCAGCTGTCAGCTGAGAAAGATGCATGAGGAGATGTAGAAGGAAAATAAGGAGATTTAAAAATAATGTAGATTCTGTTTCTCTATCACATGTAATTTAAAGAGAGCCTAACCATCCACATCTCATTGCCTGCAGACAAAACGTGGTGTAACATTGATCCCTTCAGATGATGAAGATGAAGATGAAGAGATGATTAAGAGAAAGGCTTTCATAGAACATATTTACTTGAATAAACAGCAGACTTCTTCCCAGCTTTGGCCCCAGATACCCCACCACAGTGATCTCAGCATCTCCCAGAATGAATTTTGAGTGGGGAAAAAACCAAACTGTGGGGTGCAAAACACACCAAGGTAAGAGGATCTTCTGCTTAGGCAGCACAGGGTCTCCAGGGAGACCTGCAGCCAGCCTGGTTTTCAGGGAACTGTTAAATACCCAGCTCTGAACGGCCTCAGACACCTCTGGCCTGGAAAGCCCTGCAGAGGCAGAGTGTCCTGCTTGTGTCACGCGTTCATATGGATGCAAGTTCGAATTTTAACCACAGTGTCCTAATGGAGATTAAGCAACTCCACAAGCAGCTGCTCTGTGGCGATATCAAATGGAGACTGGATGAATTTATCAGTCTAGATGGAACTGGGGAAGTTCTGCTAATGCACTCGAACAACAAAGGTGCACAGATGGCAACTGGAATGCTTAGGGAACTTCTTAAGAAAAATCCAGCTGAGCCTAATAAACAAATGTCCTTTGTAAAACCAGCATCTAAGGAGCAAGAAAGAGAGATTCTGTCTGAACCACTTTAATTAAAATATTTTTTTTTTTTTTTTTGCCATCAGGGACCTGTCTGAAGTGTGAGATGTTTAAATTATCAATACCGTTGCAGCAGCCACATGGCTGCAGGGAATAAAAAGGGAAGGCAGGATTTGCATGGGGCCCACCAGTGCTTGTTAAAGAAACAGCAATTCTTTTCTTTTTTAAAAAAACAAAATGAAACAAAACAAAACCAAACAAACAAAAAAAGAAAACAGCTTTATACAATTATTCCCTGATCATTTCTGTGGGCAAGGACGTTTCTGAGTGCAGCACCTTGCATCCATTCACAGGGGTCTTTGAAGCCGCCCAAACACAAAACATCAGGCTGACGAAGGTTGCCTTGCCTGACACTAAGGACAGACGGAGGCAAGGCAGCTTAGCTGACGGCTTTGAACTCATGCATATACTTTCCAATGATTCAGATGGCCTGGTCAGATAAACATCAGCACCCAGGGATCACCGTTCATATTCACAAGAACAAATGTTCCAGATTTCCAGCCCATAATTTATTCAAACCAGGTGGTCGGGCACCGGGGCTGTTGAACTTGTGTTGCCTTTAAACCCGAAGCCTCCGAGGGAAGGGACTCGTCTGGCCCCATTCACCTGTCCAGGTTCTCTGAGGTGATTCTGCCCCTCTGCTCTGCTCAGGTGAGACCCCCCCACTGCAGAGCTGCCTCCAGCCCTGGGGAACAGCACAGCAAGGACATGGAGCTGCTGGAGCGAGTCCAGAGGAGGCACCAAGTTGATCAGAGGGATGGAGCAGCTCTGATAAGAGGAAAGCCTGAGAGAGTTGGCATTTTTCGGCCTGGAGAAGAGAAGGCTCTGGGGTGACCTAGTTGCAGCCTTCCAGTACTTGAGGGGAGTTGACAAAAAAGATGGAGACTATTTACAAGGGTCTGGAGTGACAGGACAACTGGGAATGGCTTCAAACTGCCACAGGGCGGGGTTAGATGGGAAGAATTCCCGGCCGTGAGGGTGGTGAGGCCCTGGCACAGGTTGCCCAGAGAAGCTGTGGCTGCCCCTGGATCCCTGGAAGTGTTGAAGACCAGGCTGGATGGGGCTTGGAACAACCTGGTCTAGTGGAGGGCACCCCTGTCCACAGCAGGCAGGTGGAATGAGATAACCTTGAAGGTCTCTTGCAACCCAAACCATCTCTGATTCTATGACATAGAATAACTGGTGGGATCGAGTGATCCTGTATTTGGAAGGTATCCAAGTGTGCTCTGACATCAGAGGGGCTGTTCTTCTGTGAGAAGAACATTAGCAGCATCATCAGATGATGATGGGTGTTTATATCTTGTTGGAGAATAGAGCAGGCAGCATCCTCAGCATCCTTCCATATCCTCATAGAATGAATCGGCTCATCTCCAGTCAGAGCCTGCATTTCCATGCCAGGTCCTCAGCAGTACTGGGACGGTGCTGCCTGCTGTGGCACATGTCACCTTGTATGAGTCCCTCCTCTGTATACAGATCTAAGGGCAACCGGGCTCTTCAAGGGGTGCTGCAGGTCTTGCTGGCCACAGCAGGATTTGAGGCCAGAGGAGTAGCTGAAGCACTGATGAGTAAATGCTAATTACGTATATAACTCATATTCTGGTCTGTGGCTCAGCAGGAACATCCAGAGCTGGCCTACAACATGATAGCCACTCCCGGCCTGCACCACCAGCTGGAATTAGCAATGTGTCTCCTTCAAAGTTCATGCCAGGAGACGGTGCCCTGAGGCAGGGGAGAAGCACACACATGCCATTGTGATGTCCAGGGGCCCAGGCTCAGCCTGCCTTTGTCATCCCTCCCATGCCAAGCCCCATTGAAAACCACCACCTCTGGTCACTTGATGGCTGTGTCAGACTTTGGACAGCATTTGGTGGAGACTGATGGAGGAAGGAGAAGGTGAAAGGTGGGTTCTGCAGACACCAAACAGGAGGAGTTTGCTGTTCCACTTATGGGTTACCACAGTCACATTATTCTTCATGTACTGGTTTTACTTACCTTTGCAAATCCAACCAGTTAAGGAAAAAGCAAGAACACGTGAACACATTAGAATCACAGAATCATGGAATGGTTTGGCTTGGAATGGTCCTTTAATGGCCATCCAGTCCAACCCTCTTGCAATGAGCAAGGACACCTTCAACACACTGACAAGCTCTTTAAAAATTGATTTTTCTATAGTTTGAAATCATACAAGCCAGTGGCAGAGATGGATATTGATGTTTCTGAAAGCCAAGTGATGTACATGGTGCATGGACTGGGGCTAGTGGTTTGGATTTTTGTGGGTTAAGGGGTCTGTGTCTTCATTGCTTAGCCACAACCAGCCACATGTGGACAATAACAACATTATTGTCTTCTTTGGAGGCACAATAAAATCACCCATATGCTAGAAGATGGAGGAGTTATGACATAATAATAAAAATGGCTATACAGGCTGTGCCAGTCAATTTCTCCTTAAAAACAAACCCTACCACGTGCCTTGTTCCCTGACATTGAATTTAAGGACTACTTCCCACTTCTTTTTTGAATAAGAACAGCAAATTCTGTAATGTTAGGGAAGGTCAGGGATTTTTCACTGTGCAAAGCAAAATAATTTCACTTCACAAACAGCTACAGGTACTAAAAAGGTAAGCCCAAAGGAATGGACCCAGTGTTTTTAGCATGGGGTTGTTTCTCCAGTTGCATATAGTCACACACAGATACTTTCCGCTTCTTTGCCTGCTGACCTGACTCAGAAGCTAATTCATAGGGTATTTAGTGCAAATAATTTCTGACAATAGTCAGGATTCTAACTCAATTGCAATTCTAACCCCTCATCTTACGGGTTATCTAGTATGGACCAAATACCAAGATCCTTCTCTTGCTCCTAAGTCATAATTGTTACACTTGGAAAAGGCTGTGCCTGTTTTAGTAACACACACTGGTTGGCCTGATCTTACTTGTCAACCATTCTTGGAAAAGGAGAAGATGTATATAATATTTTGCTGTCTAATTGTGAGATCCAATTAGAGCACTAAAGTACTCCATCTGCTGTTCTCATGCATTGATGCTTATATTGTAATAAAAGCTGAAAAGTCCCTTCACAATTCACCATGCAGTAAAGCAGACACGTGTACTGGCCAAACCGCTCTGAGCAGCAGAGATGTCCTTACCCTCAAGGCACGAGTCCCCCTTTTCTCCTTATCTGTGGTTCACTGAGCAGCCACCACACTTAGGCTGGGGTTTTCTGAGAGGCTGAGAAGGCACACAGCTTTTCTCTCAGGAAGGCGGAACCTAAGCACATGGGTATATCACGTAATCATGGAATCGGACTGCTTTGGGTTGGAAGGGACCTTAGAGACCATCCAGTCCTCAGCCATGGGCAGGGGCACCCTCTGCTAGACCAGGTTGCTTTAAACCTGGCCTTGGACACTTCCAGGGACGGGGCAGCCACAACTTCTCTGGGCAACCTTCTCTGCTAGGGCCTCACCACCCTCACAGCCAACAATTCCTTCACAATATTTAACCATGCCCTGCCCTCTTGCAGTGGGAAGCCATTCCCCCTTGTCCTGTCCCTCCATTCCTTGTCCCAGGTCCCTCCCCAGCTCTCCTGGAGCCCCTTTAGGCCCTGGAAGGGACTCTCAGGTCTCCCTGGAGCCTTCTCTTCTCCAGTTGAACACCCCCAGCTCTCCCAGCCTGACTCCAGAGCAGAGGGGCTCCAGCCCTAACGCAAAGGTCCGTATTTTTGAGGATTTTCTCACTGAAGTACAATGGGTGCAACTTGCAGGTGCACTTCATGGAGATCCTGCCATCATCCAAAGACACTCGAGAGTCTTGCACATCTAGGACAGGCTTCAAGGAAAATGAGTGAAAATGGAGATGCAGCAATGGAAATAATAACCCAGTTCTGGATTTGGCAAATAGACAAGGGCTTATGTCCGGAAACAGGGTGGAGACACGACAGGCTGATGCCACCCAGCAGGGAGCCAGGACTGCCATTTCTCTGAGAGAATGGGGATTGTTTGCTCTGGTTGCTTTCCAAAGTTGTCCTGATGACTTGGATGTGAAGGGATTTCAAAGAAACATTCGAGGTGCTCGTTTGGTCACATCCAGACCTGGTTTTAAAACATGCCTCAGCAAAATGACTCCCTGTTTCACACGGGAAGGCTCCGAGTGCGTCGGCACTGGGAAGTGCTGGAGGCAGAGGAACACTGCAAGGACAGTGCTGAGCCCATTGGGAGGAAAGAGAAATATATTCTAGGATGAATGCTTCCTAATAAATCAAGAGGTCTTTGTTCATCTGCCAGTTCCCTCACAGGCTGGCTGGGTGGTCTTGCTGTGTGTTAAATCTCTTTAACCTCAGTTTCTCTATCTGCAAGATGGGAAGGGAAGTCATATATTCCATTATCCCCTTTAATAAATGTCAAACTGCAAAATAAATGTAAAGCAATTAACAAGTGCTAGAGAAGTCTGAGTTGTTGCTGCTATTTGTTACATGGCAAAAGCCAAAGCTCCTTGGGTGAGGAGTCCTTTTAGCCTTAAAAAATCTCTGTGATAACTAAGATAGAGGAGATCCATGAGAGGAGATGGACAAAAATTGCCAGATCCTGAATGGGATTCCTTCCAAGCTGGAAAAGTGAGGCAGAAGCCTTCCTTCCATCAGCAGACTGATAATCTGCTGCCTACTGAAAGGTGACTGTCAGGAACTAGCTGAAAACATCTCGTCCCACCGTGGATATCCAGGCTTTACAGCAGGAACATCATGACCTACAACGGGCAGCCAGACTTCAGGATGCATATTAGACCCTATTGAGTTTCCCAGCGCTCACTAAGCCAGGGCTCACTCCATCTCTTTATTAGAGTATAGTCTTTCCTGATCCAGCCTGGTTTTTAGTTAATTGGTTTTTACCTTGGATTACCTACGACAAAGTTTTTACGTAACAGCTCTTGCTGAGATTAAAAGCATGAGAGATGGAGCCTGGGTCATGCATTTTGGTACTTAGGTGGCCCTGCCAAGAGTGTGGTCAAGAATGTTGTAAAAAATGGTAAATCTGAGCATCCACAGCGTCCGCCAAGTCAAGGAGCTGGAACTCAAAACACAGAGGCAGCCATCCAGAGGGAACGGGATTTGTTTTTCAAGGTTGCTGGTCTAGACATAATTTTACCACCTTTCACCTTTATATGCTCCTCTTATTCCTCTCTCCTCTTATTGCCCCTTGGGGAAAACCCTGAGACTGCATTTCATTATGTTCTACCATCAGTTCCACAATTTGCTCACACAAACTGCAACGTGTTAGCAAACAGTAGAAACAGTAAAAACACTTCACTGAGGTTGTGAAAGCGTAGGTATAATGTATCTATTTACTGAATTACAGAAGTTTCCTTTCCTCCTGCAGATGAGCGTGGGCAAAATTGGTCACTTGATTCTGAAAGACTGAGACAAAGTACCAGCAATTACTTCAATGTCATGGCAACACATGGCAGCACTGTGAGGCTCCACATGTCTCCTCATTGCAGTCCTCCCTTGGGAGGGGAAAAGAAAAAAAATCATCTTTTTGGCAGCAGTTTAGCACTGAGGTTTCCTGGGGACACATTACCCGTGCTGCCGTGTCTGCTGGATTTGGGGGAGCATCTCCACCAGCCCCATTTTGAGCATGCTTCAGGCAGTTGCCTCTGCCCAGCCCCGGATTAACGTCGGCAGGCATTTGACAGCACCTCGCTGCCTGCTGCTAGAATCCTCCCCCAGGCACGCACGGGGCTTTTCAGTAGAGCAGCCTCTGAAAGAGCATAGGACCAACGTTTTGTGCACCTTTGCAGCCATCTCACGTGACCAAAGGGCTTCAAAAGGGGCTTTGCTGGGTGGTGCAGTGATGACCAGTGTGGGTGTGGGAGCTCAGGCTTTTGGATTCACTCTTTGAGAGTAAATGTAAATTATCTTGCTCTCCAAGCTAATGGGAATAAAATCCTTACAGGCTGTAAATTACACTGAATCTCTCTAGGATCTACAAACTCACCCTCCCGAAAATCAGCTCTCTTGCCTTCAGCCAGGGCTCAGTTGAACGTATGGGTGGAGTATGGGTGGATTCCCAATGATATCATGGAAGGATGTGGGTTTGCCTGCAAGTTCCTGTGTCTTCTCCTGAGCTAATTCCACTCTTTGTTTACTCTTATCAGGACTTCTGCAGCCAAGAATTAATTTGCAGCACTGCCTTAGTACATTGGGGTCCTAACAGTTCGAGGCATTGTACGCACACAAAGCCAAGAAGATCTGGACAGCTTAAAACAGTTTTTTAAAGGAAACCACTTCTAAGCACTATTACTAGTTAAAAAATCAGCTAATTATGCCAGCAAAAAAACCCCACTGAAGTGGGGAACATTTCTCCAGTTTCACTGTATAAAGCAAGAGGTGCTAGTGGTTTGGAAGATGATGTTTTAGTAAGGACTTTGGCATTTTCTCTTTGGGTGCTGAAGAGCTTTCTGACTGCCCTCCACCATGCCAGGTACCTGGTTAAGTCAGACCAGACAGCCTCACTTAATGCACTGCCTGGGGCTGTCCAATTTTACTTCTGCGCTGGGTTTTGTACGTTTTGGCGGTTTTTCAGAAGGATAAAAAGAATCCTAAACCAAGTGATACTGTCACACAGCATTAAGTGGAGTTCTTTGAAGCGAGACACCAGGGGGTTGTTTGCTTCCTCTGTTTTCTAAAGCAAATAAATCGTGTGTAGATTAAGTGGTGCACAAGGAAGGCTACATTGTACACAATATCCCTCGGCAGACGATTACATTGCTGAGATAAGAGGCCTGGCAGAAAAGGCTGATGAACCACAGGCTTTAGCATGAAAACACTACTGACTGTTATGTCTACTAAAAGTATCACCTAGATATACTTGCTGAAATAAACATTTATATGCACAGAGAAGCCCCAAGCTTCGATGTTGTAAACCAAGGGCTGGTGAATAACTGTTAGGAAAAGCTGCGCCAGTAAAGTGTGTACCTGCGATCGGCCTGTCAGAGGCCCTTTTCCGGAACCATGTCCAAATTACTGACAAGAGTTGGGACACATCAGCAAGTGGAAGGAAATCCAGGTTTCATGTCCCAAGACAAAAAAAATACAACAACAAAAAAGGGCCATGATGATGCTCTGAGGGCTGGAACCCCTCTGCTCTGGAGCCAGGCTGGGAGAGCTGGGCGTGTTCACCTGGAGAAGAGAAGGCTCCAGGGAGACCTGAGAGCCCCTTCCAGGGCCTAAAGGGGCTCCAGGAGAGCTGGAGAGGGACTGGGGACACAGGATGGAGGGACAGGACAAGAGGAATAGCTTCAAAATCACAGAGAGCAGGGTTAGGTTAAATATTGGGAAGGAATTGTTGGCTGTGAGGGTGGTGAGGCCCTGGCCCAGGTTGCCCAAAGAAGCTGTGGCTGCCCCTGAATCCCTGGAAGTGTTGAAGGCCAGGTTGGATGAGGCTTGGAGCAACCTGGGATAGTGGAAGGTGTCCCTTGGAACCTGATGAGCTTTAAGGTCCAAACCAAACCGCTCTGTGACTCTATGTAATTTCTTTTATTATTTGCTTTAAGTAGAAGAAAAGCTTTAGTAAATATTTTCACATCATGATTTTTATGCTGATGAGAGCATCAGACCAAGATAACAGGAGTGTCATTTCCTCTTAGGAAACTAACTGAGAAATAAGACTTGGAAAGAAACCCATGAAGTCACCCAGCTCCAGGAGAGGGTTACCCACAGCACACATGAATTCTGGAGCCCTTTCCATCAGGGACAGTGTGCTAGAAAACTCTGCATAAGCCAGCCCTGGGATAAAAACCACCAATCCCCGTGTGCTCCCAACACTTTGTATTTCCTCCTGAGAGAAAGTCCATATTCCACATATGGTAAGTAGACGTGTTTATCCATAGAAAGGTTTCAGACTTACAGAAGGTATTTATTTATTTTGCTGTGGTGTGGGAAGATGGGACATTAAGTAGTCATTTGCCAGACAAAATCAACTCCAGAATGCAAAACCTTCTACAGTGGGAGACCAAAAGCCAGTTAAGCAACTTATTCAAGTGTTCTTATGTGATAATTAGAATTCCAGAATGGTTTGGGTTCCAATACACTGCCATGGACAGGGACACCTTTCACTATACCGGGTTGCTCAAAGCCTCGTTTCTGCTCAGTGAAGACAATGGCTGTTGTTCCATCTGAATACTTTGCAACATTTTGGCCCTGTGTTTCTGCCTACTTTTTTGTGCCTGAGATGGGAAGGCAGCGCTGTGGTCTTGAGAAGATAAAACAGTACAGCTCCTGAAGCACGAGAGAAATAGCTGTCGCTACTTAAGCAAGGAAGAGTTCGTCAGGTAAATCTGAATGAAAAAGTAGTGAGATACATGCCAAAATGATGTACTGCGGTCCAGTGCATACAAATCCCAGAACAAAGATAACACAGCATAACCATCTGGATACATATGTCAGACAATAGCTTATGCAATTTGGGTTTTTTTCTTCTAAATCCTCCTATCCCAAAAAAAGAAAATGAAGTTAACTTTAAACACGTTGTTGGGTGGAAGGGGGGATTTCTATCACAAAGATCTTAACTTGAAAATCCTTGAGCAAACTGTTACCTTTCTATTCAAAATCTTAAAACAAATAAAACCAACAACCTCCTCCTTCCCCAAAAAAAGTTTTCAATTGAATTTTGCCACAGAAGTCCAAGTAGATACGTTCCATTTCAATACTAGGTATTTACTTTCTTGTATTAAGTGTTCCTAGTAGACAAGTGAAAGAAAATATCTCAATTTTTGCCTCTCACAATGTCACTTCTAAGAAGCATTTTTTCAGTTCCAGGAAAGATCAATCACATTATTGCTGGCAGTAAGTAGCACTCCCACAAGCTGTTAAATTCTTTACCTGCAGACGAGTGGCTCTTGAACAGCCTAAAAAATATATTTCCTGCCTTTTGAAGATATGAAAGAGACCCAAAAGGACTATGAAATCACTGTAGTAGATAACCTTCAGACAGCAGCATCATCAAAAGGCAAGGATAAATGATGAAATTCATCCAGCATCTAACGGTTTAAAGTCAGTAAGTTCCAACTGGAGATGAATTTCCCTCAGCAAAGCCAGGTCTACAAGGGGCTGTCTTAGTGAGTATAAGGAAAGATTGGCAGATATTAGATTGACAGCAGTAGTATATATATAAATATATATTTGTGTGTGTGTTTATGTGTATATATATATATATGCATATATATATAAATCTGAAATAGCATACAACACGTCAGAGAAATGAAACCACAGACCTGGAGTAAAATTAGCAAAAGGTGCCAGGATGACACAGAAGCCTATTTCCCAATTTAAAATAAAAGTATCCTACAATCTAGACTGGAAGTCTCAGGCCAAAAAACTCCAGATCCCCTTTGTCCAGGAGAGACAAGCTCACCCCTCAGAAAGGGTCTGTTTGTTGTGCATATCCTACAGTCACACCTGAAAAGGTTTTTGATAGGTTAGTCTTTTATTAAAGCCTTAAGTCCAAGTGCTATGCATGAGGTATGCATTGGGACAGAAATTGGGCTGCAGACACATCTCTCTTTCTTCCTAGGACCTTCTTCATTGGATCTGTCCCCTTTGTTGCTCATTTCATTTGTGGCTTGCCCATGGTTGCCCGTCTGCCAGTAAGGTCAATGTCAGGAAAATAAGGTGATGGTGTGTTGACCAAATCCAGCTTTGCAGACGGGGACACCTCTACCTTTAAACATGGTTTACCCCCAACAAAAGTTGTAAATACTTTCAAGCTCTCCCTAGTATCAGTAATAATTCAGGGTGCTCTACCTTCCACGGGAGAAAGTTTTGTTTCCAGGCATATTAAAATTTCTTTAGGTCATTTCAGCGTCTCATTCGAAATAAACCCCATTGGACTCCTGCATTGACTTGTTTGCCTTGATAGTGTTTGCCCAGCATCCCACAAGGCCTGGGGTTACAGCATGAGAACTGAATAACTCAGTCCTCTGCTTCTATCTTCATCTCACCCATAACATTTTGAAAATTTGCAAGAAAACCGTAATTTGTGTTATTTTTTACCTGTCAGTGCCAGCACCCTCAGAAATCCTGGAGGATTTCTTCTTTCTCAAGAGGAAGCAGTTCCTGCTCCATAAATGGCTCAGCATCCAAGTGGGTGGACAGGTTAACAGGGGGCCACGAACCAACACCTTGAAAATGAAAAGAAAGAAAATGGCCAGACTTGAGGTTTGACTGGCAGGGCCAATGACTATCAGCAAAAACATCCTCCCAGAAGTGCAGACTTTGCTGATCAACACAGACAGGTCCTCCTGCTCTTCTAGCTCATGCCATTTGGGAGAGGAGTTTAAGCAACACCTTACAGGAAGGGTTTAGAAGTCGACATGAGATGTATTTCCTGACCAAGGTGCGATGGTACAATTCTGCTGCGAACTCCTCTGAGCACAGACAAGACCAGCTCCTGCCCTAACCGATCTCACCTGGAAGGCTAAGTCTGCTGAAAAGGTATTAATTAAGAACTATTCACCTGGAGCCAGACTTGGTAGGTGTTTGCACCACTGACCAAGCCAAATAAAGGGCAGACTAGGCACTCTGCAAGTTCTACATGAGCAGAGCTACTCAGGGCAGCGAAACACATGATGACAAACCGTAAATTTTCATATGTCCTTTGATCCCAGTCCAGATGCTGTTCCGTCTGTGTCATCCACATCACTCCATGACCAAGCTCTTGATGAGTGAGGCTGAGCAAAGGACGGCCTGTGCTTGGGTTCCTGAGGATGAACCATGTACCAGCAGGTAACAGCAAGCCAGCAATGTGGGATTAACATTCTAGTGGCTCATGTTTTGTCCATCATCACTGACAGAGGACTTGGAGACAGATGTCTCGCCTGCAGTGACAAATGAACTCATGTTTTGAAGCTAACAGCTTCCCTTGAATTCCTCTCATTATTCTACACCACCAACTGGCATTACTTTATGGACTTCTTATCTTGAGCCAACCCTACCAGAATGACTGGATTTAATATTATATCACAAAGTGGCAGGATGAGATAGTGATATGTGTCTCTCTACATGCCATTTCCCACAACGCCTTGAAGGCATCATCATACTTTATTTTATGATCAGTGGGTCACTCGTCTATATCTGCTTTGAAGCCACAATAGACTTTTTGCCAATCACTAATAGAAACTAAATAAACACAGCCAAACAGTGTCATCTATCTGCGTGGTGAGTAATTGTGAGGGGTTCCTCTTTAAATAGATGCATAAGTAAATATAGAAATATCATTTTACAAATGCTGGCTCAAGAAGAGATGTTGGGGAATTACAAAGAAGGGACACCTCACTTAAGTATGTGCATACAGAAGTGCAAACGTGACCCTGCACTGTTATCAGGTATGTACCAAAGGAATTTATTTTGTCTTTTATAGTCACATGTTTGCATTCTTCAATGCACCATACTCAAGATGGAAAAGTGCTTTTCTGTTTCCAAAGCTTCATTCACGAAAATGACCTTTTTGTTGAGTGTTTTCATATTAGTGGGCAACACTATTTATTTCCCAAGGAAGCTCTTGAGGGACTGTTTCATATAAGAGTTTGTGCAATATGATGGAGGGTTATAATGTAGGTGTATGATCCTTCTATACACTATCTCTCCCTCCTTCTCTCTCTGTGTTTATTAATGACCCTGTATCACTGAGACGAAAGCGCTAGGAGTTCTGGCTGACGCAAGTTATTTTGCTCTCAAGGGCAATCCTCCCTCCGTGTCTCTGGGACACTGTGTCTCTTCAGCCTCACCTCTCCACCTGCAATGTCAGGCTGTGCTGTGGGTCGAGAGGTGGATGTTTCTCAGTGCCATCTGGAGCTGCCTGCTACCTGCAGTGCAGTCATTTAAATATCAAGGATGGGCTGGTTTGGAAAGTTCAGCTCCTGGTGAGCAAAACCCAATTAACTGCAGGAAGAGGGAAGCAGAAATTGGGAAGAGGAAGCAATGGGGAAGCAGAAATGGTTTCAAATGCCTTTGTAATCGTCTGCAGATCAGACATGAGGCTGGTGACTCCCACTGACACCTGTCAGCATGACAGTACCATGGCTCACGCAGATACCTGAGTGCGGCTGAAAGATTTATCTCCGGACAAATAATGGAGATGGTGGTACCGAGGGAACAGACAGACATGAAAGAGAGAGGGGCATAGGGAATCGCTCACAGGCAGGAAACTTGGGCACCTAAATCTGGAGAAAGAAGGGAACAGGTCTCTCAGAGCTTCTGGTGCTTGAGCATTGTCTGTCATTTTCTTTCTACCCTTCTTCTTTGCCTCCCCTCAGAAGCTCAATCCCTTCAACCTCCGCACGCTCACTGCCTCCCTTATTCTTACTGATAAAACTCTTGAACCAGAAAGGATGAAAAATGTGGACTTTTTGCAATACCTCTGCCATTGCATGAAAATAAGTTGGCTGGGAGGCCAGGAGTCAGGATTCCTGGGACTTGCACCCACACAGAGGGAGACAGCAACAGGACACAGGCTTTTGCAAGGGGACAGCCCTACTTCTCCAGCACCCAGGGGCCCTGAGTTCAGCAGGACTACATGGTGAAATGCCACATCATTGCTTGCTTTCTATCACACATGGTCATGCCCTCACTGTTTTAAGGAAATTGCTGTTTTCTGGCTGCCTGCAGACACCCAGTGGCAGCTGTGGCCAGGAATGTGGGCTGGGTACAGCCCAGACTGTGGGCAGCAGTTAAGGAGGGGATGCTGCCCCTCTGCTTCACTGAGGTGAGACCTCACCTGCAATGCTGCCTCCACACTGCTGGGATACCAACATCAGAAGGACGTGGAGATATTGGAGCAAGTCCAGAGGAGGCCACAGAGATGATCTGAGGGCTGGAGCCCCTCTGCTCTGGAGCCAGGCTGGGAGAGCTGGGGGGGTTCACCTGGAGAAGAGAAGGTTCCAGGGAGACCTGAGAGCCTCTTCCAGGGCCCCTAAGGAGGGGGGAAGCTTCCAGGAGAGCTGGAGAGGGACTTGGGACAAGGGATGGAGGGACAGGACAAGCGGAATGGCGTCCCACTGCCAGAGGGCATGGTTAGATGGGACATTGGGAAGGAATTGTTGGCTGTGAGGGTGGTAAGGCCCTGGCACAGGTTGCCCGGAGAAGTTGTGGCTGTTCATCCCTGAAAGTGTCCAAGGCCCGGTTGGATGGGGCTTGGAGCAACCTAGGATAGTAGAAGGTGCCCCTGTCCATGGAAGGGGGGTTGAAATGAGATGACCTTTAATGTCACTTCCAACCCAAACCATTCCATGATTCTATGGGACCAACTGCTCCCAGCTGGGCAGTGGCACTATCTCCCTCTGCGCTGATGCAGACTTCCTGGGATGCTATCATTTGTTGGGACACAAGGCAGCAGCCCCCAAATCAAACCTGTCTGTGCTGCAGCACATCACTCACCTGTGCCTTACCCTGTGTCTCACCTGGTCCAAGCAGTTCCCTAGGCATCTTTGGGGAGCTAACACCGAGAGTGTCACACCCACACTGGGTGTTGAGGAGATGGGAGAGGAATTGCAATCTGGAGGGATTTGTCTCTTCTCAGAGACCCTGAGGAGATCCTAAACAATATTACACTAGAAATTTAACTTCCTTCTGTCTCAATTTACACAAGATGAACACCATCTTATAAAAGGCCCAGCCAGGTAAGTACCAATAGTGACACTAATTATTTCAATCAATGTCAAACGACGTATGAGCTAATTGAGTTTTTCCTATCCAGCCTAGTGAACAGAGATGAAGTGCCTTGGCAGAATGCTGGAACAGAAATCCACACTGCCCTCAGGGGTGCATATAATGGCATGGGATTTCTGTACGTTACAGCATTCCTTTAACACCATGTCATCTAATGACAGACTTTCTTCTCTTTTTTGGGGGGGGGAAGGGATAGAGAATTAAGTTTGTTTTATGGTTTCTTTCCTCTGCTACTTCTCGGTTTGGTTTCCAGATAGACCATGGAATACATGTTCCCTGTGAATAAAGAAAAAATAAAAGCAGTTCTGCAAAGCAGAACTTCACCCTTTGGAGTCCGGGAGGGGAGTAACTGTGCACCTTCTGACTGTGAGTAGTTGATTTGCTTTGGAGTAATTACTCAGTGAGTAACTTGTTAGTAAGCACAGTCATGCTGGGTAAACTGAGGCGGGGGGTGGCCCTGGTGAAAAAAGGTGTCATGGAACAGGGTGGGCACAAGATCTGGCACAGTGGAGTGGTGGCATCGGGCAGGGCCGCTGGAGGCAAAGGGCCATGGGAGGAGGAGGAAGAAGAAGAAGAGAGTAAGAAAGAGGAGAAGGTGGCAGGGAACCCTCAGCCCTAGGGATCCCACCGAGGCCAAGACTGGTGGGGGCTGAGCAGGGCATCTCCACAGGCTGAGGTGTAATTGTGTGTTCTGTAATGTCCCCTGTGCTGGCCCTGCTGGGGCACCTCCAGCGCTGGGGCAGTTCTGGGCCCCTCAGACAGGAGAGACATTGAGGGGCTGGAGCATGTGCAGGGAAGGGAACGGAGCTGGGAAGGGTCTGGCGCAGCAGGAGCGGCTGAGGGAGCTGGGGGGGCTCATCCTGGAGAAAAGGAGGCTCAGGGGGGAACTTCTGGCTCTCTGTAACTCCCTGACAGGAGCGGGGAGCTGGGAGGGTTTGGGCTTTGCTGCCAGGGAACAAGGGGCAGGATGAGAGGAAATAGTCTCAAGTGGTACCATGGGAGGTTTAGCTTGGATATTAGGGAAAATTTCTTCATGGAAAGGGTTGTCCAGCCCTGGCACAGCTCCCCATTCCTGCAGGGATTTAAGAGCTGTGTGGATGTGGCACTTGAGGACATGGGTTAGTGCTGGCTTTGGCAGTGCTGGGGGAACAATTGGACTCGATAACTTTGGGGGGGCTTTTCCAATCTAAATGATTGTGATTCTACACATAATTTTAACATGTTACTATTACCAAATATCTCCTATTTGTTCTACTGAAAGGTGCTCAGAAACTGTGACACGTCTTACATCTTTTATCCCAGAGCTGCATCCCTGCTGGTGCTGTGTGAGAGCCTTGGTGGGGACAGGGAATGTGTGTTGCAGCAGGACTCTGCATTCAGGGAGTTAGTGCTTAAAATACTTCAGGTGTATAGAAACCCACCCTTGCTTCTGAGACTCTGAGTAGTCGTCTGTTCAGAGAAAATTAAGAGGGCTTTCTGACTTGACTTAGACTAATTTATCACATTTTTCTGTAATGAATATGTTGTAAAATAGTTTAACTGGTCCAAACGAAATGAACTTTCAGAGCAGTGCCAATTTAGGCTACCTGCTGTTCTGCAAACAGATGTGAGACAGAGGAAGATGATGCACTTAGACTCACCTTAGGACTCACCAGAGGTACCAGGACAGTGTGTCATGGTGTTTCTAGCCTTGACCTGAGAAGACGACATTTCTTTCTATCCTAGGAAGTATTTAAGGCCAGGCTGGACAGGGCTTGGAGCAACACAGTCTAATGGAAGGTATTCCTGTCAATGACAGGTGGTTGGAATGAGATGGTCTTTAAGGTCCGTTCTGACCCAAACCACTCGAGGATTCTGTGATCTTCCCAAGGGATCAAGTCCTGGCGGAGAGGCCCTGAAAACCAACTCCAACCGACACCCTTTAGAGGTGAGGCTACTCCCTGTAGGAGTCAGTGTGATCTTGAGAAACCTGAGTTGCAGATTTCCTAGCACATCACCATAAACAAAGAGAGTAATAGTAATAATAATACTTAACACGTAAGGACAATATCTGTTGGGGCTGTGAATGGGATGGTTCTTGCACAGCTCTGTTTATGGTGCCGGTGATATCACACAGTCTGGCAGGAGGTCTGCTGCTCAGATTTCTTAAGGGCTTTAGGAGGTGGTAATTGCCTCACTTTTGCTTTAAACACTGTGTTAATTATGTTTTTAAACAATGGCTATAAACTCATCCTTGTGAAGTGTTCTTCAAGGTCTCTGTGATTTGAGGGGTGAATATTGGAAGGCAGCAGGGAGAGGTTACAGCTAAATATCATCACTAGGGCTGGCAATCAAAAAAAAAGATCCTTTTTAATTTTGCTTATTGTAGTTGATATACTTTAAGGTCTTTCTCAGAAGCTGAAGACACAGTTAACATGGGATCCACTTTCTGTCTTTGCTTTAATGCAGTTTTCTACTCTGTTCCCTAAGTGGTGTTGGGTGGTTCAACTTTGTGTCATTAAATTATGGCAGTAAATGCCAAAAAAAACATAAAATGGAGGAAAAAAGAAAAAAAAAAGAGTACCCTCTAATATGCTTTGGATATTTCAGACTCAAAGCTACTTTTATGTCTTTGAAAAAACTCAGGGTATTAATACATGTGGGAAAAGGTGGGCTGTGTTCTGCAGTCTATAGAGGACCCACAGGTCTCTCAGCCAGTACAGCTGCTTTTACCTTCTCACAGAATATGTAATTTTTCCTCTTAAATGAGGAGAACATGTCTGGGCCTCCTTTGGATTAATCATTGGTATCAGATGGCGTGCCTTCCTCCCTCCAGATGAAATGAATGTGCAGGTTTGGGTAATGTGCTTTTGAAAATCCAATCTTTAAATTACACTTCACTAGTAATACTTCTTTTTTCTTCAGTTTATGCAATTTGGATTGTGAAATCAGGGTAGTCAGTTCCTGTCCAATCCTATATTTCTTGTTTACCTGAAACTCCCTTATTTCAAGTTGAAAGGAATTTTCTCGTCCTGGTGGTAGTGACTATCAGGCAGATTTCCAGTTTTATTTCAGTGCCACTCTCCAGTTCTCAAGCAATTTGCCTCACTTGGATATTTTAGAGAAAAAAAAAATCAATTCCCAGCAGGTTGCTTTTCCTGGAACTGAGCCATGTGCAAGACTGTCATGAAAGCATTTCAGTTGGGTTTAATATTTGTAAAAAGCTATTAAAGAATCCCAGCCCTACATTTAGACAAATGAGGACTTTTCAATTATCTGTTTTAATACACTGGCTCTACTAATTCATAAATTATCAGGTACGAAGGGTTATGCCTGCTGTCTAGACGACCCACCTGAGTAACTCGGGGCAGAAAGGCTCCCTGCACCCGTACAGGTTTGAACCAGCTGGAGCTCATCGCCTGAATACCACCAAAACCTCACTTCACAATTATTATTGACGAAGCATCCACCACAACCAGTGGTTTGCTCCACCTGGATCATTACCATCGAAAAATGATGCTTCCCTTTTCACTTGTATCCTCCCAACAGAACATCTCGATTTTGGGTTGTCCCCTGTCTTTGAGAGACTCAATGAACTGTTATCAAAATATTTTTTGGGGTTTTTGGGTTTGGTTTTTTTTTTTTCCCCTCACTGATGCAGGTATTTCTTGACTAAGCCATTGTACATAAAAGATATCTCAGTAGTTAGGATTTTGGAGCGTCTCATAACTATTTGCATGCACTTCTCCATACTCTTATGTACATCATAGAGGTGTATCATACCTAACTCTAAAATCTTACCATCTAGAGCTAAAATGCTCCCAGAGAGCCAGAATATAGAGAAGCATCCAACAACTTGTTATTTTAAGCAAGAATTTGCACTGGATTTGAGGACAAGAAATCCAAACCATGTTCCTTGAAGCAAATTTGCACAGTGTAACTGCAATACTCCACACGGAAAAGGTCAATGCTTTATAAAGTCCTTGATTGCGGATATCTGAGCACTGGATTATTTTTTTACGTCAAGCTGCAGGTCAGGGTGACCAAACCACCCACCATAACCATGAGAATCCTCTTTTTGTGACCAGGCTGATCCCTGTCTCTGTCTGGACAAAATTCGTGTTAGCATCAGCGGGAATTTTCCTTGGAAAAGTCTGTAGAAAGCATAGGCTGGTATATTGCCATCCGTGAGGACATGACTAATGTTTGAGGGAGAGAAATCAGCTCCACAGTGCATCTGGCCAGGCCACTGCAATAAATACAGAAAGACACATAAATGATGGTAAGGTTACGACCTATCCCATTAAAAAGGAAGGAACTCCAAAATTACACCCCTACCTGCCAGCAATAGGAAATACAGAAGCTGGAGTTTTTCCTCTTGCTTTGCCTGCTACTCTGCCATCCCTTTTACAGCTATTCCGTTCGGATGAAAAGGGTTTGGGGTGTTTTTGTTTGTATTTAAGAAGGGGACTGTGGGCTCCTCCCACTGGTAAACTGATCTGCAGAGCAGTGGCACCTCAGTCCCCTCTTCTGGGTAAGAAGAAGGGCACATCCCTGCCTTGTGGCTGCATCTGAGAAGCCCATCTTTCAGGATCTGATAAATATCCCTAAAGCCAGAATTCAGGGATTGGCTTGATAAGGTTAGGACTAAAATGCTTTTAAGTGTTTTAAGTGATGGACACCCCACCCTTCCCCAGTGCCCCTGGGCGTGAGTGTTGCAATGTCATGTATGCCATGTATTCAGAGTTCCCGAGTCAGTGCATCCTCACATGGGATGTATCCTGGCATCCTAGAATCATGGAAACATAACGTGGTTTGGGCTGGAAAAGACCTTAAAAATCGTCTGCTTTCAACCCCCATTGCCATGGGTAGGTCTACAGGCAAATCTGAGTGAAACTATAAAGTCCCCATCTCCTCTGGGCTCCAGAGGTGTCAGGAGAAGGAATCATAGGGTTACAAACACCCCTAGTTCTCATGTCAGCCCCAACTCTTTCTATATGCCTCCTGATCTGGTCCAGAGCTTGCCACAGGTAACTATAGGTAACTACAGATAAAACATGCAGGCAGTTCATGCATCTGGCAAATGCACCTAATTGAAATAAAGGGGATTTTGATTTACATCACTGAAATTGAAATGTTGAAAGGAGTATGCCAGCTATACTGTCCACATGTGCTTACCTTCAAAATGCTTCAGCAGAGCCACTTTGCTGTTTCCTTATAGAAAAAAAAGATCCCTTTTTGAGAGCTTAGACACCAAAACAAATCTGAACAAATGTATTTACTGTTTCAGGCATCTGAAACACAGAAGTACAGGTACTATACAAATGAAGAGTTACACATGAGATGGTGCATTAAGGCTGTATTTTTATATTAATATTGGGATTCCTACCGTGCTAGATCCTAAGGAGCTCCAAGGCATTAGGATATCTAGGTTGGACTGCTGGAGGAGTCCACCCTCTTTCTCAACATAGTATGTCCCTGCTAAAGGTTTTCGAAGGCTTTCCTGTACCTCTAAAGTAAAATATTCCACCTGTCTCCAATCCTCCCCTTTACAT
This sequence comes from Cephalopterus ornatus, assembly GCA_013396775.1. Lineage (NCBI taxonomy): Eukaryota > Metazoa > Chordata > Aves > Passeriformes > Cotingidae > Cephalopterus > Cephalopterus ornatus. The sequence goes on along the minus strand of VZRE01012662.1, from coordinate 4,604 downwards.
CTCCCCTTCAACAGTCCTGTGTTTCCTCTGCCTGGCGGGTGGCTCTCAAATGACATCGTGTTCTCCCGTGCTGCAGCGCCCAGCTCCAGCTTCATCCCCTCCCAGACCGTCTGACCTAAATCCCTCTCACCTCCTGGTCATAAATCCCACTGGTGACATTCGCCAGGAGCTGGGCTGAACGTCGGCCCCACTGGAGACGCAGCACTGCTGCCACGAGTCATTTGAGGGACAGGGGTGTGATACAGCTCAGTGGACACTGCGCGGCTGTGAGTGGCCACCGGAGAGGCCATGAAGGGCAGGCACTGCTCCTGCTGTCCAGCTTGGTTTGTGTCGTGGCTGTGGGACACCAGGTCCTCCTTTGCAGCAGCACTCGCCCTGTGACACTAGCCCAAGGTGGTTCTTCCTTTCCCTCCAGCACACTGGGCCCAGCCTGATCCCTAAATCATACACGTTCCACCTTGATGGACATTGTTATACCAGCATCTTACATTCCAAACAGCAAATTCTTCTGCTAGGATTAGGGAGACATTATATAGATTTAATATATATTTACATGTACAATTTCCTTTATGTTGCTGTAAGGGAGTCCTGGTAAGGACAGTGCCTTGTGTTTAGCTCCTCTAAGCAATATATTTGTGCAGTTGAACCATGAAGCTAACAAAATTTCAGCTAACAAAGCACATAGCCAAAGTCAGGCACGTGTAGTGCTCTGATGAGTCAAAGTATTACCACGTCTGTGTGAGTCCCTCAGAGCCAGCACTGGTGCCTGCCATAGCTACAGGTGGATATTAGATTTGGATGGATCAATTCCCAGGGCTTGAGAAAGGAGTGGTTTTCCACATGCCTGGTAAGCACAGACAAGGGTCCATCTCACCAGGCTTTTTCTTCTTATTTTTAGACTCACAAAGTGGTTTGGGTTGGAAGGGATATTAAAACTCAACTTCCTCCACACTCCAGCCATGGGCAGGGACGCCTTCCACTATCCCAGGTTGCTCGAAGCCCTGTCCAATCTGGTCTTGGATTCTTACAGGGGTCCAGGGGAAGCCACAGCTTCTCTGGGCAACCTGTGCCAGGACCTCCCCACCCTCACAGCAAACAATTCTATCCCAAAAATCTAACCCTGCCCTCTGGCAGTGGGAAGCCATTCCTTGTGTCCTGGCCCTCCATCCCATGTCCCAAGTCCCTCTGCAGCTCTCTTTCAGGCCCTGGAAGGGGCTCTCAGGTCTCCCTGGAACCTTCTCTTCTCCAGGTGAACCCCCCCAGCTCTCCCAGCCTGGCTCCAGAGCAGAGGGGCTCCAGCCCTCGGAGCATCCCCATGGCCTTCTCTGCTCTTGCTCCAACAGCTCCATGTCCTTCTTATGCTGAAGACCCCAGAACTGGAAGCAGTGAATCTCCTCTTGCACTCACTTGCACTAAATCCTTCTCCAAAATGCCAGCCTCGGAATGGCTGCTTACACCCAGGAGCACCCGCACTGAAAAATGATTTTAGCCTGCAGTGCTGCATGACAAGAGTGAGAGCATGAGGTCCCTGTCTCCCTGTGATCCGCCACTCAGCACAGAGAAAGGTTGCCTGGAGAATGCTTTTCTTTGCAGACCTGAAGTCTTGTAGCTTGAATTTGCTGTCTCGACATGAGCTGCTGGAGTGGAAGGAGACTTTGGCTACAGTCAAAATGGCATCATAACCCAGACTTTGAACATTGCTGGAGAGCTCTGCTCTCAAAATAATGCATAAAAATAGAAGCAGGGCCACAAGCTTAGCTATTCCTAATGTGCACAAAAGGATGGGAGAGTGCCAGGAGCCAGCCTGCCCTGCCTCTGCCCTGCCTTCAGCCTGGCTTGTTCTCTCCTACCTCCCCTGAGTGGCTTTTCACTGCTGTGAAAAGGAGAGACATACCCCCAAAAGAGCAAAAGTGTGTTTGTTATTGACCCTCGCCTGGAAAGTGTATGAAGAGGGATCAGCTCTGTTTGTTTGTACCCGGTAATGATGTCAGGAAAACCGCTTTTTTTTTCCCCCAAGTCTGGTTTTATCCCCTTTGTTGGAAGTGCCTTTGGTGAGTCTCACACCCTGGTGCTGTTAGCAAAACAATTAGGTTAACAGTGCCTTGGCTCCAACTGTCTGTCAAAGGCTGAATTGCAATGCAAATTAACTCGGCTTTAGCTCTTCAAAGCCAGCTGGGTTCAGGAAAGGTCCCCAGAAACCCCCGTGAGAATGGAAGTTTAGGGCTGGGGAGGGTGGGCACGGTGGGATTTTACATCCAGGACCTAATGTGTTTGGCAGGAGGGACGCAGTACGTTGTACAAACACATTATACAAATGCAGTAAGTCATATAAATCCTTTCAAAACTTGAAAGGGGCTTAGAATAAAGATGGGGACAGACTTTTTAGTCGGGTTTAGAGTGACAGGACTAGGGGTGATCGTTTTAAACTAAAAGAGGGGGCATTCAGGCTATACGGAAGGGAGAAATTCTTGTCTGTGGGGCCCCGGCACAGGTTGCTCACAGAAGCTGTGGCTGCCTCATCCTTGGAAGTGAGCAAGGCCAGGTTGTATGGGGCCAGAGCAACCTGGTCTAGTGGAAGGTGTCCTTGCCCTGGCAGGGGGGTTGGAACGAGATGAGCTTGTAAGATCCCTTCCAGTCCAAAGGATTCTGTGACTCAGATTTTTTTCCTTCTCAGGGATTAGTAGTGTCCCTTGTACATTTTGGAACAAGTTTCTGGCCCATGTTGACATTTGAGCAATACATTCAGAGCAGTGCAGGCTGTGGGTATAACCTCCTTTCCAAGCATCCCCCAAGGCCATGCCCATACTTATCAGCTTCATTATGCTTATTTCTGTATTTTCCATATGGGCACATACATATGGTCTATTTAAACAAGCTTGCAGGGTTAATTAGAAAGCAGTTCTTTATCACTTATTTAATATTTAGCACTTCTGGGGGAATTTTCACTTGCAGAGATCACAAAACTAGGCAAGCACTGCTGGCCCAGGTGCACCAACGAGCAACCAGAGGTGCCAAAACCCAGGTCCCTACTTACAGGGAAAGGGATGTGCCCAAGGTCACCTGGAGAGCCTATGACAGGGCCAAAAAATTATATTAACTGCTGGACCCCATTCTTGTTCTCTATCTCTTCACAGTATACACCACGTTATTCTTTTTGTCACCTCCTTCATGATGAGAAAGTAATTGTAGTGGGTAAGGCAAGGGGAACCACAAGGGAAGAAAAAAAAGAAAATTTTGATCTCTTTTATAACAGCCTGAGAAGTTTTAAGAAATTAAGAAGCATAATGCATGGATTAGTGCACATGTCCAGTGTGCCTTTCACCAGTAAACATGGGAATGAGGTCTTNCCCCCCCTTAATTCACCATATGCATCACAGGGAAAAGGGATTGAGGTTCTCTGAGGAAGTGAGGAAATCAGCATTGGTGCACTGGTGTATGTGAGGTCACTGCGGAGGCTGCTGAAGAAGATGTCGAACTAAAAACATTACCCAAATTCCATTTTTCGGGCTCCAGAAGTGACCACTTTAAATGCAATGGGATTTTTTTTTTTTGCACGTGCAGCAGACCCAGACATACTGATGCTGTTCTGATTTGGTCCCTGCTGTCACCCCAAGGCCNCTGCAGCATCAGCTACTGCAGCATTCAAGGGCTGCTTAATGAACATCTTTTACTTTTGCCTTTAATTATTTGGAGGTGCAGTGAGGAGTCTGTCCCCTTCTTCAGACTCCAACCGCATAACAAGCCTTCCTAAATTGTCCTTTTTGATGCAAGAAAATAATGTTCTCCCCTTCCTCAATTTTTTCCCTACTGTTTATCAAGATTTTGAGCAGATTTTTTCCTGGGTGGGTTTAGTCTCATTAAGATTTGACCGAACTGCCTCCAAAAATAGCCTCTTTCTAGCAAATTCAGACCCAGATTCTGCAAATACCAGCCTGCTTGGAGAATCCCTGACCAACTCACCTGAATATTTGCACAACTAAGCTCTAAAATTATCCCTGCCCTCCTGCCTACACCAAAGGCAGGGGTCCAGGACAGGCACCCCTGGGGATGCCCTGCCTGCACAGCAAAGGACATCCCCTGTTTTACCTGGTTTATGACCGGTGTGGTGCTTAGTTGGGTGCATTCGTTTCGAGTTTGGGTTTGAATTGTATTTGCTTGTAGCAGCCATGATTTAAGAGCCTTGGCTCTTCCTTCCGACGCGATAACTGACTTAGAAACCGACCTTAAAGCAACTTATCCGCCCGCAGTTTTCTGTGAAAAAGGAGCTACTTCTCCGTGGGAGTGCGTGCGGGATGGGGACCCCTGGGGACTTCTCCTACCCTGCCAAGCCTGGCGCTAGGAAGTCTGGCCGGACTTCCCAGCTCGGCCGCAGAGCGCCGCGGGGCTGGCCCAAGAGCGCAGCCTTTTGGTGGCTCGGTTTCCTAGTCCTCTGCAGGTCCAGAATTGAAATGGGGGATCTGTGGAGCACTGAGGGTGCCAGGGATTGTTACCACTAGTAGTAGAATATCAGAGCACCGCATGCTCATCAGTTCTGCTTCGCCTTCGGTGAAAATCGGGGTGTAACGAGCCCCCACGGGATATTTTCCCATCCTTTGGTGACAGGT
>VZRE01012660.1:0-23074 GCA_013396775.1 Cephalopterus ornatus | reverse complement strand
ACTCCCGGCTGCTTTAACTAACTAGGACAGTTTTGCATTCAGATTATACGTGGCAAACTGCTTCTTTTTCCCTTACTGCTACAAGCCGCTTTGCTTTGCTTGTGTTGTAGGCAACCAGCCTTCTTGGGAAGCTGATCAATGTGACCTTGTAGGTTTGTGCCATAGTTATAGTTTAGCTGGACTTTCCACATTTTTTTTAATTTATATGTAAATTTTTTAATTTCTTTCCTGAAGTTTAATGATTTTTGGCATGCATTGGTCATACATACATTTTTTTTTATCCACTCATGGTTCATACTTCATATGTGAAAAGAGCTACTGTTAAAATATGTCAAATATGTTTGACTACCCTGTTCTCTGAAGGATTGGCTAATAAAACTGCAAGACATGGGTCCCGGATTCTTCTCAAATAGCTGGTTTCAGACTTTTTGCTCATTTAATACTGCAAAGCTGGTTGGTTTACGGACTCTGAAATGTAATCTCTCCTGTTGCAGACAATCCCTAGTATTGAAAATAAAATCCCAATAACAGAAACGTTATTGATGATGATGAGCGAGCCACACACAGCTGAGTAGGGCTTTCACCTGCGAGCTGACAGTACAGTAAGAGAAAATTGCTAAAAAACAGGAGTACTTAGGACTGAGTTATATGGAAGCACTGAATAGGATTAAGGAACATGAGACTATATGTGGGAAATCACAGTGGGATAGTCTGAAGATCAAAGAAGCTATAGTTACTGCTCCTAGAAACATGACCATTTAGCCCTTATTGGAAGATTTAACACCAGATAAATCTCATCAGTTAACAACATTATCCTCTCCAGAGGTCAAAGAGTCCACATAAGCCTGTCATAAATATAAATAAAAATACTCCATATTCATTGGGTGTTCTGAAGTTCACAGAAAGTAAGGATATCTTCTGAAGTAAGAGCCATGAAAAAACAAACTCCTGATCTCAGGGTGATGAGAAGGAAAAATAAATCTGTAGAAGACAGTGCTCACAAAAATCAGAGAAGTTGCTCTGAAAAAGTCAACAGAAAAAAACATAACGTTAGTCATGAAAGTTCAGTTGTAGCACTGCCAGTAATAGCATCATTGGCAGGTACCACTAAAAAAACATTGTAACGGTCAAAGCACTCAGTGCCACCTCAGAAATCAAGTTATTGCAGGTCTAATCTTAATGTTATTGGTTCCCTATCTCATTAGAAAAGACAAAAGCTGTTAGTAAAGTTAAGAATAGAGTGTGTATGTTACAGACGGATCTTCAGAATTTAAAAAGATAAAACTGAAGAAATAGGTACTCTATTAAAGATAGTGTTGAATTTAACTCTACAGATTCTGATACAAGTAAAAGCATTTCAAGAAAGGGAAAAATCACCAGGGAAAGCTGTAAGAAGAGAAGCAGAATGATTTCAAAAGCAAAGTAACAAGACTGAGATGTTGAATTGGGAAGGGTTCTGGGAAAAGGAAGCAAGCAGAAGCAAGCAGCTAAGTGTGAGGTCTGCTCAAGAACAGTTGGAAGAGGCAAGAGATGTGACTAGACCAGACATTTCAAAAATATACGAGAACTTCCAGCAGAGCAAATCTGAAGAGCCTATTTCCACACCAGGGCTGACTGTGAAAGTGGTTGCAAGATCTATTGATGAAATAATTGCTTCCCTGCAGTCTACTTCTCCATCTCCCTCAGACCAGATGATCAAAGAACTCCTGGAGAGTGTTCTTGGCCAGAAATACAACATAAAGATGGAAGTGGGTGAACCAGAACTAGAGAAATATTTTTCTCTTGAGTAAATACTAATTTTACAAGAGTTGTATATTTTGTTCCAGCTCCTACAATGTGTTACAACACAGAAGTCAGACAAAACACATGTATAAAGACATAATGTGTCATAGAATATTCTTCACTCTTTCTTCTGACAGTTTTTTTACATCCCTTGAAAATGAAAATGACCCAATATCAAAATACATTGAAACATAAGTTTTTTGGGGTGATATTTTTATTATACTGCTTGAAACTTAATATCTGTTTTTCTTTATTCTCCTTTCCCTTTTTAAGATGACATGTTGCAGTGTGACAGATGAAAAATGCAGTAAATGCATATGGAATATCATGGGAAATATTGCTTCTTTTAGTTATTGTTTAGCTTGTGAAATCTTGATAAGGTAATTTTTATTGTCATAGTTAGATACACCATGTAAGCAGCTGTAAGAGAGTACCTTCAATTAATTAATGCAGCTGATATCAGTAACACTAGGTATCAGGTAGATGCTAGAGAAAACTTTCCTAGATTTTCACCAGAAGGTTTCCAATTAATTTGTTAACTAGATTAATAACTTAGTATCAGATGGCTCTTTGTTCTCCCTTAGCAAGGCTGATTGTTTTGTTTCAGATCCACAACAGCTGAAACTTACAGTACGTTACATTCCCTTAATGTGAGATTGACTGGTTTTTGATTAAATACAAAAACTAGAAGAGAGAAAAATCCACCTGAACTAAATTAATTTAAATGCTTAAGACCATGAGCAACAATAGCACAGAACTGCATTTCCAGTAGATTTATGTCCTATGATTTGATTTTCTTTTGAGAGCTATTGTGTGTGGTTGAGGCATTCACAGCATTTCCATTCTGTAAATTTTTTGGTGTATTTCCAGTACTGTTGAAATCAGAGAAGACTTTCCTCAGTGGAGCAGCATTGGGATGATCCCTCTTCATTGCTTTTCTTGTATTTTAGGAACTTAATAATTTGGGACTGGTTTTTTTGGTTGAAATTTGCCAGTTGATCACAAAAATGATGCAGGCAGACGGAAAGAGGGCTAAAGAAGTTCCTGGATGTGGAAAGCCGTTTCTTGTTCAGCTTACCAGGAATAATTAGCAGCTATCACGATCATTTTCCAGTTCCTTAGGATCATTAGTCCCAAATAATTTATGCTTGTCTTAAAAATACTACAGACTTTATGTAACAAGGAGTATCTTTTTACCTTTCTGTCTAACAAAATTGGAGACTAATCCCTATTAGGTCCATAAGCTGCTGTTATAATATGAGAGCAAATTGGTTTTAATTAGAAAGATTGTAATCTTTCAGAGTTTCAAGCTCTGTCAAAGGGGCACAGAGTCATCAGCTATATTTATGTATAAGTAATGTTTGTGTATAAAATATGGTGAATTTATACAAACAAACGTGTTTGTATATTCACACATCTAGACTGACTTTGTTTTACAATTTATCAGAGTCTTTTCTGCACTGGTGATATCAGAGTCTTTTCAGCACTTTACTTGTCAAAAACAGAGAGGAAAATAATTCATTATAAAGCATGTAACTATGAAATGACTAATCAAAGAAATACCAGATAAAAATATTTAAGTAAATATATTTAGAGGTAATTATTAAAAACAAACAAAACCAAACCTAAACGACAGGAAAACCTTAGTTTTCTGTATGTCAGGGTTCATACTGAGTCTTTTCAGCTACAAAGGATACCACAGACATACCAAAATGACTGAAAATATTAAAGTGGTTTATAACTAATTATCAAGTTTCTTGGGTACCCAAACAGTTTTCTACACCTGTGGAAGAAAGGCTATGCCTAATAAGGGTGTTTTTTAAAGGCACGGTAGAAATTTCCACCTTGAGATTAAAATACTAGTGCAGGAAACAGCTTCCTCAACAACGGGCTGAACATTCAAGAACAGATTCCCACAGGAAATTAAGAGTTGCCACAGGTCTCAACACTTTTATTTCCCAAAGTTTTCATCACACCGCTTTGGCCTTGTTTTTGTTAATGCAAACATGGCCCATAGTACATATATGGATAGTACACATTATTTTATTAAAATAACACAATAGCATTGTGCCTGTGAGTCATTCATGGGGAGTGGACAAAAGAGAAAACATCACACCCAACAAGGGAAAGCAATCACATACCATGTAAAGGTGTCTAAAATGAAATTAAGATAATATTTGCTCATATAATTCTGTCAGTTTTGACAGAACAGGAAAATTAATATGTAAAATTTACATATTATACAATGCTTTAGAAGCGTAAGTTGATCCAGTCTGGTTGAGTGAAGGGCTTTGTGGAAATATCCCTTTGATTCTATGAATTGGACAATATATTGCTTAGGGAATAAATCACAGACAGCTTGGATGGACTGTAATAATTAATAGTCCATAGTAATCACCATTTTTGAAAACATGCATGTGTTGCAATGGTATGACTTGAGAAGATAACTCTGGATCTGTTTCTTTTAGTCTGAGTTGTTACTCAGACTGTTTTAGTTCCTTGCTCTCATGGTGATGAAAAAATACGTAATAGGAATTGTTTGTTTTCTTAAGCTGTCTTTTCTGTCAGAGGTAGATAAATTACTAAGGCTTTGGTTAAAAGCAAAACACCAACATGTACATGTACATGCAAGGCCATAGCTTTATATTGCTTTCTAATTTACATTTTGTGGTAATATATGCATCTATCACTTTGTGTTGGCCAACAAACTCCTTTTTTCTTTTCATTTTCTAATATGCAAGAAAAAAATGTTGCAGTTCAGAACATACTTCTTGCATGGTATTAAAGACAAATGCAAAAACCCCCAGGCCTTAAAAAAATTATTATTTTTGGATTGCTGGCTGGACAATACTCTCAGGGGAATAAATATTCTACTGTGTGGAAGATTCTTACATGAGAAAAGCAAGTGGACATTTGTAATGCCAGCAAAGGATGATGTGAAGACTGTTTCTGATACATATTCAACCATAGCTTTACTACATTCTTTCATCAGCTTGTGGCTCTGAAATACTTTCCCCAGAAATATTTAACACTTATGTAGCAGTTTTAAAGAACAGGACTCTGAAATGAAATATAGTTTAGATGGGATACTTGTTTGTTACTGCTATCTTTAAAACTTGGCTCCTCAAGCCAATGTATAGCACAAATGGTAAAGTATATGTGTGCTGAGTTACGTGCATGTATGCTAACGAGGTGCTTAGGAAGTACACTGTCCTTGGAACTACCACCTGTTTTGAGAGTTGTTGCTGCATTTCAGTTCTGCCTTTTTTTTTTTCCCTTGCTTTTTTTTCCTTCCTATGGATATTCTGTATCCAAAAGCGGAATTGTTGAGCCATTCCCGTGAAGAGAAAGAATAGTATATCTGGGAAGTGAGAACAACTTCAAATTTTGTAATTCATTTCCTGCCAGTGGAGGAATTATAATTTTTGTCTGTGTAGAAAATGATTAACTGAAAATTGCACTCAGCTTGTAAACTTCTCTACTATGAGCAGTTCCGTGGAGGACTTATTTATAGTAGAGAGTTAAGCACGTGTGTAAATGTTTGCAAAAGATGAGTCTAAGATCATTTGTTTCTGAATGCACTTGTTTCTTTCAAACTGATTTCTGTAATGAAGACTCAAACTTTAATTTATGCATGTATGTTGTTTTGATGTTGTTTTGTTCTGTAGGGTAGTAGTACAATTTTTTTTTAGCATTTTTTTTATACTAGTTTTCTTCTCTTGCTTATACAACAGGCACCAATTGAACATGAGGAAATAAAAAATGAATCTCAAGTCTTGCAAGGTTTTCACCAAGCAAGCTTGGTAACATTCTGAATTACCTAAGAATGTTAAAATATAAGTTAATAGTGCTTCTGTGTGCTAGCAGAGTTGTTAAGATAGGTAGCTCATATTTTAAACTGACAAAACTGGAAAGGAAATTAAACAGTCCCTGAAAACACTTTGGTTCTTCATAAATCACAAGTATACCTTTATTTTTCTCTCTTTCTTATTTGTGTCTCTTGTTCTTTCTTTTTCATATGAGATTTGATTTCCCAGCTGCTGACTATAAGGAATTTTGCTCTTATTAAGTAGCACGCTGATTAGTGAAGTCGAATTATAAGACATCTGTCTATATTCATAAATACTAGTGCCTATCATTCTATGCTCTTCATTTAAATGGTTTTCAAAATTCAAATATTTGAACTTAGATATGTTTGGGGAATTGATTAATGTTTAGAGGCATTACTGATTTATTTGTTTTAAAGGATCATATATCCGTTGATAATAAATTTCTCATATGTGTTTCTTTTCATATTTTGAAGTTTTTTCCTATCAGTGCAATCTATAGAAGAAATAGACCAGACCTTTGATAAGATATTCCTATAAATGTTATTGTTTAGTGTTAATCATTGTAGGTCTTTTTCCTATTACTATGTTTAGGTTTGGAAATCTAATTAGCTGTTAAGGAAATAGTTGGCTTAAGATAAAATTGATACAATGTTCTAGGTGTTTCATGGATGTTGAAAGAATAACTGCATATAATAAATATTGTACTGAATTACCTGAAGAGAGGGCAAAAATGTTGTAAAAAAATTTGTGCGTTAATCTTTTACATTATTTTTTCCCCCCTTTCTCTCAGAAATTCAGAAAGAATCTCAAGCAGCAGAAAATAAATCTTGGCCTAAAGATCAGCTGTTAAATATAACAAGTAGGTGAACTACGTAAGCAAGTTTAGTACTACTGTGAGATAGTATTAGTTTTCCCATGGTTAAGGTTTTGATGCTTTATAGCATGCAGAGGTCTGCAAACTGTTTCCTTACCACCTGCCCTTTAAAAGAAGGTTTTCTATAAAACAGGTCTTCATACTGGTCTTGCAGCTTAACATTAGAGGAAAAAACAAATTAAGGTTCATTCGGTCATTTGTTGGGTTAGGCTTTTCTTTATGAGATTGGAAAGAAGATTATAAATGAAACAATGTATAAATAGAATCCTAATCTACATTTAACAAGTGGATGTCTTCCTGGAAAATGGTTTAATGCTCAATATCCATTTAGTTTTGTGATATTTCACATGACAAAAACTGTAATTAGAATATAAATTCTGTAAAGCTTAGATTTTTTTTTTTTAGTAGAAAACACATATTAAGTTTATAGAGACTACAGAGTACCACAGAGGACAAATTTGTTGCCAAGATCATATAATGTCTTTTCTCCTGTGTTGTCAGCTCCTAGTGTTCTGGTATTTCAAAGATATAACTAGATACTAAAATAAAACCCTAACTTGATTCCTTCTGCAACTTTGATGTAAGTTATTACTTTGCCCTAACGTTATTATATGTGCTTATTGTGAAACAGAATAACACTATTTATAATGTTCACAATGATATAATGAGAAGGACAACCAAGAATGGGATATGTTTCCACTAGGCAGAGTTATGTGCAGAGGTACCAGTTAGCCTTGGCCTAAACTTAAATTAAAGGAATGAACATAAGGTTGCATAAGCTACATGGGAAGAGAGATACAAGTGCTGAAATGAAAGAGTTAAAAGATCAATATGAAAGGAGGATGAGAGAGACACTTGTGGAATGCTTTTTGATGAATCAATTGTTTGCTAGTGTTGTTTCAAGGTCTAGTCATCATAAGGCAGAGGTCTAGTCAAAACGAGAAACCTTCTCAATGTCTAAGAGCCTTGCTTCAGCTGCTTCTTTAGCTCCTTCTCCTGACGTTAGTTCGGCCCTGACTGTGACTCTTGAAGCTATGTGGAGAAAGGGATAGAGAAAGGCAAGTATGTGCATAGAATCCAAATTTTCCTGATCAATTTTTGGACAGCCAAGAACCAGGTGGAAGATGTTCTTACTCTGAAGAGCTTACTCTGAAGAGCTAAGGGACAGGGGAGCTCTGGGAGTGAGTCACAAGGGGGATGACAGAAATTCCCCATCAGTCCTGGCACTGCATTCTGCATTGGGGCTATAGTAGACATTAAGTAGAGCCCTAAGTGGCCTGGTGATGCAGGCCTGAGCAGTTCCAGTTGGCAGGCATTCTTCTACAGTTAAGGATTAATATTTCCTAGCAACTTCTGTGGTAGCAAAATTATATCTGTTAAATGGGTTGGAATGTTTCTGTTGAAAAAAATGAATGAAAATTAAATTATATTATTTTTTTAAAATAATGCTAAATTAGAAAAAAATACTGCATTTTGAAATTGCCCTTACAATATTTGTCTGGTTTACAGGTCAGAAATGTCTCCAATACTTCAGTAACTGAATTCTCATTTGTCATCTGTATATGCCTATAATGTTTTAAATAATTAATATTAATTATGGAATCATTCAGTTTTAAAAAAAAAAACTCTGCAGTTATCGAGTTCAACCATTAACCTAACACTGCTGAGTCCTCCACCAAGCCATGTCTCTGAGCGCCACATGTACATGTCTTTTAAAAGCCTTCAAGGATGGTGACTCCACCCTTTCCCTGGGCAGCATGTTCCAGTGCTTGACAACCCTCCCTGTGAGGACTTTTTTCCTAATATCCAATTTGAACCTCCTCTGATGCAACTTCAGACCCTTTCCTTTTGTCCTGTTGCTTGTTACTTGGGAGAATGAGACTGATCCCTGCCTCTCTGCAACCTCCGTTTAGGTAGTTTTAGAGGTAGTTTAAGGTCTCCTCTCAGACCCCATATCGCCACCTAGACTAATCAACCCCAGCTCCCTCAGCCACTTCTCATAAGACTTGCGCTCCAGACCCTTCACCAGCTCCATTGCCCTTCTCCGGACACACTTCAGCACCTCAGTGTCTTTCTTGTAGTGAGGGGCCCAAAACTGAACACAGGATTTGAGGTGAGGGCTCATCAGTGCCAAATACAGGGGGACAATCACTGCCTTAGTCCTGCTGTGTAGACTATTTCTGGTACAAGCCAGGATGGAATTGGCCTTCTTGGCCACCTGGGCACACTGATGGCTCATGTTCAGCAGCTGTCAAACAGCACCCCCAGGTCCTTTTCTGCCAAGCAGCTTTCCAGTTCCTCTTCCCCAAGCCTGTAGCACTGCCTGGGGCTGTTATGACGGAAGTGCAGGACCCAGCACCAGGCTTATTGAACCTCATTCAACTTGCCTTGGCCTATTGTTCCAGCCCGTACAGATCCTTCTGTAGAACCTTCCTACCCTCATGAAGATCAGTCCTGTCCAACTTCATGTTGTCTGTGAACTTGCTGAGGGTGCACTTGATCCCCTCATCCAGATCATCAATAAAGATGTTTAACAGGACTGGCCTCAATACTGGGCCCTGGGGAACAGCGCTGGTAATGAGCCACCAGCTGGATTTATCTCCGTTCACCACCACTCTCTGGGCTCAGCCATCCAGCCAGTTTTTACCCAGTGAACAATGCATCTGTGCAAACCATGAGCAGTCAGTTTCTCCAGGAGAATGCTGTGGGAAATGGTGTGAAAAACTTGACAAAAGTCCAGGTACACACACAGCAGCCAGAGCCTTTACTTCATCCACCAAACAGGACATCTTGTCACAGAAGGAGATTAGGTTAGTCGAACAGGACCTGCCTTTCATAAACCTGTGCTGACTGAGCCTGACTCTCTGGTTGTCCTGTACATGCCATGCGATGGTACTTAAGATGATTTGCTTCATGACCTTCCTGAGCATTGAGGTCAGGCTGACAGGCCTCTCGTTCCCTGGATCCTTCATCAGTCCGTTCTTGTAGGTGAGCATCACATTTACAAACTTCCAGTCAACTGGGACCTACCTAGTTAGCCAGGACTGCTGTAAATGATTGCGAATGGTGTGGTGAGCACTTCCTACGGCTCCCTCAGAACTTCTGGATGGACCCCATCTGGCCCCATAGACTTGTGAGTGCCTAAGTGGTGTAGTAGATCACCAATCTTCTCCTGTTGAATTATAGGTCTTCATTCTGCTCCCTGTCCCTGTCTTCCACCTCAGGGGGCTGGGTACCTAGAGAAGAGCTCGTCTTACTGTAAAAGACTGAGTCAAGGAAGGCATTAATAATGATATTTTTAGGTGGTTTTAAGAGTACACTCTGCCATATCAGTTGATCTGTTGGTTGCTAAACTAAATATGCTAAATGATGTAGAAAAAATACACAGTACAGTGTCAATGATGGTAATATTTATAATATCAAAGAATGTAATAAGATTATTTTTTTGCTTCTAAATTATATACTGCTATTTGCCATCAGAACAGTTTCCTAGTTATTTAACAGTACTGAGACACTCTGATGATGTTTTTTAGACAGTATTAAACGTTTTGGGCAGCACGGCACTTCTGTAATGCATTGGTGGTATTGTTGCAACTATGCTTGTCAGTGTGTGTTCAGTGATCTCCTGAGAAACAGTAATTTGCAAGATTGGCACTTGAAAAGATAAAATACATTTGGTTGTGTTTAACACAAGTGCTACATAATTGAAATATATTATTCTATTTGAAAGTGGGTGCTTTCACTTTTACACATGGAAAAATTAATGAAAATAAATTTCTAGAAAAAGAAAGAGAATGGTTTTAAAAACTCATATGTACTAGCTAAATGTTCTAGTGCATCCTTAGCAGAACTATTTCTATATGGAGTAACTGCATTATACCATATATTAGCATTTCTATAAAAGACTATTCATTGACATGTTTTTGTGACATCTAATTTTGGAAATAATGTTGCTTTGCTTAGTGGGCTGCAGAGCCCATGCAATTTCTAGATAAATTGATTTATTGTGTAGATGAACTTGCAAATTTGGTTATACACAAAGCAGTCAGATGAAAAAATGCAGACATTTGCTTTAGTTACTGTAATTTTATGTTACATCTGTAACTGAATTATATAAATATTTTGATTAAAAAAGTTGTATGATAGTTCACTGATGTTTCTACAAAGAAAATGAAATAGTGTATGAGATTATATAAATTTATATTGTCCATCTAACAGTAAGTGCGCTGGGTCATGTTCTCTGATTTTAGATTTAAAGGAGTTCCTGTCTGCTTATATAGCCTTCATTATTCATTTTCAGGAGTGTGTTGAAGTCCCCTTCCATGATCTGTTTCACAAAACAGATGAGATCACAGAACTTTGACTTATGATTTTAAAATATCAGCTCCTGTAATTTGACTTTTGGAGGTTTCAATTAGCCATATTGGTTTCTAAGACATCAACAAATGTTGTTGACTATCCTCTCTTTCTTTGGATATCACTCATATGATTTTTTATTGGGTTTTTTGTGGTTGTTGTTGTTTGGGTTTTTTCATTTATTTGAATATCTGGGCATTCCAAAAGCTGGAAATGACAATGCATCTAGTCAGGATACTTTTGTCCTTTTAATTTCACAAGAGATCATGACAGAGACATTCACCTGACATTAAAAAAGCAAAAATCATAATCTTCTATTCGTTTGTTTTTATTGACAGATTATCAGGTAGACAATCTTTCAAGCTTTTCTGTATTCTTTAGTTTTGTTAGCTTGTTTTCTGTGTGTAAAATTTTGGTCAGCTTCCAGTTTTCTGGTAAAGATGAAATATCTGACTTTGTTCCTTCATATTTTTTCATGTATGTGCTGATATAAACAGTGGTGTTGGCTTCAAAAATAAACTAACAACATATGAAACAATTTTAATTTTGAATAAGCCTTTTCAGCAGGCAGTGACTCATTTAGGTATCTTCTACAGTTCTCAGTTATCTTTTACTTGGTGGTTTATGTTCTTGTTTATGAGCTAAAAACTTCCCTCATTTTTTTCCTGAAACGATTTCTTCTAAAACTTTAAATACTGATGAAGTTGTCAATAACATAAACATTGTGCCCAGTTATACTCTGGGATAAATAAAGCTTGTAAATGGACAAAGAGGAGTAAAATTCTTTTTATTTATGATTCATTTAACAAGATATGTGACTGAAAACTATATTAGAAAGGCACTTGCTCACAATAATTTTGTTCTTTGGGTTTCTATAAACTAAGGTAGCCAGCCTTACCAGACTTGCAGAATTAATTACCCTGGTGTAGCAGGAAGACCTGGGCCCAAAAGTGGACCTAATTTTCATATTGAGATAGACTTTTTTTTTCAAGACAAAGCACTTTAAAATTAATTTTCCCCACTGTCTTGCTCTGTTTCTGCCTGTCTTTGCTGTGTTATGATTATACTTGTTTATTTTCTTGAACTTGATTTGTTGTGTTACATACACAGGCTTTCAAGTGGAGTTCAGAAGAATCCTTTCTATCAATGGCACTGCTAGTCTGTTTTAAAGATGTTTAACTGTTTGCGGGAAACAGAACCGTGGGATGGTTAAGATTGGAACAGATTTCTGGAAGTCATCACAATATGGAAAAAGCAGTACAAGGGTATAGATTCTGAAGCTCAGTTTTATGAAACAGATGCAGACATTTTGGCAGCAATGATGACTTCAGTAGTTCCTTTTCCTCTCTGTTTGCTCCTGCTACTGGATTATAGTGAGCTGTCCCAGACAAAAATTCTATGGGGGGGCACTCTACAAAGAGAATCACAGATCTTAGATTAATTTCTGCCTTTCCTCCTGTGCTGGTTTAAGAGTAAACTGCTGGACAAAATGAACCCAACTTGAGAGATTACAAGTCAGAGTTACAATTTACTAAAAAAAAAAAAAATACAATAAATGCAATGATACAGGGAAAACTGGTTTTAACCCACAAAGACAGATGTATAACCCCACACCCTGGGACAAGAACACAACGGTGTTCATCCACCCCTATGCTGACCACCACGTGGTCCCCCTAGAGGCAAAGTAAAAAGAAAAGAAACCTGTTGGTCTGGATGATAGTCACAGTTCTGTTGAAGTGATGATCACAGTCTTGCCGAGAGTGACTGTTGCAGTCCTGTTGAAGTTCTGGTCATCCTCTGGATCTGACAAGTGGTACCAGAAATTCCAAAACCCAAGATTATATGTGCTCAGGTTCAGGTGGGAAAGTCCAGTACCTTCCCCAGGATAATTTAATTCTGTGAGTCATGGAATATTTTTGGGATCTTTGATGGTCTAGGTCATTGCAGATGTCTGTTATGCCAGTCCAGTATGGCCCATTAGCAGGCTGAGTGTGAAGGTGCTAATGCCGTTCTGATGGAGAGTTATCACAGCTGAGTGCAGACAAAGAAACACTACTCATAGCGTTCTTTAACACCCACCTTGTAGCCTGAGCTGTCAGGTGTGCCCTGGGCAGCTGCTGCAAATGATCCATTATTAATAGTCCTTCAGAAATGACGTATAGAGGGTGTAGAATAGACAGTTTTGGTAATATCCATATAGTGATAAACTGGCCTCTGCAACTAGGACACCTCCACATCTTTTTTTTTAATATGAGTTTTTTAACATGGATCAGTTATTTGATTTATTTCACAGTGTGAAAAAAATTTTTGGAGCAACTAACCACAACTAATAAATAGGAATGAGCAGCTGTGGGTGGAAACAGTAGGAATTCCTTATATCTGTACTCCTGCTGAAGTTCCTGTATTTAATAAACATAACCTTGAAGGAACTCTCCTAAAAATATCATCTTTTAAACTATGTGTATGTTTGAATTTGCTTAAAAACACAACACAAATTGTAGATGTGTTCGTGCTTTTCTAAGTTTATTAGTTCTGGATACTAATATTATGATTTTGATGCATGTTTGATTATATCTTTGTAATAGATTGAAATACGTTCATCTTATATGCTATTCAGAGAAACAATTTAGGTAGGGCACATTGGAAATCTTGTTTTATCACACTTTTCTTCTTATTCCTTATACTGAATAGCTGTAGGCACTGCTGTGATATGTGTGATGACAGCAGGTCTAAACTGCTGAGTTGTGTTCTTCTGATAGTCAGAGCTGTTTATGTGCTGTTGCTCCTTGTACTTCTCCAGAAAGGGTGTGAAAATATCAGTGTAATTTAGGAGTTTGTAATACTGTGTTTATCTGTTGTTCATAAACATTTTAGGCTCCATCTGGGGATGTGCTACAGGTAGAAGGAAAAGCACTATAAAAAATTAAACTAGGTGAAGTTCAGAAAGAGCTACAAGAAGAACATGACTTGCAACAATCTTTGGCTCCTCAGGCCTCAAATGTCAAGCAATTTTTGATTCTTATTTCATTATTATAAGAAAATTACTGAAAATATATTAAGTTATTGGTGCATAGCGTGATAGCCGACTTTGGAGAAGGAATAATGCCATCCCCCCCAAATCTGGATCTGAACACTTACAATGCCAAATCTAAATTATCAGGTTTAGTTGGGTAGCTCTAGCTTTAATTTTCTGTTTATCTCCTTGAAATAGTTCTCATATGGTTTTTAAAATACAAAGGGCCTATTCAGTCCTGTTATATGCGGATGAAACTTCTCTTGCCTGCATCAGAAACTGAAGTTGCTTATGTGGGGTTGAATTTGTTCATACAATTCCAAGCATAATCTAATCAAAATAATTAAAAACAAACAATGGAAAATACCACAAATTTAATATAAGCAATGCCAGCTGTAAGTCATCATCTTTAAATAGAGAAGATGTATTAAAAATTCATTAACTTGAATTTGTATTACTGTCAGTGCTTGTCTGAAATTCAGGAGATTTTACATGTAGAGCTATAATTTAAGGACAACTGCTTATTATCTTGCACTTGTCATAGGTTGTATCTGTCATTCTGTAGTAGGAGTGCAGATTACAAAAGTAGTACAGACCATGTCCTAATTTAACTGATCCTGTCCATCCCACGTCAAGTCAGACTCTTCAGGTTTATGGTCTTCACTGCTAATAAGATCTTTACAGATAGTTTTGTTTAGATGTACTATAGGTTAGTTCCTCACTTCCCTATAAGAAAAGAGGAAAAGAAAAGAGAAGCTTTATTGATTAGATTTTGTTGTTCTTAGGGTCCTGAAAGGTCTATTGGATACAGAAGAAAGCCTTTTTATGGCAGGCCTTAAGTTTGTAAATGGATAATACTTTCAATTAAGTAGCTGAGAATAGTCATGGGAAAAGAATGCTTAAGTTTATGAAACAGTCAAATTGGCATTTAAGTGACCCTTTGCATGCCATTGCTTATCTGCATTGCTTAAAGATCATTTGGTTAGCAAGATTATATATTAAAACAAATAGTGTCAACAGACAATGAGTGTTTTACCTTCAATAAATACTTACTGTCAGATTATCAATGGTGCAGAAACTGCACAATTTTCTAAAAAACCTGTATTTAGTGCATTAAGTGAAGGTAATGTAGGCCACACACATAGTATTGTTTTTTTATGTCCCCTTTTTCAAAGAATGATAAATAGTCTATTTTAGGAGAGTGTGTGCTGTAAAAACATTCACCTTTACCTGCAGCATGCCCTAAATATTTCAGTTTACATTGATAAAGCATTCATTTAGTTCATTCAATGAAATGATAACTTCTACACAAGAGCAGTTCTGGTAATGCAATTAAAATAACATTCTAATTGTTTTTATTTATTCAAAGTAAATGATAAAACTTAGAGGAAAATCCTGAAGATTTTAAAATTGTTTTGCCAGCCATCATTTGAAGAAAACATTCTAAATGTTGTAAGTTCAAAGTTAAACTGTTTACCATCTATTTTTGTTTTATTTTGGTTGTGTGATAATTGCATTGTAGAGAAAGTGAATTGTATTACAGCATCCTAAACTTCTGTAAACATTTATGAAGATTATATACTTGCTATTGAGTTAAAAAAGCAGTGTGAAATATTTCTTTCTAATTTTAAATTAATATGATTTTATTATTAAAGCACTGATTTCTGATTTCACACTCCAGAACAGTTACTTTTTTCTATTCATGATGTAAAACTATTCAATTAGTTAAAAAAAAAATCCTTTGCGTCAAATGGGGTTGCTGTAAGCATGCCTCAAATCCTAATCAATTTTATATATTGTGTGATTGAGCTGCTTTTCAAACTGGATATTTCACTCATATGTTTAACTTTCACGTTTTCTTCATAACCTCAGTCCTGTTCTTATTCAGGCAAAAAAGCCATTGATTTCAGTAGAGACTTTGGACTGTAAGATCTGTGAAACTGTCTCATTGAAGCATAAAGTAACTAGGCTCTTTTCTATACATTAAAAGTGTATTACTTGATAAAATTATTTTGAGTAGTTTTAATTAAAATAAAGAGATTTATTGACACTTTCCTGTGGGGTTGTCATGTGCCTATAAGCCTCTGGACTCCAACTATATCAGTGTAGTGGAGATATTCTGATATATGCTTCAGATAATTTTTTGATTGTGAGTCAAAATTCTATTACACTGATTTTCATGGGGTGTTTTCTTGTTACAAGTGTGACTTTTACTTTTTGTTTTCCAGAAAATGTAAGCAAATATAAAATATATGTGAATATGTATCGCCTGATAAATCAATCTTGTGGTTTTTTACTCAGTTTTTTAATTCTTGATGATTTCCCTATTATAATATCTATTTATAATATAAGGCATAGGTCTTTATAACAAAAAGACAAGTTGTTGAAAGTGTCATTGTCCCAGGAGAACCTGGGACAAAATAGTTAAACGTGAAAACTGTTCAGTGTAATTTTGAAGTGGAATTTCTACCATTTTCATTTCATTCTCCTAAAAATATGAAGCTACTTATGAACTTTAATTAAAGTAGCCTATACTTGCAGAGTCATTTCCAATTTTCTTTTTTTTACGTCTCAGACATTTTCCATATACTGCCCTCCACATTGTAACTGTCTGCATGTTAGACATTTATTAACTTTGTAGAGTTCATACAGTAGCCAGGGACTGTGTTTAGAATTTGATCCATGGCCTATGGAAGTCAATAGACTTTCATCACCTTCAGTACAACTTAGATTGGAGAGTTAAATGGTAGAATTTTGTAGTTATTAACTTTTAAAAGATAGCCAAAGATCCCATGTTTCCTCAAAAATCAACAGCTGAATTGAAAAGCTAGAAAGACATTCAAGTGATAGCATGTCATAAAACTAATTCAAAGTTTTAAGGGTATTTACAAGATACTCTCTGCTGAGAGAGAATTTGAATATGAATGTATGTGTAACATTTTTAAACAACATTTATTCCTATTCCCAATTTAAGATGTAAAATCTGCATTGCTCGTTTAAAGTTTTCAGTGCAACAAAGGAAAGACCTACTTCAGTTGTGAGAAAAAATTGTGACTCCAGCACTTTTTTTTAATTTTAAAATTATTACCAACAATTTAGCTTTACCTGTTTTTCTTTTCTAAATAATGTGATCTCTACTTTTAGTAGAAATTACTAGTCACCTTGTGCCAAGTATTTATGTTTGCAGTTTATATCCTATGGTCTGATGAATGTCATGATGTAGTATTTGATAAATTACATACTTTGTAATCTAGAGAATAGATATGAAGATTCTTGATTTCTTTATTTTCATTTTTAGAGGCCTTTTATATTAGATGCAGAGAGACACGGACAGTAAGGAGAAAGAACCAATATATTAATTTGAAACAGCAAGCTGAAAGGAAAAGTTATGAACTTACTTATTTTTAGACTTACTATGATTTAATTGCTTTTGTAAGGTACAGTATTACATGTTGAGAAATAACTTTTATGATGTTTCAGGATTTTGCAATTTTAAAGAAGTGGCGAAGAAAAAGATTTGAAAAAATTCTCTTATTTGGTGGATGTATTTCAAAATAATTAGAACAAGGCTACTAAAAGACTTGTATCTTGCTTAGAATGTAAAAAGTATTGTATGTTTTTAAAAATAAATTTCATTTTGTAAATATGTTTTAAGTTCTATGCCACAATTTAGGTTATAAATAAATTCTACTCACATGAGAGGTCCCATTGAAATAACAAGAAATGCTAAGCAAATACAGTAAGTTTTCTGTGGATGTAAAATTCTGCAATAGTAAAAGATTTAAAGTACACACCCACCAGTCCTTTATCACAGACAAAGTCTTACCTCCGTCTTGACTCTACAGACACTTAGGAACAAGTATAACTTTAAGCAATTGAGCGTAGTTCTGTTGAGCTCAACACATGCACAAAAGGAAACACGTACATAACTGGAACCTAGAAAAACTTGTAGTCAAAAGTATTCACTGCATATGTAATAGGTAGTTACGTGATAACTGCAGGATATTTAATAAATGAGTAGCTGAAGTAGAACAAAATGCATTAATTTTTCTGAGGCTGATGAAGCAGGTAAGTAGAGATCTGCAAAAAAATTTGTTCTGTAAGAAGTAGCAAGGAAACGTAAATCAATTGTGGAATAAGCCTACTCAGTTTTATTATGTTGCTATATTACCAATTGCTACATTTGATTGTAGTGAATTCCTAAATATTTTTTTATCCTTTATTTGTTTTGCATTAAATATTGTGGATATGAATTACTATGAAGCATATTCTTTTTTCACTATATATGATATCAAAAAAAATCAGAATTCGAGCCTTAATACTCTCAAGTTATTTCTGATGGTTTTTCAACCTGGCAGTTTGTTAATTCTGGTTTCTGAGTCTCACCAGCTCCAGAAATACCAAATTATTGCTTCTAAAGTCCATAGTGACTACAGAATGGTAGAGTGGTAAATAAGGATAAGGCTTGGTCAGTTTTACAAGGCAATTTGTGTAGCTTGTTAACTTGGGTTCACTTGAAAAAAATGCATTTTAGTGCAGCCAAATGCAAGGTCATAAGGATAAGAATAGGGAATTAGGGTCGTACTTTGTAGGCGGGCAGATTGTATCCTGAAAAGCAGCAGTAACCCTGAAAGGAGCTTTACAGTCTTGAAAGATAAGCAACAGAAGATGTCTCTGTAATACTCTCTGAACTATAAATTAAACATGTTTACCTTAAAATAAAGGAAGTGAGACATTAGCAATAATATAGAAAAGAAGTTTTGGGAATAGAAATATTATGCAGAGTTTTCTGTTCCAGGTAAGTGCTCTAACTACTGACACAGTCATGTCAGCACTTGTCTTTCTCGTCTGCATGACTTTTGCATTCTTTTCTGCTCAGCAACACAACTTCCTGTACCCAGAATGCTCAAATGATCTAATGGTAAGTGAGGTTTGAATCCTCAGATAAGCAGTGAATTCTCATTTCCTGGCTCTGTGCTTCAATAATGTATTATCATAAAGAGGTGGAAATGACATCTTTGCTTTTTACTCTTAAAAAGAAAAAAATAAAAAAGAGCACTTTGCCCCTCCTTGAAAGAATGGATGCATCCACCCTTAGAAGAGGGCTCCATGTTCTGGATTTGAAATGGAGGGAAATATCTGCCCACAGCCCCGGAAAAATCTAAATTCCAGAGAGGGTTAGCAAATTTCATTAGCTAAGTATGTTATTATTCTTCCATATGAATATTTTTAGGAATGTTGTCCATTTAATTCACTAACAGAGTGTTTCAAGTAAAGTTACAAGGGAGCAAGCAGGCATGTCAATTCCTGTATGTGTTCTCTCTTTATCTTGACTACCAATTTTGTATTAAGACTTCTCATCATGTAGGTTTTATATGAGAGAGAGAGAGAGAGAGAGAGTTGGTCTGAATATGTTTACCTGTATGGTACAGTTTCTGATGCAAGAGGATTTGCTAAATGAAAACATAACAGTCCTAATAGTTGAGATTTCAGTCTAGACAAATTGAGACTAGCTGTAAGATTTCAATGTATAGCAACGAAGGTAGCAGATTCTGAAATTATCCATTACTTACTGCCTTCAAATCAAGACCGGATTCCTTTCTGAGGTATTACCTGGGTTTCACCCAGCCAATTGTGACCTTAGTGCAGTAATACTGATGATATTTTATTGTCTGTATTATTTAGAAGGTCAGGCTGGCTAATAATGATGCTCCTCTCTGCCCTTAAAATATGAATCCATAAATTGCTTTATGAAAGTTTTTAGTAATTGAATTCTTTTGATGTAGTCGAGATTGTCCTAAGCATCAAGGATAGCATTATTTCAGAGTAAAGGATTAGGCACTGATGTTTCCCTTTGGCTTTTGTGAGTTTCTGCTTTGGTCAGCAGTTTGGGTAGCATATGAATATGATTCATGGTCTTTGTTGGAGTGTTTGCTTTCAATTCAGCAGCACTTCTGTCTGTTGGACAGATACATACAGAGAATATAAGGACTCAATGAGAATAAGGATACTAAACAGCATTTAAGCAGGGGTCTCAGCATACCAGAAACTCAGTCATTAACTATTTTGCAGGACATGGTGGGAGAGAATTTAAGGAAATTCTGAGACAATAAATCAATGGCTCTCAGGAGTGTGAGAGGCTGCATAAGGGTGGTAAAAATGTGTTCAGAAAGGAACCTTCCCTGAACTCAGGAAGTCAGTGATGGAGTTAGAAGTCACAAAAGTAGAACTTATCATTTTACTGTTTTGGAGATGACAAAAAAGGAAAGGTTGTGAAGGCTTTTAAAGCAGAGGAGCATCTTGTATTTGAGTGAGTTTGGTTTTTTTTGTTACTTCCAAGGATGGAATAGTGTTTCAAGTAAGTAAACATGGTCTTTGCAGTTTGAATGACTGTGAACAGAACAAGGTGATGCTTGTCTAGGCTAAAGAAACTGATGGTGCAGCAAGCAACATATGAAATTAGATACCAGCCATTAGTTTTGTAGACAGATTAGAAAAGCATTTAATTTTAGAATGTTGTGAATATCACCTGTGTTCTGAGTCTGTGCTAGCCATAGTAAATGAAGAAAGTAGTGGAGAGGTCATGAAGGTTGAAAAGGCCAATGCTCATTACAACCTTACCTTTCAGCCTTGCTGAGCTAGAACTGGCAGCTTGACATCCCTAAGAGAAAGATATTCTGATATTTCTGTTGGTGCAGAACAGAGTGATGAATCATGCTCCTATTCATTTCCATGGAGAAGGAACCTCTACGTGTCTTTGACGATAAAGTTGAGTATAAAGTTCCTAGACATTGAGTAGAGGAAAATGAGAAGAGAGTAAAGGACAGAACCCCTTGAAATACCCGGAAAGTTGAAGGAGTGGATCTAGAAGAGGTGAATTGTAGAAGCTATGGGAGGACAGGATTTGAAGACGAGAATCTGGTTTTCAAGAAGTAGCCAATAGGTAGAGGAAATTGAGGGTGTCTGAGCTTTATGAATGATTAGAAGTTTTGGGGAGGAAAGTTTTAGTTTGAGAGGTACATTCCCCAGACAGGAAGAGAATTAAAGTTTAAAAAGAAGCCTGTACTAAAATTCTTTGCTGAATTCATTTAATCCCCGAAATTCGGAGAACTAAATTCTTTGGAGGACTGCCATCTAGTGGCACCATCTACAATCACCTGGTTCTCATTTTTAAAACTGCTTGCCTTGTGTGAGCCTTGAGGGTCGAAGGTATCATTTACCCGACACTAATTTAGGTCCGTTTAAGCTGTTCACCTTTCATAACTGACCAATTCCCTTCATTTAGCTAATTTCAGGAATGCAAATTATCTGTCTGGGAGTATACATGGTTTCTGTGTAGTGGACAGTAAAACTCAAATGACTTTAACCATTTAAATAGCGATAGATTTTTTTTTTTTCCCTCTAATTTTGAGTTCTTCTGTGAAAGAATCTTATTTGACTACAACAAAGTCCAAAGACGCCTACAGTGGTAGGATTTTGTGGTAAATCGGATCAAGAAAGCAATAATTTTCTTGCTTGAAAGTCTTGCCTTCACTATGAAAAATATCCACAGGCTTAAAAATATATATGACTTTTCATTCACATCTGCAAAAAAAATGTCTTGCAGAGCAGGATGTATTATTTTATCAAGATGTAAACTTCCCAAGGTCAGGTACAACTCTCTCCTGAGATTGCCTGTGTTAAATTTATTTAATCAGATAGCAAAGGTGCCTTGTTTTGCACTCCTATTTAATCTTGGCATGCTTTGCAAGCATCAATCTGAGAGTTAAAAAAGCTATTTTTTTTAACCATGAAAACAGGTATTAAGCTAAATATATTTTTGTGAGGGTTGTATGTGGATTGTCAAACCTGTTCCTCACAGATATTCTACAAAAATTTTAACAAGATATGTAGCTTCCTGTTATGTTTGTTAAGGTTCCTTCATACAGGAATGCCTGTATCTCCCCGAGACATTCTGATTTTACACTTTTTTACCAGCAGATGGAAACAATATTATTAGATCAGTATTATTATTACTTGGAGCTTTACCCCATGTTGCTTTCCTCTTCCAGAAATGAAGTCTGATTGTTGTTTTGCATTAACTCACAGTTGATTATTTAGTATAAACCCATTAAATTGAAAATGATTTGTGACAGAAGTGCCCTAAAGGACAGCTCTTTTTATATTGTTGCCTTAAAACACTTTCAACCACCAAATGATAAGAAATATTATTTTGCATGTTGTATAGCTTCATTTGGCATTCCTTTTATGCAGACACCCACCTTGAAGAGTCAGAACCACCTGTGGTGGACTGACCCTGGCTGGACTCCAGATGCCCATCAAAGCTGCTTCATCAGTCCCCTCCTCAGCTGGGCAGGGGAAGAAAATATAATGAAAGGCTCATGTGTTGAGGTAAAAACAGGCAAATCAGACTTGACTTGGAAGAAAAAAAATTTACATTATTACCAATCAAATCAGAGTAGGAAAATAAGAAATAAAATCTAATCTTAAAAACACTTTTCCCCCACTCCTCTCTCCTTCTGAAGTTTTACTCCAGAATTTGCTACCTCTTCCACTCCAGTGGCACAGTAGAACGGGGAGCAGGGATTGAGTTCATTACATGTTACCTCTGCTGCTCTTTCCTCCTCAGTGGGAAGACTCCTCACACTCTTCCCCTGCTCCAGCATGGGGTCCCTCCCATGGGAGATAATCCTCCATGAATTTCTCCAGAGGCAGTCCCTCCCACAGGCTACAATTCTTCATGTACTGCTCCATTGTGGGTCCCCCATGGGATCACAAGTTCTGCCGGCAAATCTGCTTCAGTTTGGGCCCCTCTCTGTAGGTACACAAGTCTTGCTGAAAACCCAGTACAGCACAGGCTTCCCACAGGGTCACAGCCTCCTTTGGGCACATCCACCTGCTCCAGTGTGGGGCTCCTCCACAGGCTGCAGGTGGGTCACTGCTCCTCCATGGACCTCCATGGACTGGAGGGGAACCTCAGCTCTGTCACCTGGAGCACTTCCTCCTCTTCTTCTTCTTCCCTGAACTCGGTGTCTGCAGTTTCTGCAGCTGTTTCTGTCACATATTCTTGCTTCTTCCTTCTGTCTTCAGTTGCTCCTGCTCAGGTTTTTTTTTTTCCCCCTTCTTAAACATATTATCCCAGAGGTGCTCACATCATCACTGATGGGCTCACTCTTGTCCAGTGCCAGGTCCATCTTGGAGCTGTTTGACATTGGCTCT
>VZRE01012658.1:292747-303426 GCA_013396775.1 Cephalopterus ornatus | reverse complement strand
AAAATAATCCGCAGGCCTGTTTTCGCTCTGCGGGCTAATTAAACAATCCCTGATTGCAATAGAACTGGCACACCAAGCCAAACCCCGGCCCGCAGTTGTGTTCCCGTCTCCTGCCCCAGCTGTTAAATATTAACCAGGCACGGAATGGAGGGTTTGGAACTTCAGACAAAAGGTTTTAATTAGGGGTTGGCCCCCAAACCTGCCCTCCAGATCCAAGGAGCCTCCTGCCCTCCTCCTCCTCCTCCCCAGCCTACTCCAAGGCTGGACCCGGGGGTTTGGTGGTTCCCCCCCAGGAGCTGCCTGGCTGGTCTGAGCCCGCCTTGGTCTGGCTGGCAGAGTTGGCTTGATTTTTCTCATTATTATAGAATCACAGGATGGTTTGGGTTAGAAGAAACCTTAAAGATCACCTAGTCCAACTCTCTTCCATGGGCAGGGACACCTTCCACTAGCCCAGGTTGCTCCAAGCCCTGTCCAACCTGACCTTGGACACTTCCAGGGATGGGGCAGCCACAGCTTCTTTGGGCAACCTGTGCCAGAGCCTCATCACCTGCACAGTCAGTAATTTCTTCCCGATATCCCATCTAACCCTGCCCTCTGTCAGTGAGAAGCCATTCCTCTTTGTCCTGGTCACTCCAAGCAGGACGGGTGTCCATGCCTCTGGCAAAAGAAACGGCACCTTCCATTTTTGGGGTGCCTGACCGTGGGTGATGGCACTTCCTGGGAAATGCAACAGCAAGGGGCAGCACATGGCTGGACCAGCCCTTGTCCCCATGCCCACACTGCCCTGTCCCACACTTCCAGCACAGACTCCAGAGCTGCCCACTGCAGCCAGCAAAAAACACCCACAGCCTCAGGAATCAGAGCCAAGGGGACCTTCTCCCACCACCACAGTTGGTTCCATCAGCCTGCCCCCTCTCCCTCCTGCCCTGCGCCCTCCACATCCCCACAGCGAAGCGAAATCCTGAGGGAACGATGAAGCACACGGAACAGCAGTGGGCACACCAGGGAAGCCCCAATGCTGGTCCCAGGGGCTCGACCTGATCCTAAATGCGAGGGCAGAAACCAGGATCACAGCCTGCGCCTCTCCTTTCCCGCCCTTCTCTGTATGGGCTGTTGGAAAAGCAACTGGTTTGCACCATCACTAAACACAGTTCTTGGCTTCTCCCCACGCTCCAAAGCTCCTGTTCCTCCTCCTCCTCCAGGCCCTGCTCAAACCACTGTCTGCACCAAGACAACGAGCAAACACCCAAGAGGCCGAGTGTCGTGGTGGCCCTGGATGTGGTGTCCTTTGAAGCTGTGATTTCATCAGCCCTGGGATGGCTGAATCCATCTGGGAGCCTCACAGGGCAGCGACCGTGCCTGGACTGGGCAACCTGAGCGACTATGAAATAATTTACGGGTAAATTTGTTGCTGCTGCCCAATTACACGTTTTTCAGGCCTGGGAATGGCTACCATTGGGCAGGGAAAACAAATGTTCTGCCAAACCCGTGAGCTGAACAGTAAAAGCTATTTCTAGGCACAACAAGGAGTTATGAATTATTAGAATTACTAATATTTTTGCTGCTGGTGATGCCAAATATCAATGTGCCACTATGCCAGATGCAACTGAGGCATATGAAATGGGAGGATGAACAGCCTGTGCCTCCTGGGCTCCTTGGGATGGTGACAGATGTGTCACCTCCAGCCCAGGACCTCCAACCACCAGAAAGTGACTTGACCACCTCTTACTACTTACAATTTGCTTTGGAACAATGTTGGATAAAAACCTCTCCGAGCCCCATTTACTGCTACAGCACAGAAAATTAGGCCATTATAATGGAGGCCGAAAACCTCAGACTTGTCCCCTTTGGAAGAAAATCTCATTAAGTCTCATTCATTCTGTTTCATAAAAATGTCATTTAACCGACTGGTTTTCTCCAAATCCCATTGTGCAATAACACTGCCCTGCTCCAGTGCCTTGGGACAGCAACCCAATAACTCAGCCAGGGACTTAATTTACCAAATTATTGGGGATTGCACGTGCAGAAGAGCGGCCCACCCGAGGACCTGCCTAACCCACCATCCTCTCTATGCCAGTCATCAAAGAAGAGGCGCTTTGGGAACAAAACAAGAGGAGGGCGAATCCCTGGGGCCGTGGCTTTGTGTGGAAGTGCCCGTGGAGCAGCTTGTCCTCCCCAAAGCGGCGGTGGCCCCGTTCATGTTCTGCGTGTCCAGTCAGGGGAGTCTATTTTCTCCTCCTGCCAACAGGGAAGAGTCACGTAGTGCCTGGGATTTGAAAGTAATCCGATGAACTAGGCAGGCGGTGGCAGGTACAGGAAGGTCTTCCAGAGTTTTCTTCATCTTTATCAGTTTCTGGAAGTCCTTGTTCGCAGATCTACAGGGAATCTCTGTGTTCAGGTAGCAGCTGCAGTCATCAAGAAAGCAGAGTATCTTTGAATTTCCTTCTGATTTTCCAGTCTAAACTTGAATCTGAATTCCCAGGCTGAACAGAAGGAAAATTAACTATTTATATTTTATTTGTTAGCCCTTCCACATTTCAGGTAAAAATTCTGTATATGGCAGAGAAAACGACTGCAAAAAGCTGTCCAAAGCAGCGTCCTCAGCCATGCTGAGCCCTCCTGGTGCCTTGCAAAGACCAGACACAGCCTGTCCCCTCCTCTTTAGCTGCTGCTGTGTGTCATGTTCACAGGCGGCAAAGAAGCTTGAAGTCAGATTGTGGCACCAAAAAGGAATAATTTTAGATGAAAAGAACCAGTTCACAGTGAAGCTGCACAATAAAGAGAAATTAATTTTTTTTTTATTTCCTGAGAGCTTTTTTAAGAATTAGGTAGTAAAAAAAAAAGAAACAAAAAGAAAGTAGGAAAGAAAAAAAGCAGTGGAGGCCATTAAGGCCTGGAGTGCTCTGAGAGCACCTCAGATGTGCCAGTCCTCACTCCCTGGGCTCTGTCTCGTCCTGACTGCACCCAGCTAACCTGGCCCCATCTCCTCTGCCCACAGGGCAGATATTTTGCTGGTGTCTTGCTCCAAAAGAGGTGTCTCTCCGGGCTGTTGTCTTCCTGCAGAACACCAGGTCGGACACCAGGAATGTGAAGGCTCTGAGGGCTGTTCTGTTTGTCCCTATAAATGGCTTTGTGGAGGTGGCAGCACACCAGGAGCTCAATCAAACCAAACAGCCTCCCGAAATCATAGCAATGCCTAAATTGTGCTTTTCATGAGCCACCAGCCCTAAACAAGAGCTCAAAGCCAGTGTCCTTCACTGTGCACAGGGAGACACTGAGGAGCAGGGAAGCACCTTCCTTATGGAGAACCCCAAGAAACCCAAGAGATGCCTCCCACACCCCGACCAGCCCCTGCCACCAGGCCAGAACACGCTGCTGCTGTTCCTGACACTGGTTGTACCAATGTACCTCAAAAGTGCTTCCTCTGCTAAAACCACGCTAAGATCATAAAATAATAGAACAGTTTGGGCTGGAAGGGACCTTAAAG
Organism: Cephalopterus ornatus; assembly: GCA_013396775.1. Lineage (NCBI taxonomy): Eukaryota > Metazoa > Chordata > Aves > Passeriformes > Cotingidae > Cephalopterus > Cephalopterus ornatus. The sequence continues at coordinate 299,939 of VZRE01012658.1, read as the reverse complement.
CTCACCTAGTTCCACCTCCCTGCGGTGGGCAGGGACACCTTTCACTAGAACCAGGTTGCTCCAAGTCCTGTCCAACCTGGCCTCGGACACTTCCAGATCACAAGGACATCGACGGAAAATATGGAGGAAAGATAAAACAAGCATGCTGAGCTCCCTCCTGTCCAAGCACACCTCTCACCAGCCCCCACTGGAGGTCAAATCCCCCCCAAATCCCCTCCCTGCTCCCCACGCCACCCCTTTGCCTCCCTGGCCAAGCAGGAGGAGGGTGAACAGCGCTGTTCACTCTTCCCACCTCGGCGAAACGCACAGCCAGCCACGGTGGGCTGGGGTTTTGGGGTCTACATGATCTTCCCAGCGGGAAAACTCCTCTGTGATCCCGCACAGAGCCCAGGGAGGACCCGCAGAGGGTAGGATCTAAAGCCCAGAGCAGCGTTAGTCAGCCTGACGTCACCCCTCTGTCACCGCACTGGTGGTCATGTTGATAACGAGATCAAAGGCTTGCGAGTATTTCAACAGAAGTGCTGGGAACAGTCTTGATCAAAATAAGAGGAAGGCCCTGTATACAGAAGACATGAGAGGTTTGCAACCCACATGTGAACCTTTGAAGTTATTCTCCCTTTTCTTTTTTTTCTTTTTTTTTTGTTTAATAAACTAGTTTAACATCATTAGTTTAAGAGGTATAAACCTGACGGGCTGCGTAATCTCTCAATATACTGCAGGCACAGGGCATTATCCACACACAGACACGCTTTTCCAGTGGAGAAAAAAAAGCATTGCCAGAGATACTCACAAATAAGACAAGAAAACACACAATTAGTTTTATGGGATTTGAAGTTCATTTCATAAACCGACATACTTTTGTTACCGAGTATCACCAGATAAGTCTGATACATTTTCTCTCTTATAATCCTTTTAACATTTCCATTCCCCCCTACAGACTCTTTGCCTTGATGTTTTGTTCAGTGCACTCCCTGCTATCTGCACACGCTTGGGCAGATTTTTCAGACTTAAAAGGGGCACCGTATCAGCATTAACCGTTCCAGGAGAGCTGATAAAACACACACGAGCACTTTGCTATCTATTAACATTTCTGAACTCCTTCCTTCACCTGCCCGGAATAGCGATTGAAGAGAGGGTGGGGGCAACAGAGGTAAACGAGGATATTTATGACTAACTTCCCATGACTTATTTTGTCCACAACCCCTTCCTCACTGTGCACAAACAAGACTTCACTTTCTCCGCTACATTCCTGTCTGAGTAACAAGGAGACCAGGTCTACAAGATTCCTCATTCCTGGAAATGTTCAGGTTGGAAGGGGCTTGGAGCAACCTGGCTTAGTGGAAGGTGTCCCTGTCCACGGCCCTTGAAGGTAAAATTTAAATCCTACTGAATTTTTTTTGTCAAATATGGATTTTTTGATGGAAAACTGAGCACTGCTGTGGCTGCTGGGGATGCAGCCGTGATGCCAGGGCAGAGGCACTGAGTGTGGTGCTCTCATCATGTCAGTGATAACTCCTTAAAGTCCAGTTCAGGGCCACATTCCTCCCTGCTCCATCTCTACTCACTGCTTCTGCTAAGCAATAGCAATTCTGGGCTTCATTAGCATTAACATTACAGGTGCCAGGGAGAATCTGGGTCTAAAGCGGTTTGAAGCCCACTTTCTCCATGCACTACTCCCACGAGTGCTTATGAAGTGACTTTTAGATGCTCCACCACTCAAGCAGCCAGCTCAACACAACAACCTCTTGTTGGTGTCCATCACCCTGAGCGAGACAACCCCGCTCCTGCTTCCAGAATTTGTGGCCATCAGCAGACACCATGTCTCTGGCAGCCTGGAGCTTTATCTGACAAATGGGTTTGGATTTAAGGACTTCCCTTCAAATTGGAGGAGGTTCACTTCCATCCTCATCCTGCCTACTCTGTGCTCCCCCTGCACCCTTCTGCTGGCAGCAAGAACCTGGCGTGTGACATTCAGCAGGAGGAACACGGGGAGGTGATGGGAGCATCAGTGCTAGCGAGGCCTGAAGTAGATTCCATTCCATTTTTTCATGGAAACAGGAACATTTTTTCCATGCATGCTCAGGGAAGTCCTTCTCCTGCACGCCCAGAGCGCATGGGGTGCACTGGCTCTGGTTCTGCACAGGCTGGATGCTCCTGGAGGAGAACATGGCCAGTTTGGGAAGGAGTCAGCGCTGGTGGTATCTTGGCACGACTGCAGAGGAAGTGAAATATATGATGTGTTACCAGCCTGGACTGATGTGATTTGATTCTGCAATAGAATCTCTTTTGTTTTCTGGCTTCTATGGCTGTGTAAAAATGGCTCCTTGAAAACTCAACTAAGTATGAAGTGTACTCCCTGCAAATCTCAGTGAGGGAAGGAAATCCAAATGTTTTGAGTTTAACTATTAAACATAGTTTCCAGCTAGTGTGCTCAGAATTTGAAATTAAACAAATGAAAGAAACATGTTTCAATGGTTTTATGCAGGCAATAATGTCATTAACAGGAAATAAAGAAATTGGGCTTTGCAGCTGCAGCATGAAATTTAACCCTTCCCGTGCAAGTGTGGGGCTTGCTGGGCTGGCACAGCACACTCTGACCCCTTCCTTCTACTGGGCATCCCAAAAATACTTCCCGGATCCCAGTATCCTGATCCACCCAGCCCTTAAAGCAGGATGGTAATGGAAAAAGCAGGAGAAGAGACAACGATTAGGAGGGAACAGGCTTTCCTGACTAGTGGAAAACTTTCAGATCATAAAGTCCAATAAAACTTTTCACTTCCAGGGAAATAAAAAAAACCCCAAACCCTTTAAGCACGGTTATTTTTAGGTGTGCTGTCAAAATTGAGTACCCTAAAATTATACCTGTTTTGGTTTGTTTCTGCCTGTCGAGTCAATTCTCAGTATTAAGGACGGTGAAGGGTGGGAGGCTCCAGCCCCCCTGGTGCTGTCAGGAGCTGGGTGATGCCTCTCACAAGCTGGACCAGCCCTGAGGCCACAAAAGCAGCATTAATTTTTTTAAGGATGCCTGTGTTTCCAGGTGTGAAATGCAGGCTGGAGAGAGGAGACTTCGCACGGAGAAAGCCTCATCCCCAAATCACCAGACTTTGGTGCAGACCTGGCCCCAAAGTCACTGCAGTTTTCTGTACACAAAGAGTTGCACAACCAAGCTCTGTGTCTAAGCTCCTTCCAGGCACTGGGAAGAGGCTCCCCAGAGAGGAACCAGAAGGCAGAACTTTTTAGTTGAAAGAGGAAACAGAGGACAGCTAGCTCTAAAAAAAAAAAGAAAAAGAAAAAGAAAAAAAAAGAGAACACACAACTGGCATGGGATTTCCCATCATGGGGGGAAAATCATCAAAGTCCCCCAAAGGAAAACAAAAGCCCTTTGGCTGGATTTCTCCTTCACAAAGGGCACTGCTGGCAGGTTGGTGGGGACAGGCTGAGAGCTGAGCTCTACCTTGTCACCTTGAACTGAGAGAAAAGCCCTACAGGTCACCTCTCCTGAGCACCTGCATTCAAACCAGCACCAAGTTTTTGGTGCCATTCCATCTAGTATCAGATTGCACTGCTCCCCCTTCCACCTAATTTATCTACATTTATTTTAGTAGGTCATATCTTCCTCTGCCAAAGCCCTATTGATTGTACGAAACGGTGTTTTCTTCCGCTGTGGGAACCTCCACCGTAATCTTTTCAAGAAAGGTTAAACAATAAATATTGGCAGCTTTGTTTCCCCTTTTCCTTAAAAGTAAGGGAAACTTGGTGACAGTGAGGTCAGTCTCTGACCAGCCTAGACCCAAAAATGGGTGCTTGGACATTAATGATATTTTCTTTTCAATAGAAATCAGCATGCTGTGGGAGAGACCGCCAAAATATTATTTTGATATTTGTTTCTTTTGCTGGCTGTGCTTCCTAATCCTTTCATAGAAGCCTGGAAATTGCTTACCCAGTATCCTTTCTCCCCATAAGAAACTGGGGGGACCGAGAACCTCAGATTACTGAAAATGAGGAGAAACTGAGACGCTGTTAGACCCCATCCCCACTCACTGAAACTGTGTTTTGGGCTTCTCCCTCTCTTCCCAACAGGCCTGAAATTAGGACACTCTTTTTTAATATTTGAAAACAAATCTAACTTGAGTCTCCTGTTATCCTGAGAGCACATGTCCCGTGTTTCCCTTTAAGGTCCTCTAATCAAACATGTAGCTCAGCTCATTAGTGATGAGGAAGACCTTGGCAGGGGATGGTGATCGTGGCAGGAAGCACTGAGGGGAGCAGGAGGTTGCTGTCACCTTCTAAATCCCAGCTGCTGCTTCCTGACATGAGTTTGGTTTGTAATGGGAACATTTCCACCTGGGGGAAGTTCTAAAAACTCCTAGAAAGCAGAAAAAGCTGAAATCCTCCCATGGGTAACATAGAGCTACGGGACAACTACACTGCTGCAGTAGTCCACATCTGCAAAAAACACTGGCTCTGAGGGCTTTGTTAGTGATATATTTATGGCCTATTTACCTCTGTGCACATAAGTCCCATCAATGTAAATAAGAACTTCCATACAGGCCCCTTGCAAGCTGGAAGGAGAGAGCTCCCATTGTCTTAATCACGAATGAAGGGGTTTGCTGACAAGTGGCATCATGGAAATAAGAGTTTTGCCACAGGGTGATCCCCATCCCATGCCTGGCTGACTAAATCAAACAAGAGCACTGCCATGAGATGTCTCTCCCGCAAAAGCCCACTGAGGTGATGGCCACCTCCCAGGGAAACAGGGCACCTCCTGCTCCGGGTGCAGGATGTGCCGGTGGGATGCTGGTCCTCAGGGTGGCAGCTCCAGGGGGCAAAGGCAGAAACAAACTGGCCACAGGGGCAGCGATTTCTGAGCACATTTTGTGCAGCTCCAGGTCTGCAAGCCAGGGCTCGCCTTGGGCATCTGTAGCATGTGTTTTAGTGCTGGATCCCATTTATCCGCCCCGTCTGATAACGGACTCATTGAAAGCACAACAGAAATGCTGAAATAGCTGATTATTCTTCTAGCCATAACTTGAGACAATAAAGTTAGAGAAATTCCATAGATTTAAGCAATGCACCATTGTCCTTTCATTACACAGGCCTGTGCCTAACCTGAGAACAGAGAGAGCAGCTTATATTAAATTGATTTCAGTTCATAAAGAATGTAATATCAGTGCAGGCTCAAAACAGGGTTATTTAATACATTTAAAAATACGTGGTTTCCACAGGCTCATACACGTTGACATCTGATATTGAAGTGAACAGGGATAATGAGACTCTCCTGTGATACACCTGACACCAGCCAGCACTGGGAATGCTGATCTGTCACGTGTGGCTGCAAGTGAAACGACAAAAACCCGTGGGCCACGTACCCAGGGTCAGCCACCAAGAGTCTGAACAAAGCCACAGTGCTCCAAATGGGATGGCTCTGCATTTCCAAAGTGGAGCAGTGGGAGTTGGGAGCAAGGGTGGGCTGCCGCAGGAGGACCACCACAGCCCTGGAAGTGTCCAAGGCCAGGCTGGATGGAGCTCTGAGCAACCTGGTCTAGTGGAAGGTGTCCCTGCCCACGGCAGGGCATTGTAATGAAATGGTCCTTGAAGTCCCTTCCAGTCCAGACCATTCCATGATTCCATGACCACCAGAGCAGCCACTGTCACAGCTGAGATGCTGTCAAATATCCTGGAGTCAAACCCAGCCCTTTGTCCTGGAGTGCACCAAAATAATAACCTGCCTAATGCTGCTATTGCACTGATGCAAATCAGGAGGAAAGGACGACACCACTATAAACCAGTGAGAAAAAAAATCCAAGGGATTTTTCTTCCCTTGATGACTTTACAGAGGCTGAAGCAGCTGGGGAGGTTCTCCCTGACCACCTGAAGTTTCAGTGAGCCTGGCCACCAGCTGAAGTGGCAGCAGCCCCTCTGCAGAGGGGAGCAGGGATGTGATTTTTGGCAGCAGGGCCAGCCCGTTTCCTTGGGCCACCCCCTTCATTGTGAATGCTTCGTGCATTAGCTCAGGGAACTCACCCAGTTAAAAATAACCCTTCCCCACACAAAAAATAGACAAAGAAAATGGCTATTTATACCCTGGATCAATTCCTGGGCTGATTCACCGTGTGGCCCCTGGAATGGCTGCACCGGGATAAAGCCCAAGGAGCTGCATGGCTGCACCAGCAAACCCAGCCTGGGGTGACCATGGGCACATCCCCTGGCATGAGGGACACTGACCCCCACTGGGCTGTAAAACAGCTCAGGATCCACAGATGACCTTTTTTCCTACAACTATCAGGGGTTGGAGAAGGGAGGATTATGGGTGTTTTTATAATTTTTATTTTAGTCTCTGTGTTTTCAGTTTAAAAATGTATTTTTTAGGTTTACCTCGCCTGGCTCCCCTCCCAGCTGAGTCAGGGCTGTTTCTCTATGTGCTCTTTGCAAATTCTTGGGTTTAAATGCCATAGACAGCAAAAGGACCAGCTCCAAATGCCCAAAGAGAAACAGAGGATTAACCAAATAGTTTGATAAAACTCAGGGAGAATTACCCATCCTCATCTGCCTTGGCAGAAAAGTTTAAATATGGATAAAGACAATTGGAGTAATATAGATGCAATTTTTTTTCCATGTTGTTTTCTGTTTTGACTTCTTTGGGATCATTCAAAGGGAGGTTCAGGCTTTGATCTTCTCTATTGGCAATATTTTCTTCATCTGGGTTTTTATAGTTTGAGAAGAGATGTTACACGCTTGCAACAGAGACTATCAATATGATGTGGGTCTGAACAAAAAACCTGGTGTCAGGTTCTCCATTTGGAGTGTTACCTCAAGCTTTGAAGTTTGTAATGATTCAAAAGCATCTAGAGCTGCTACAAATGTTAATAAAATTAAAGCCATCTGAAAGTGAGGCTTGCATGTGCCTTTGAAAGTAGGTCTGTGATCAGTTATTACCCTCAATTACCTTGTTGTCCACTCTTTTAGCTCGAGGTTAAACTCTTAACACTTTGCTTTGAAGTGGTTATCCTTTTATCTATGACCGGACTGAGGAATTTAAGGGCAATAATCAATGAGAGCTTCATAAGAATAAAGGGGAGACAAGGCAAGGAAAAGAGGTGTGAATGTGCCCTTAACGGCTGGCTGGGGGTTCGAGGGGCTGGGGGACACTGAGCTCTGAGAGGAGCCTTGGAACAAAGAGAGGGGGGAAAAA
>VZRE01012658.1:192105-292660 GCA_013396775.1 Cephalopterus ornatus | reverse complement strand
GAACAGGGGGGGATGAAAGAAAGAAAAAGGAGCCCCGGCAATTTCCAAATCACTGCTAAAAATGAAGCGAAAGCACCAAGTCGGGGTGGGGCTGGGCGTGGGGAGCACGGCGAGGTGACGCCTCATCAAAGGCGCGGAGATACGATTAAAGAATTGGCTTCATCACGGCTTTGATGTCCGCCGGGGCACCTCGTCCTGCCGGGCCCAGCAGCGACGGGATGTGGGGTGGGACCCTCCCCGGCCCCCAGCAATGACCCCCCGCCCCAAAGCAAGGAGTTGGCACCAGGAGATGCCCAGCAGGATACAGTGATTCCTCCCCAGGAAGGATTCCATTCCACGTAGGATCCCCCAGATGGAATCCTTCCTACCCTTCCCTGGGAGAAGCGGCATCTCTGCCCACCTGCACCCCGCTGTGTCACCCAGAAGGGCCTTGGCCACCCCTCCCAGCTTCCAACACCCACCACAAAGCCGCAGTGGGACGCAGGAGCCCCTTCCTGGAGGACGGCAGGCCCAGGGATGGGGGCTCAGAGGACCCACCCGGCTGTGACCTGCTCCTGCCCACGTGCTGCCAGGGAGGATGCTGGTGACATCCCCGTCACACTCCACACGGACTCCAGCGTGTGACCCAACCCTCTCCCCGTGGCACCACAGCCAACCTCCACTTTCACCATCAGGGAAAGTCCGTGCAACACTCCCAGCCAATTTTTTTCCCCTTTTAACTTTTTTTTTTAATCCGAGGTGCCCAAAGGAAGGTGTTGAAACGCATGTCGAGAGCACGGAGCCTGGCAGGGGACCAAGTGCACATAGCCCGGGTTTGTGAAGTCCTGAGCACGACCTTCCCCTGCGTGTTCTCAGCATCTCCCAAAAATCGCGCCGCTGAGCTTTGATCCCGCGCCAGCGGCTGGAGCTGCGGGTCTAATTTAAGGTGCTTGGGTTGGAAAATGTTGACAATTATTGTTACTCTAAAATTAAATCAGTGCTTAATTATCAAAATTGATGGTAACTCGGAGTGGCGTTTTCAAAAGAGCCTCAGGGAGCCAGAAGGAGATTTTTCAAAGGCGGTTTAATGTCCCAGGGCCACGGCTCCCTCCTCGTACCTGCAGTTTCTTACTGGCTGCTCCTGCTTCAGCACCTTTTTAGGGCCACCAGAGTTGTGCTGAGGTCTCTACCGAGATGATACAAGGTGGACCCGAAACCACAAGCACAGACCAAAGTCTCCAGCCCTCCAAATGCACTTGGCTAATTCACAGTGAAAAATCAATTGGCTTTGGGTGCCTAATTCTCCTATAATCCTTTAGATAATCCCAGCTTTAGGCTTTCAGATACTGATAAAAAACCAAACAAACCCCACAATACAAGAAATTTGTGCAAATAGAATAGAACACAAACATATATTTCATATAACTTTCAGATGCTCTGAACTTAATATGAAGTAGGTTGAGGACAACAGCAATAAAATATTGCTCAAGAGAGAGTAAAGGCACTGAGACCATGGAGCCTGAGGCTGAGAACACTGTTTCGTAATTAAGGTAGCCTCCAGACAACGATTGTCATAGGCAAGCATTGCTCAAGGACCCAGCCATTATTGCTTTCATTATAATTTTTCAGGAGAGGATCTTTTTCTGGCTTGGCTCCACCTTCATTCAAAGCTCCCACTGGCCCCAGCCACTAACGAGAAAGCGCTGATTGAGAAACGCTAATGACAGGCTGCACGGGATGCTCGTGCTGCCACAGCCCAGGCTGGGAGGTTGTTTGCTGGTTCAGTGGGGTCCTGCTGGTTTTGTGCATCAAATCAGTTGAAAAAAGTACTGACAGGAAGGGTTTTCCACAGAAAACTGAGCTGCTTAAAAAAAAAAAAAAAAAGGAAAAAAAAAAGAAAAATCCTGATAAACCCTGCATTGCAAGTAAAACCCCTCCGTTTTTAAACACAATACAACACAGTTTCTCTGCTGTGTGCATTTCGTAGACCCAGACAGCACCTCCCACGGAAGGCTGGCATTGTGCTGGGACAAGGAGAGTGTGGGGAAGTGGAGGAGCACACAGTGGCTGGGCCATGGCAGTGTCAGGCATCCCACACAACCACGTCCACCACAATCACTGCCTGCACCACAGAACTCACACGTTCTGGGTTTTGGCTGAAACCGGCCCTGGAGTTTCAGCTCTGCCATGAAGCGGGCGGAGGGGGGGAAGAATTTTCTGTTTGCAGAAAATTTGATTTCCCATCAAAATCCAAATTAGACAAAAAAGTTTCAGGTCGTTGTAATTATGCCAGCTGGTCCTGAGTGAATCTCCCGGGAACTGCAGGATTAACTCCCATCACCTGACATTGGGCATGACCGTGCCTGTCTGCACCTAACTGCTGACCTATCTTAAACATCCCACTAATTAATATGCTGAAGCAAAGTCATGTTCCAACACGGTCTAATTTTCCAGTGAAGAGAAGAGCCAAGAAGGATTAGGAAAAATGGGAACAGCCCAAGATGGTTTCCTCGCAGCCCAAGCCACAGCGGGTCATCGCTCCTCCACCTCAGAGCCCTTCCTGCACGACCCCAGAGGACCAGGAGGAGCTCCTGTACCAGCTAATTCCTGGCTAAACAGGAATCCTGAATTGTGGCAGCGAGGCCAGGGCTGAGCCACTCGCTCCTGCTCCAGCTGCTCTGATCTTTGGCCAGTTATCAGCACCTGGATTCTCGGGCAAGAAGGAGGTAATGTAAGGAGGCAACAAAGGAATAAACACTTCCCAGTTCTCATTGTTTCTGTAAAATGCAGCTGCTGGACGGCCCAGAGACCTCAGGGCACAGCTCCTGGGGAGCCTCCTGAGCTGCTGGAAACCCCAGCCACGGAGGGCTGAGCCCCATCCCACGGGAAGGGCTGGCTGCAGTGACATCCCCTCTTGCACTGTGATTATTACTTATTTTTTTTCCCAGCTTATTATATGGAGGAAAGGAGTCAAACATGGTAGAGGAGGTTGCTTGGCTCTAAAGTGCCCTGATGCCCCTGGAAGCAGCAGGAGTGGCCAAGCACACACTGCTGTGACATCTGCTCGCTGTGCCCAGCCCTTGATACACACAGGGGGATTCTCTCCTCAGGCTGCACATCACAGCCCCTGCAGCCCTGAGAGCTGCCGCTGTGCTTACAGGTGGACAAGCCCCACCTCAGATCCTCCCCCAGACCCAGGCAAACCTGGCGGGGGTGGGGGGACCTGCTTCCTTAATCCTTGAGAGAAGGAAAACATGGCACCACCAAAAGCCCACCTATTCAGAGGAGCCACAGGACCCCTCACCACCATAGAACCCCATCACACCTCCATGGAGGGAGGTCAGAGCAGCCGCAGTTTCCCACAGCCAGACAGGAGTCACAGGCTAATGGAAGATGAATCAACTTCTTTAAGGGTTTAATTAATTTTGTCCTCTGCCCAAGATAAAGGGTCCTCTCTGGGGGGCTTCTCTTGATGGTTTCCCCACCTACCTCTCCTCAGCACCATCCCCTGCACCAGATCTTTCCTTTTTTTCTCTCTGCCAGGTTTAGGAGAAAAGGCAGGTAACAAGAGAACAACTCCCCTCCTCATATTTTACCCATTCCTCCAATGTATTGCCCCAAAGCCCCCAGGACACAGTGCCACAGGCAAACTGGGGCAAACTGGTTCTATTGCAACTTCTCCTCGCTCCAAAACATGACCCAGCACCACCACTTAGACCAAATCTCCCATCTCAGGTGTCCTTGAGAAAGAGCAGGGGATGATCCCAGGCTCCCGCAAATCCCCCTCTCCCAGTGGGGAGCCAGAGCTGGGTGAGACCTCACTGGGCCCCCCTGGCAATGGCAGAGGAGGAGCAGAGGCACAGCCACCCTTCCCGAGGCTGTGGTGAGGTTTTGCGACTCCGAAGAGTTGGCAAATTCCCGGGATAAAAGGGAAAATATGTTCATAATAAATAAGACTGAAGTAACACGTTGCGAAATATTTACTCCCTCGGAAAGGCGGCTGTTTGCTTTCAGTGGAGCTGCTATCTGATCCTCTGCCAAACGGCTGGGAAAGAGACTTTTCTGTGCTGGGAGACAGAAAACCAGGTGCCCCAAAAAGTGCAGTGACTGTGTGTGCACTGGCACACGTGAGCGGGGGGAGACGTGCACGGTCTTGGGGGTCCCCCCCTCCTGTGAGCCCCCGCTAATGCTCCCGTGGGCAGGGACAGCCCGTAGCTGAAACTTTAATTTTCATACAACTAGTCATATGTCAGTGTAGAGACTGAGGGAAGGAGAATAGAGGGGAGAAAAAAGAAAGAGGTGTTGATAAAATACTTGTTAGAAAGAAAATTGGATTAGTGGTGCCATTCTGGCCATGAAGTTCTTTGAGCCAGAGAAAAGAAATAATAATCTTGTTCCTTTTTTCCCCCCCTCTCTCTGCAGCCCACAGAAGGCCTCACAGCCAAAACATCAGTCCTTCTAATCTTATTTTCTTTTTTCTAGCATGTATTTTATTAACCCCTTTTCTCATTTAGCTGCTATGAATAGCTCAGTGGGTAACATCCTTCTTAGAAAGTGAAAACCTCCTTGGAGATGCGGAGCAAGGAGAGAAATGCAGACAAACTTCCAGCTCCCGCACTCAGAAGAAAAGCCCCCTCTGTAATCCCGTCTGGTGAATCCCGACGTTGTACCCCAAGGTAGCTGCCAGCTCCAGGTCCTCTCTTTGGAGCAGGAACAATCAGGGAATTTATCTGGACACGCCAGGAGATTGCTGTGGCTCTATAAACTCCGTGGACGTGGTGCAGAGATTAGAAAATAAATAAACGCCCTTGCTGCTTCTTGGGAAAGCGTCTATATGGGTGTATACAGCACCCTAAAGTGAAGTCAGGCAGCTGAATTACCGTTTTACAGCTTCCCTCTGAATCACCTTTCCTTTACAGCTTCCCAAGCTATCAGTCACGTACAGTGAAATTCCCAGTATGGACCAGGATGCTCAGGGCAGTGAGTCCAGTGCTCCTGCGCCTGGGCTGGGGGCTCTGGGCCAGGCACCGTCCTGCTGCTGGCACAGGGGCTCCACAGTGCCTTTATTCCACCAGCACAAAAAGCAAGGCTGGATTTGTCCTCTTACACCCCTGGTAGGATTTTGTTTCCACATAAGACATGCACAACTGGGATCTCAGGAAGCTCAGGGGCCGGCCTTCCCTCTGTGCAACAGCGATATCAACGTGGCCGAAAGGGGAAAAAAACCCAATTAAAACATCAAATCCAAGGGAGACAGTCCTGCCCTGAGCTGCTCTAAGTGGGAACAGAGATTTGGCCTCGCCATAAAGAAAACACCAGTTCCAGTGAGCTTGGCTGCTGCCTCCTTCCCTGTGAGCAGCAAACCTTCCTGGGAGAGGAGTGGGATCCAGCCCCGCGCGATATTGGTGTGTTATTTTCCTTGACAGCTGTGGTGCATAGTGGTAAGTGCATGTTTAATTCATTCACAATTTATGGTGTAATGAGAACAATGAATGTGTCTGAGGGAATAATTGCTTCACGGCGGGGATGCTGGAGAGTTCAAGTTGGTTGGCACCTGGACTTTGAATCGGGGCTGGCGGGGATTGGCTCCGCCGGCCCCACAATGGCCCCGATAACAAAGCTGCCGGGACGGGGAGGGGGTTCAAAGTCACCCCGCGCCGCCCGGCCGAGCTGCAGCAGCCTTTTGCTGGGATGGCAGTGGCTGGATCCCAACCCCATCTGACCCAGTTACCGGGCACCCAGCGAGGGCTGCACATGTGGGAGCTGCTTTTTCAACCCGCGTTCACAAGGGAATTTTGCTGCGCTGCAAATCCGCGCCCCTGGAAAGCCTGCGCTTCCCCCTTGTCTCCCTCTAAGACCCCTTCACTGCTCAGCCCTGGCTGTGTCTGCCAAACCCTCCTTTTGTTTGGGGTGCAGAGAGAGGGCTGACCCTTTCCAGTGTCCTCAGCAGCCACATGGAGTTTTGGAGGCCTCAGAGGTCAAGAGCATCCATATGGAGGGCCCAGGAGCTCCGTGCGTCTCCCAGCTGTCCCCACGGCAGCTGTGCTTGCAGCCCCCAAACAAAGCTCATTAGGGGGCTCGTTAGGACGCCTGGGGGTTGCTCTGAGCTGTCCTAGAAGAGCCCTGGAATCAAACCACCCCCAGAAGAAGGCATCACACTTGGCTCCGTGTACAAACGGGTCCCATCCATCAGGCTGCGAGCAGGGAGATCACGTTATCCAGCACAGGCGCTCTCCCACACCACGGAGCAGGGCCAGACTTTGAACCAACAATAAAGAGATGCCAACAAAGCATCACCCAAGCCTTGGCCCACACAGTGGGGTCTGCAGCAGCCCCCTCCACGGCTCACGACTCTTGGCACCCAGCAGAAACACCAATCTGATTTCTCAAACAGACGTGTCAAAGCACAAGCAACAAATCTTCCATGGCACAAATCCACCCCAAGGAGATCATCCATCACGAGCACCCAGCATCAGGTCTGGGGGAAACAGGCCGTGAAGAGCTGTGAGACTCAGATGCTGTTGTTAATTATTACCCCATTATATGGGGGAGCTGTGCTAGAGACCATCAGCACTCCAGCTTTTCCATACATGGACCGCTCAGGATGGAGATGGGTCCCTGTTCTCCTTCTCCATATGGGAAAGCCACGTGCTAGGGATGGGCTTGCCTTGGACAGCTTTCAGAGACGCTGAGCTGAGAGCCCTGTTACACATTAACCCCCATGCAGGGCTCTACAAGATATTTCGAACACATATGTAACAGTTGGTAGTAAACCGAGGCTGCTTTTAGCTGGGGCGACATCTGGGTACGAGCAGACGTGGGCCAAGCTGGTGAGCAAGCCACTGCCAGGGCTCTCCTTTAGGGACTGAAGGCATTTCACCAAGGGGTTAAGTGGTTCAGATGCATAAATTCAAAGCTATCACTTGACCTGAGGACCTAATTCAGATTAAAAGCAGCAAGATTTTAGGCTCCTTGAAAACATTCCACCTGTCCACACGACAGAAACGCCCACACTTAGGAGAGGAAGACAGAGCCTAGGTGCAGACAGAAGCACGAATTTGTAGTCCTGACAGAGAACCTTGTTTTATCCCATCTACTCTGAGGTTAAACACAATGTTCTGTCAAGCCACATACGGAGGAAAACATGGTTTGGCAGCGTTGTCTGGCGTAACCGCGGTGGAACACGGCGCACCTCGCGGGCCGCTGCGATTTGCATCGCGTGGAGCGGCTGCCAGTTCCACTTTCATCTGCTCTCAGCAGCACCGAGCAGGCAGTATCGCTGGAAATACATCAGCCCTTCTGTCCCCCCCCTTGGAATGCTCTGTTTTGTCACAGCTTTCTCTGGAGCTGCTCACTGCAAGCCCTGCCTGGGAGGGAAGGGAACAGCCCCGAGCGCTTAAGGAGGGACCAGCCAGGTCTTCACCTCTCCATAGGCAAGAAAAGGTTAAAACCAAAGGTGACCGCAGATGTAAAGCATGAATTTGGCCATGGTTCCCACTTTCTTCCCCTGCTCCATCCCCTCCTGAAACTCAGCTGTGGGCTGAGCCCCCCTCAAAGTCCCATCCCCAGAGGAGGATCCAGACCCACTCCCCGAGCCCAATCTGCTCTCTCCTCTTCCAACACCATAAACCCAGCCCAGATGACAGGTCAGGATACAAATAAACCCATCCATAATTGCACATCGTTAATTACCGACGGTGTTTGGGGTTCTCGGAGAACATTAGGTTGCAAAGAGCCTCAATCAAAGAGCCCTTGGGGCATTCAAATCAAGGCAAGCATCAAACCCCAGAGCTGTTTTGAAAACACAGCTTCAAATGCACTGATGGGGAGGGGGGAGGAAAGGCTTCCACCCGCCTGCCCACTAAATAACACGCCTTGGAAGGCTCCCGGCTCCAAAGCCGGCTGCATGCAAGGGCAAAGGCTGTGACCTCGGGGTGCAACATCTGCAGGAGCCTCCGGGGACTCCCAGGACTCCAGGGACGGTGATTCCAGCAAGGCTTTAACCACAGCCCTCACTGAAGTAGCCATCGTGCCACAGGCAGTGAGAGAGGTGTCTCCTCCGCTGTAGTTTCCCGGTTGTTCCCCCAATCCCCATCCTTTTGTGCAGCTCTGAGCTGCCCCCGCACGAGACACTTGCACGGAAGTGGTTCCCACCAGATTAGAAGAAAAAGCAACTTAGGAAGAAACTTTTCTCAAAAAAAAAAAAAAAAATCGGGGCTGATAATTGCGACCCCCTGGAAATACTTTTAGCTAGACCGAGCCTATGTATAACGTATAATTATGTTTTTAGAGGGATGGGACAGCATTGCAGGTATGTAAAGTGTGCAAAGAGGGAGGGAAAGCCGCAAAAGGTAGAATAAAAAAATAATGATCACAAATTTAAAAGAGAGGGTCATTAATAGCACCAAATTCAGGGCAGGAATTTCTGACCTGATCACGGTCAGTAAGAATGTAGAAGAAGATTTTCATAATATTTAGGTAGTAGTTCTTTTTCTAATAGAGATGTTCTTTTTTAGCCAAACCCACTGGATTTGAAGCAGAAAATTAATTCAGGGAAATTCTAGGAATGGTGTCCCTAGGCCATTTCCAAGCCCCTTTTGGTCTTTAGATCTCTAAATACAAGTTTCTAAGCATCCACACAGCTATTTCACAGCTTAGCACTCGTATGGGTATGTGTGTACATTTACCTGGAAATGGCTGTTACATGAAAAAAAAAAGAGAAATAAAGATCCAGAGACATCTGCTCACATCAGTGAGAAAGGTTCTAGGAGTTGCATGAGTTTAAAAATATTATCTCCGCTTAAGTTTGGCAGTTCTCACCCCCTTGCTCATGTACCTTACAACAGTCACGTGGCCCAAAACCAGCATAATCTGTCACAACAGCACCTGGAGGTGAAGGACCATAGGTCCCTCCTCCACCAAGCCCTTCCCACCCCATTCTCCCGAAGTTTTACTACAGCAGGAGCCACCATTTCCCAAAAAAACCTGTTCATACCGCAGAGGCCCAAGCCAAGCCAAGCCCCTGCTCTTGCTCTGCAAAGATGAAAGTGCCATGACCCAGGGAGGGCCCTTCCCCGAGGGGCTCCCGGGGCGCTCCAGCCCCCGGCACGGCTCCGGATGCTGATGCCCATCTGTTGAGGTGGCACCACGCCAAGACACCAGCGGGCTGGGTCCTGCACCAGGCTCAGCATCGCAGGCCAACCTAGTCCAGCCTGTCACAACGCCACGGGCTCGCTCCCGAGAGCAAAGCTCTTGCATCCATCCTAAAACACGGTTTGGCGTCGCCTGGAGAGGAAGGATCAAGCCCCACTAGAAATACGTGAAAGAAAATAGTCCACAGCCCTTACTAGACCCATCAGAAAGGTTAAATAATTTGATTCCATCAACATGCCACAACATAATACCAAAAAATAAACTCACTCCATGCAGAAAGCTGATTCTACCCCAGTGACTTACTGCGGGGTGAGACCTTGGGTCATCCTTTGCAGACAAGATGCTTGCACAGGCCTTTCTAAGCCCCCAACAGTAAAGCTGGAGCTGCTGACAGACACTGAGGGCTGTACAGGCAGCTCGAGGGGTGCTGAAGGAGTTTTTGGGCAGGAAAGGTAGAGATACATTTGAAATCAATGATCTTAAAGGTCTTTTCCAACCTAAACAATTCTCTATGTGCAATATTTCTGTTCAGGGAAGAAGGAAGCTCTGAAGGAGATATTTGGGAGCACAGACCAGCTCAGATATGCTCTGCACTAGAGGCAGGAGCCAACCATCCATCCTGGCTGAGGGGCTCAAGCCCCCAGAAGGTGCCTATTTATCAACACACCTGAGGAAGGGGATGGGATTGGACTTAAGTGCAGGCTTAAGGTTAAGTGTTTGCACATGGGTGTTATTGAATTAGGGCTGAAGGTTCAGTGGGAATTGCCCCAGTGGGAACTGGCTGGTTTGTCCTGTAGCTTTTAGTCCATGATCTGGAAGCTCCCTGGCCTGCTGGTGTTGGGGCAGGGTGTGGGGTGGGAGCTGGACCCTGTTGCAGGTGCTCGATTCCATTTTTACTGTGCCCAGTATTTGTATTTCCAACTGCAGCAAAGCAGCCCAGTGGTTTATGACACCCACAGAGCTGCAGGAAGAACCACATCAAAGGCCTGAACAAAGGCACTGAAGCATCACGGGGCCACCACCTGCACTGGGAGCAAACCTCGGATTGTGGGGATGCTTCCAGGATCTCCTGAGTGGAGCAGCAGAGTCTTCATTCAGAGTTTTCATTACAGATTCAAATCTATACTGAAATTAGTCAGCCAGTGACCTCATCCAACAAGGATGAACAAACAAGAAGATGACAAGCAAGTGTCGATAAGTCTCAGAAGACGTAACTTCATTCCTGAGCACAATTAAACACAGCCTTGCAAACATCCAGGCTCTGACTGTTCATGAAATCCACATGGAGCCTTCTTAAGTCTGTTCTTCCACCACCCTTAGATGCAGAATTAGAGTCTGACTGCATGAAAACTGACTATAAAATTCAGGTGAGAGATTTAGATGGGCTCTGACATTAAAGAGGAAATGTCAGTGCTGAGGAGCCCCTTTCTAAAAACACTTGCTCTGCGAGAAGAGTGTTCAGCTGCGGTCCCAAGACTGACCCACCACATCTTAGTTTGGCTTGAATAAGACAATGGCAGAATTAGGATCCACAACCTTCTTTTGAAATGACGATCAACTCTGACTGGTATTAAACTTCAATATCAGGTTCCAGTGGGAGAAGAACAAGATTCCTAAAGTATAAATCTGGTGAATAGATGTTATGAAGTTGGAAGTACTGTGTGACAACTTCATTGTCCTGCTCAGATAAAGGTATTCCTTTACTTTGCTCGTTCTACAAACACACATTTCCTTGTTTCCAGTCCCAAGTGTACTAAGTCTGATGCATGTGCTGACATACATAAAGCACATCTCTGTGTCCACCAGGCTGTAAGTTTATGGAGCATTTAAAACAAACAGCTGTTGGGACCTGAGGCTGCAGATAAAATTGTTTCAGAGAGATGCTCAAAGGAGGTCCCAGCTCTAAATCCTCCTCATGTGAAGCTCCCTGTCCATCTTCCCAAGGTTCTGCTGAAAATACTGCCCTGAATATTGAATGTATGTGGGTTGAAAGGAAAATTAAAGTTTCCTGTTACTAGCAACAGCTTTAGAAGAACCATCAGGAAAGAAAATATCTCCTGTCCCAAGGATGCCTGGAAGGAAGCAGAGCCCTTAAGGCCTGTAGCCAGTGGTCAGGCCCATGGGATGAAGGGATGAGCAGAGATTGGGATGAGGGGCAGCAGAGCAAGGGTACGACACAAGGTCTTCCCTTTTTGCTGTTCCCTGCTTCTCCGTCAGTGAAGGAGAGACCAACTTGTGGCAGCAAATGGTAAATAAATGGTATTTTATCCAGGGGTTTGCCTTATTTACATTATGACAAGTGCCAGATAACACGACAGAGCTGCACAATCGCTGGGTAAAAGTGCTGCAAACTGCTCCCAAACCCAGCACACTCCCTCTTTCTCTCACACAAGACTTTTGTGGGATCAGATCCTCATTCAGTTCTTTCAATGCTTTTTCACAATTTTTTTTTTTTCTAATTTAGGGAGGAAAAGTTTTATTTAATTATCATCTTTTTTTTTCTTTTTTTTCTTAGTTTGAATTGACCAACTGCATATCTCCCCCCGGCTTTATCAAAGAAGCCACCAGTACCAGAGCACATCTAATTTTAAGAGGGCTTTAGTAGGCAGCCTTAAAATCATGCATTTTAGTTTCAGTAACTTGCAATTTCTGCACACTTTGATAGTGCACTTTAAAGAACAAGTCTTCTTTAATGACAAAGGCTTAAAAGAAATGACCTTCTTGAACAAAATATCAAAGCTTGGAAAAGATAGTTCCTTGGAAAAAAAAAAGCCTGAATTAAAATGACCTTGTGTTCTGAAACTTTTTCATACGATATCTGATGTCTTACTTTTCCTTTGTACCCTCCGAGCGGGACCAAGAATAATTCAGTTGTGTGGTGCCTCCAGTCCATTTTGTGATTTGGGGAGGACTTGCAGTACACTAAGATAATTAAAAAAAAGAAAGAAGAAATCAGATCCCATACACACCCTCTCTCAAGACCACTCGGCATCGGAATCAAAGCTGTGCGTGTTTGTCAGAAAACGCAATAAAACGCTGGAATATATTCTAGTGATCACAAGTATTTCCTTCTAGTCACAACAAAGCTGGTTTTTTCTGTGCAGCAAAATCATTTCTGAGTTTGAAACCACCCCAGTGAGGGGAGATTTGGGCAAGTACCAGGAGTATCTGCTGTCCCCAGCACAATTAGAGCTCTGTTGTAGCTGCAAGCAGAGGGCTGGGAGAAGGAGGGAGTTGTATCCCTTTCCTTCCAGCTGTACCAAAAAGGAGCATTTTTGTTACGTGTAACACAAGAACTGTGAGTGGCACCGAAACAAAAGTGTCACCTTGATAAGGGTCACCTCCCTTGGTACTGGTGGAAAATGTTATGATGCCTTTTCCTTTACAGAGAACGAAACAATCTTCTCTCACAGGGCAAAACTGGTGAAATACATAAATAAAAAGTACAAAAGAAGTTGCAACCACGCTCAAGCTGGATTTGCTGGACTCTGTTTTAGGGACAACGAAGCCAACTCCTGGCAGCTGGCAATTCCTTATTGAGTGGGGAAAAAAAGATGCAGAGAGCAAGGAACAGGTAAGGAAAACTTTCTAATCCTTCAGTTTGGCCTGTAACTCCTGTTACCAAAATGGTCAGAGCAATGTTAACAACAATTACAAGAGAACTCCAGCCAACCTTATATTTAAGTTCTTACAAGGTTCATAAGCACCTTCAGAGTGGTCCTCAAGCTGGATTTGATGTTGGACAGAGGTTTTCAGGGTTTTAAAACTCCCTGATTGACAGACATCTACTTTCCCCAAACTGCTTTATGATCACCAATGACAGCAGCAACCCAATTCCATCAAAAAGAAGGAAATCCAGGCCTGAATTCAACCACCTAGAAGAGGGTCCAAGTCCAGTGCCCTCAACCTGCTGCCCCAGGAGTTCTTGGTGTTCCTTCTGTAGACCCCAGTAACCACTGCCCTGCACCTTTTGGGGTGAAAGCCTTTTACTGCCCACAGTTAACTAAATGTATCCCAACAAATTCCTCCTCCTAGATCTCCCAATTTCCCCGGGCAAGGATTTGTGGCACCTGCCACAGCACCTCCTCCCTTATCAGAGGAGCCCTGACAACCCCTTATCTGTAATTAGAAGAATCACTTGTTGATTCAGGGAAGCTGGAAAACCTGCCCAGGCCCGGGCCGGGCTGACAACCAGCAAAGCAGCCAGAGGCTGGAGCCTGGGTTTGGCACGGAGCGCCCTGGCACTGCCAGGAGGTGGGGTGGATGGAGCCAGCCTGCCAAAGCCTGTCCTCACTGATCTCAGTGCCAGCAGGAGATAAGAGCCCAGCTGGTGAGCTGGGCCCTGGTGGTACAGCCACCTCCAGCCCCGGCACTTCAGGGAGCAGGACCCTCCAAATCCCGCCTGGACCACGGATTGGGAACACTGGTGACACCGGAGTGAGGGAGGAGACAAGAGGGTTTCACCACTGCTGGCAGAGACGGGAATTTCTGGCCCCACCTCAAGCACTCAGGCCAACACTGCGCCTTGATCCAAATGCTGGCGGCAGGATGGTGCCCAGGAAATAAAAACCTATTCTTGTGTTGGGCATATCTGAATTTACACATTCCACAGGGACTAATGTACACTCTGGCTCAGGGGTGGCCAGGAGATAAGGATGGTGTTCCATGGCTGGGAGGCAGAGCCAGCTACCAGGACTGTCAGGGTCCTTCAGCTTTCCATATCTCATCAAACCTCATCCCAGCAAACTCTCTGGAATCTACTCAGACTTCCCAGGACCATCACGGAGAGCGGGCACGCGCCCACACAGAGTCAAGGCCAACTCCTTTCCAACAATGCCCATGTTATCACTGAGGAAGGACTTTCCTGTGCCCAGTGCACACAACCCCAACAAGAGACAGAATTGGCAGCAGGGCCTGACTTCTCATCATGGTGTTTCCCTCCTTGTGCCAAGATTATCCCTTGAAACACAGCATATACTCCCAGTTAACAAAGCCATACAAAACTCCCGTGGCTACTGAGGTGAGTGAGTGAGATGCCCGAACAGGACAATAATGTCAAAACAAAATGTAACAAAATAATAATATTTTAATCTTATGTAAACACATGGACACGGAACAATGTCAAAATACGTTAAAATATCTTGGACAGTAATAATAGAAAATGGGATTTTCTTCATGTTTAGGAGTGAAAAGAATGGTACTGGAAAGTAATAACAAAAATATTAGCAGAGCAAAGTCTACTTGCTCAGTAAGTGAGCTCAGCATGGAGTCAAACAATATCAAAAGCGTAAGTCTGTAATAAAATAATGATAAAAAAACAATGGAAGGAAGATACAACAAAAATCATGCTGGCACGAGCAATGAATATGTTTTCATGAACTTCGTGAAGATTTCTGTGCTAACAAAAGAGCCAGTAATCTTTGCATTTTAATTTACAAGAGCCAAATCTTCAAACCTATTCAAAGCAGTCCATTTGGCAATCAAAGAGATTCCACCGTTTCAGCAGACACCTGAAAAGGAAGAGATTCTTGTTAGTTATCTCTTTTTATTTTTACTCTAAAAACACAACAGGCTGAAAGCAGGGTTGGGTCCAGTGGGCAGAGGGCCTGGAGCTTTATATTTATCTAACAAAGTTACCTATAATGGGCTTACTACCAAGAATCTACGACATTTTCAGTTTCCAACTAGCTAATTCCTGACAACAAATAGTTTAGGATTAATATTTTCAGACAACTTTCACACTTCTAACATTTTCACAGTCGTTTAAAGAGCATAAATGTTCACAGTATTTTTACAAGAAAACCCTCGTGTGAGATATGAAATACCATCAAAGCCTACAAATATAATAAAGATGGAGTGGCTTTCCTAGGAAGTTTCCTTGTACTCACCTCTCCACGTGAATCACTCACTCTAAAGGCACAAGCAAGGCTTTTTATGGCTGCAGCACTTGCCATAATTTATATTGGAGGGTGTAAATGTCTGAAAAAAAGAGCTCAGGCTCGTGGAGATCCGGCACTTTGAAGATGTGATCTGTAATATTATGCATTGCATCATTGTTTTCTATCTTAAAAGGAGGTGGCATCACCGCAGAGCTGCAGCTGTGCTCTGAGCCACTGCCTCATCCTGAACGTGGAGGCAAAGCCCAGACTTGCAATACACCTGCAAGTTCTCTAATCTTGCTCTAATAGTCCTGACTAAGCACTGGGGAAAAAAATGCTCAGATGCTTGTTTACTGAAAATAAGGATCTTTTAAAACTGCAACCACGCTGGAGTGTTTTAATTAAGCCGTAAAACTTCAAGAAGTGGGATCCACAGGTGTGAAATGGTACAAAACGGATCAAAGATAATCCCGTACTTTTTTGGCGGGTCAGGCGTTCGGGTCTTCCTGGAGGATTCTTTTCTGCAGAAAACTTACCTGTAAAATACATCCCACATGAAAATATGACACAAAATTCCAGATAATATATTTCCTCTCCTTTCATAAAATGTGTCTTTTCCGGTCTCTCCTGCCTAAATAAAAGGCAGTAGCTGCACAGGAGAACTAATACTTGATAGAAGACTGTTCTCAGGGCTTCCCTGGTGCTGCTCTAGCTGCCCACTCTCTACTCCTTCAGGAACAGAGTCAAACCAGTTGTTAAACCCAGCTGGTGGTACCATATGGGTTATGCAAGAGCTTGGGAGCTCCAGTTCTCCTCTCCGCTCCCGTGTGATTCCTGTTCTCTGATCCCTGCCCTTTTGCTCCTGTGATGAAGGTACTCACCTGTTCTCCGAGTGTGGGAAAATGAATGTTTATTAATGCACTGCATCCACTGCTGGACACCCCCCCAGGAGCAGACAATCAGGCAGCCTCCTTTATATTTAGCAACGTTTGCAGAAAACCTCACCCAAGCCTCGAGTATTTGCCTTTTTCCCCCTGTTTATTTTTATCCCTTGCTCGGCGCTCTTTACCCAGCCTATCCTCTTCATCCTCCTCCAACAATAAATAATCCCGACAGGTGCAGAGATTCCACTGCCCTTCTTGTCTGATGTTTTCAAGCAGGAATTCCAGCAATTTTCAAAGAGCAGGACACCTGTGCTTCAGAGAGGGCCCAGTTCCCCGAGTGGTCCGCGACGACAGCGTGCCGCTGGAAACACAGCCAGCAGCCAGGAATTTCTGGGAGAGCACCCAGGTTTTAATGTGTGGAGTTACTTTTACCTCCTTTGAAATGCTGCTGCTGCTCTCACAGAAGCCCTGCAGGTGGATATCGGATTCTACCTTTTTTTTTTTTTAACTCATTAAAAGGTGTGGTATTCTTGTATTAGCTCAGAGTAATGCTTCCTTACCAGGCACTGCTAATAGTCCTTTTTTAAGAGTCTTTAAAAATAGCTTTTTACTATCAACTGGAAATAGATTTGGCCCGCTAGACCCTTAACTCTTTATTTCCCACAATTATTTAAATGAGAAAGAGCATCACTTCCAGCAGGGATCCCTTGAGGTGGAAGCAGAGTGTTTACAACCAAAGTGTTGAAGTTGTGTCACCACTTGCACAGGGAAATGTGAGTTTCCACTATGAAAATCTCCTACTTCCATTGAAGGTGGCCTTTGCCAGGGCAAGTGTCTCATGCAGAGCAAAAAAATGCTATGGAATAACCCTTATGCATGGCAAAGAGAAAAAAAAAAGGGGGGGAAAACCCCCAAATACACTAAATTACCAAAAATCTCCACTTGGAGAGATTGCATAGGAAAGGGAAATGGAGAGTTTATAGATCAATAATTTCTTGAATGGTCCTGAAAATTGGTGTAAGGCGTGTGCTGGTGTCGAGCCCAAACTTGCACAGTGTGTCCTCAGGGCTTCTGCTCTTCCCAGAGCTCCTGGCAGCGCTGAGTCACCAGCTCTGCGCTGCCTCTCACTTCTTCCCTTCACCCAGGAAAGATCCCAGCTCCTGGTCCTTCCCAACACATTGAAATGCACAGTCCTGCACCGGCCCTGTGTGAGCACTGACAGTGTTTTCCTTGGATTCCCGTCATCCCCCAGCTATGACCACCCTTCTTTATTGCTATTTATCCCTCCTCGTGTGAGTTCGGGCAATGATGACATCCTGTTTTCTTCCAGCTCCCAGCGCACTGAGTAGAAAAGCACCAAATAACTTCTGTGGGAAGCATGTGCAAGAAACACGCCCAATTAATCAGCTGTTCCCTATTTCCAGTGACATTTGGATATTCCTATTAGCCAATTTAATGGGCTATTGCATATAAATCACATTGATTCTGTATTACTCTAGAAGAGCTTGTGGTTTGCAATATTAAGGGCAAAACATTACAGATGTCCATTAGAGCATCTTTGGAGAGGAAAATGCAGAAATACCACAATGAACATCTGGACTAGTATCTTACAAGAAATATAATTTGCTTTATTATATAGGCTGCAAAGAAAATAAAATTATTTCTAATCCTCTTCTGCACCCTTTATAGGCAACAGTTCAGTGATTCTTGCAGGAGAAACAGGGTAAGGAAGATGAAAGTTAACTGTGTGCTACATTTGAAAGGTTGAGATATAAATCCATAATACTGAACATCACACAATTTTTCCTGGCAAAAAATCTGGGATAAGATACAACATGGTAGCCCTCAAGGTGAGGAAACTGGAGGAGAAAAGCTTTGTGAAAAATGACGGAGTGTGCTGCCATATTTTGGTTTTGAGACTCAATCAGTGTTTTTGGCCAAATTTTGGATGGTCATAATTTCCTGTCTAGAACAGATGGTTTTTATCCAGTGCAAAAAGTTGAAGGACAATAATAAGAATTTACCTGAGATTTTAAAGATAAAATGGTGTCTTCAAGTTCCTTTTTTGAGGCTGCTGGCATCAGCCCTTTAAGGATTTTTTCATATTCTTCTCGTACATTGATCAACTGTAAGAGAACAAAAATAAGTTTATATATAAATGGCTACTCTTAGATGCTGGAAAGTCACTTTTTTTTTTGCTTCTTTTGCCCAAACTGGAGTCCAAGTAAACACAGAATTGTGCTATCGAGGGAGAGGAAGGAGAGAGAAGAAAGAACAGCAAAGACCCCTAAGGAGCAAAAGAGGTAAAACAGACAAAGAAAGGAAAAAGAAAACATAAGAATAAAAATACATGGAGAGGAAAAAAATAATGAAAAAGAAACAGGAAGGCATTATGTGGGACATGGCCTGAAGAAGCAATAATCATTCTTAAATCCATTTTAATTAAGCATTCGTAGAGACATACACTTTGCAAATTCATACAAGTTTTCTTTTTGTCTTTGGTATCTGAACCAGGTCATTGGAGAGACGTTTGTCCCTCACCCCCTTAGACAAGGTGAATTCCTGTTTCCTAGGAATTTTCTACAAAATTTCTCAACTTCTAGGTGCCTTTAAGGTTGGGCTTTTTTTTTTTATTTTTAACTCATCACACAACTATTTTCCACTGCACTTTGTGTCTTCCTCAACTTCACAGAGGCTCTTGGACTTTCAACAAACAGGTTTGAGCATCTTGGACCTGTTACAAGGCCAGGTGTTCCCCCCAAAACGAGGAGGTGTGAACAGGGGGACGTTTCAGGTCATAATTTTGTTCAAGAGATGCTGAGTAAACAGTGGCACATGCGGAGAGATCAGCTGGAAGGGCTGCGCTTTGTGTCCCTCCAGTGAGCTTGGATTTTGCTGAGTCTTGACCCAGGATAAGTCCACAGAGTCTGGCTCAGGTCAGTCCCTCACACAGGACACGCTCCCACTCCCTGTTAGTCCTTGGCTGGATCAGGGCCTCCCATCTGTACTTAGCTTCCAATAGGATTAACTGCTTAATTCAAATTAAGCAAGGACTTAGGTGTTTTTCTGGATTAGCAGCTGAATATGTAAATAAAGGATCAAAGGGACTCAATATCAGATTAACTCATAAAATACCTTTAAACTTTCGAATTGAATCTTTTTTCCTCCCCCCCAATAGTTTAAGCACCAACGCCATTTGGGGCTAACTTTTAGTTCTCAAATCGCCGAAATCTACCATTGCAACCACAAACCAAAAGCTCAGCCTTGAACCTGGAGAAGGCAGGAGTTCCAAGGCCCAGCTCCGGCCTGGAAGGAGCAAGACACGCTCCCACACGTGAGAACCCGGCTCGGAGTTCACCCCCAGCCACCCTCTCACGGGAAAAGCAGCTCGCGCCAAAATCTGCATTATGCATCGTGCAATTATCGATACAAAAGGGATAAAACAACCCTGATGAAACGTTAGGAAAATTCTCCCCCTGAGTCATCCCCTGACACGCAGAGAAATGGCCAAATCTTTATGCAAATGGGCAATTAGAGGCTTTCCTTGGGAACTGCGAGGAAGTGATGCCACTATGCAAATCTAAAGGAAGGGGGGGGGGAAAGAAAAAAAAGAGGTGAGACAGGGAACCTTGTTTGAACTCTCCTTGTCTATAAGCCAGCGATCAAAATTTATGTTTTTGAAAGCTACGCCAATAAATTTATGCTACTATTTCTATCAAGGCTTCCAAAGTAATGCCTAGGTGCTTTGCCAGGATAAATATTTTCTGAGCCAACAGCTCGTTTGGGTGGGGACCTTGATAGAGCAGAAACATATATTTCAGTTGATTCAACATGTTCCATTTATTCTTGGTGAGACGAGACCAGAAACAGGCAGCTAGAGCAGCAAAATGCTTTTATTTCCTAAATTTGGAATAATAAAGAACTATTTCACGGGTATATGATCACCTGGCCAATATGTAGATGCAACAAGAATTTTAATACAGCTCTGTGAGGGAAATAAGAATGTTTTAATTGTGCAACAGTTTTCTTGAAACCAGGTCACTGCTTTTAATAAGTTTGATCTGTAATTGT
The DNA here is from genome assembly GCA_013396775.1 of Cephalopterus ornatus. NCBI lineage: Eukaryota > Metazoa > Chordata > Aves > Passeriformes > Cotingidae > Cephalopterus > Cephalopterus ornatus. Next base: position 272,694 of record VZRE01012658.1, on the reverse strand, counting down.
CCTTTAAACACGTGCTTTCACAATGCTGGTAATGTTTGCTATTAACTCTGCAAAGCAGCAAGGGATCATTCCCTTTTGACAAAGGTGTTTCTTGGAAAGCCAGGAATACGTACTATGCTTTAAAAAATAGAGATATATTATGGGGTCAGCTGAAAGTGGAGAAAGAAAATGAGAAACTAGCCCTGGAAGCTGCAGCACGACTTGGGTTCATTCCTTACTCTGGTTCAGAGAGAAGACACATGTTTATTTTTTGCAGTGAAACCTGTCCCTTTGGATACAACCCCAATTTGTTTGAGAAGACAAAATAGGGCACTTTCAGCTGTGCTCACTAGTAATTACATCACAATAACATGAAAATAAGTTCCCAGCTGTTTCCTGCCATATTATGGTGAACAACCTGCTGGTATTTTTGGCTGAAGTTACTATCAAGGTTTATTGACCCAAGAGATTAAAATAGTGCATGGCAAAAGTCTAAATCACTCCTTATAACTCCAAGTGGGCTGATGGATGCTCATTTTAATGGTGGAAGGTTTTTATTTTTTAGCACTTATTTTTGACCAATGAAAGCTATGTCTGCAGGGATTTTTTTTTTTTTTTTTTTTTTNTTTTTTTTTTTTTTTTTTTTGTGCCTTAAAGGCTTTTTTTGTTCTTTTATAGCCTCATGCTGCCTCCCTAGGATCCACAAATACTGTGTCTCCTCTTGCACTCTTGAGGGATGTTTAAAATTGCAATTCTTCAGCCCTCAGGAGGGCTTTAGTCTGCTGGATGAGGATGGCTCTATTTCATTTACCGTCGTGCTCATTTTTCTTCAGTCCTGAGAAAGCTTTTTTTTTTTTTTTTTTTTAAAAAATTCATTTTGGTGAGTTGATTTAATCCATGAACCCCCAGGAAGGTTTTATAGCTTTTAATATTAAGCTGCCACACTGGCCTTTGTTTATTCAGGTTGGTGGCTAACATATGAGGTTCAGAGTTTTGCCATCAATCATCTTTGGTGTCAGCGGGAACAAGGGAAAGCTGAAGCTGCCACACGTAGCTCATGTGTGCTCAGTCACACGATAAATTAGGAAAAAAAGAAGAGACAAATATTCACACAGTCGTACAAAGTGATGCCAAGAGCAGGGGAGTTGAAATTTCACAGACTACCAGTTCATGTTGGTGGGCACCGACCATTCTCAAAGACATAAAAGTTGGGTTTGATGCCCAGAAGAGGAATATCCAAACCTGAGCTTTCCAAGCCAAGCAGTCAGGCCTGACCCGATGCTTATCAACAGAATCATAGAATTGTTTAGGCTGGAAAAAGCCTTTAAGATCAAGTCCAACCATTAACCCAACACTGCCCAAGGTCACCACTAAACCACGTCCCTCAGCACCACATCTACGCACATCTTAAAGCCCTCCAGGGACGGTGGCAGCCACTTCCTCGGGCACTAGTGCAAGATGGGTTTCAGTTTTACTACTTGAGGAACTCTTCAGGCGGCACAGTTCAGTTTTGCAGCCACTCCTCATCTCTAAAAGCCTCAGAGGGATGTTTGGGGGCTGGGTTAGAAGCAGGTGGGAGCAGCGATGAAGAACAAGCCCCACTGACGCCTCGCTGGGTTCTTTTTGAGAGAAACAACTTAAGCACCACCAGGAGAAACACAGCATCTTCAAGATGACCAGCTGCATTTTAGCCCATGTGCTGAAAACAGCCTGCAAATCAGAGGATATTCTAGGTCTCTTCCATGCTCTGCACCAGATCCTACTGAGGTTCCCGACAGCCAGATCTTCCCTCCTTACATCCAAGAGGTCTGTGATGCTGAGTTCATCCCCCAGAACACACTGGCCCTGCTGCAAAATATCTGTCTCATTAAAAAAAAGCCCCAAACAAATGGAATCTTCTCCAGATTTCCCAGCTGTAAATGACTTTATATGAACCAGAGGAGCAGAAGGAAACTGCAAAAGAAACTCTGGAGTAAACATTGCCAAAGCAAATGAAGGGAACACAGAAGAGTTGTTCAAGTTCCTTTAAAAAAAATAAATCTTGTCTAGAAGGGCATGAACACATCGTGTTTATGTCAGATAAGAATCAGAAGGCAGTTCACTTAACTAGGGTATTGTGGGTTTTTTAGTTATCTTGATTTCTGCCTGTTTGTAATATTTATGAAGGGTAATAATTCCGCATGTGCCAGGAAATACTAGGATAGTGACCAAAAGGCATAATTAGGATCATTTAATTGTTATCAAATTTTCTCCACGTTTCAGGGTAAGATGAGAAAAGTAATTTCCTGTCTCTCTCAAGTCCCTTCCTGCATTATTTAAACTGCATGTTGTAATGTTGTTTAAAAGAGAAAACTCCTTAAAGAGGTTATGCATCTGTTCTGCAACACACATGCATGAAGACATGAAAGATCTGCTGTAATAAATCTGAAAACAGGTTAGGGTACCAAAAAAGGTAAAAATAACTCCTTCAGCCTTAGGCAAATCATTTAATCTCAGAATAAAGTCTCCTCCTTCTAAATGAGGGTAATGATAATAATAATAATATTGCACAGATCAGCTTCATTCAGGTGCTGTGAACACTGCTGAAGGAATTTTCTGAAAGCACTTTGAAAAGGGTAAGTGGAGGACAAATCACTACAATGCCATCTCAGTTAAAAAAAAAAACAACACAAAAACTAATCAACAGCAGCACCAAAACCCAAAAAAACTCAAACAAAAGTGCAAAGAATGATTAATCAATGCTCGTTTGTATCCTCCCTAATTGCAGGACTCCTCCTCTGTTTCTCAGCACTCCTGAAGTCTAAGTGAGCACAGCTCCACTCCCACAAAACCTCTGCGGGTTCAGATGTGCCCCTTCCTCCCCTCAGCTGGCCTGGGACACTCTGGGCAATGTCTATAACCCAGGAACCAAACCAGCCAAAACTGGCAATTTCCTTAAATTTCAGATCTCTCCGGTTTCTGCTATAAAATAAAATTTAACCGGAGCTTGAAATCTTCTGAAAACAATTTTTCCTAATGAGGGACCCAGTGATGTATCAATTGTTTCAGTGAAGATCAAGGTCTGAACATTTGTCTTTTCAGAAAATAATCCAACACGAGTATCTGCTGCTTTTCAGGCCACATCCTCTCTCCCTTCAGGCAGTGGGGACTTCAGCTCTTACTGTGCAACGGACGCTGAAATATGGTTCCTCCAGATTTAGAGAAATAGACTGCAATTTGATACAAATGTTCTCAAGTTCTTAAGCAAAGTAATGAACGCCATAAATCCCACGAATTTGGCTCAGCTGAAAACAGTAACCGAGCAGGATCAGCTGAGCAGAGTCATTTTGTCAAGTGAACACCATGTTGTTCTCCACTGAGGAAATACTGCTGGAGCACCTCCTCTGTCCTGACAGTTCCAATAAAACATAAATTGGTGGCACAGACATCCTCTTTGTTTGTCTGTCTTGAGCTAGTAAAGCATCTGAGCGTCCAAAACATTTTTGCCTTGTTTTAACTAACCCAGGGGACCTCCAGCCCTGCTGAGCTCTGAGCTCCAAGTCCTTATTTTTTTTTTCCCCCTCAACCTGCATCCAAATGGCCTCATTACTTCAGTGGCTTGTATTTCGATATCTTTCTTTTCTTAACCAAGATCTCCCACCTGGAAAATCCTCTGTTTGTAGTTAAGCAATCTGAGTCCATATAATTCATAGCTGCAAAGGAAGGGAAGGCAGGCAAAGCTTTTTGAAAAAAAAAAACCCACCAGTGGGCTGCATATGGGCAAGAACAGGATTCTTGGGATTAGGCGAGTTGGAGAGGAATAAAAGCTTTCACTGTCAACACCATGGAACAACCAGGAATGTTGTGGCTAGAAAATTCACGCTGTTCTCTCAACCGCCCCCTCTCCAGGGCTCTGCTATTGTTCCAGCTGGGATTTGGAGGATCCCGGACTTATTTTCTTCTCCTTCCAGATGACTCATTGCCGATGCCATCTTTGTTCCCTAAGCATTATTTCCCTCAGCTCTTGTCAATGCTGTTCATTTACAGGCCCAAGAGGTTGGTGTTGCAGCAAGAGGGTTGTCCCCTCCATGGGGTGATGGTGACACGGGGGGACACACCACTGACACCCCCTGACAGGCAGTAACCAAACCCAAACCAGCCCAGCTGCTCCCCAGTGCTGCTGGGCCAAAGCTGAAAACACAGAATCACAGAATATTCCGAGCTGGAAGGGACGCACAGGGACCATCCAGCCCAACACATGGGGTTAATTTCTGGCTCAGTCGATTCCTAACGCACTATCGGGATAATTAAGCCTGAAATAAAGCATCTCTGACACCACCGCTGGAACACATTTACGCATTTCAGTTTTACATTCCAGCGCGTGTTACCTTCCAGAGAATCCCTCCCATCCAGGGTGGGAAGGTTCCAGCGTCTGGTACAGGAGGTGCTGAGTGCTCACCAACGCCAGCGAGAGCTCCCAAAGCTCAGCAGCAGCAGGATCAGGCTCGAGATTTTCACACTGGCTGTGTGAACAAGCAAATCTTTGTAGATAACCATCAGAAGCTCCTTTTACGATCACCATCTCCAAGAACAAAAATCCAATCAGCGTCTCAACTGGAAAACCAGCTGCCAGGTTTGCAAAGGGTTGGGAAGAGCCTGCCCAGCTTTGGGCAGGGCAGGGGACACCAGGGCTGCGCTGCCCGGATGGACTTCTGATGGATGGCACTTGGGGGTGATCAAACTGGCGGCAAAATACTAGTTCAGAATTTAATCAAAGGGAAAGATCAGCATGAAGTTGGTCTTTTCCAGTCTTTTTCTGCTCCATCCAGGCCCCTCATCACTTAGAAAAAGAGAGTGGGACAGTTCACTAATTGAACAGGCACCGCTGGGAGCCCACTCTGGAGATGAGGTGTCTCTGCTCTGCTCTTCTGTCATCTGCTGGCTCCTCCATCCATTCCCATTTCTCCTTTTTTTTTTTTATTCCCTGCTTTAAGTACCAGCCTCTCTGTCCCTTGTAGTCCTACTTTAACCCCTTCTAAAAGAACAAAATTCCATTAGTGGATAAAATGCAAGCAAACCACAGACACTCTAAAATGAGGTGCTGCTCTCTTAAAAGAAAGATCTTTTTCTCATTCACTATTATTTAAGACGAAGAGCAAGAAAACTGACATTTTAAAATGCTCTCTAATTCCTGCACACTGGCATATGTTTCTATTCTCCTTTGGTAACAATTCTCCTTTTCCTTTTAACTCGTTGTTCTGTACTTTCTGTTTGCTGTCTTTCTCCAGCTGGCCACCTTATTCCAATAATTCATTCTCTTCTATAAAGCAGGTGTATATTTGTGTATTTTCCAGTTGTGTCTGATTACCAAAGCTAACATTTGATCACTGACTTCCACACGTACATCATCATCCTCCACTCTTTTCCCTTTGACAGTTGCACAGTTGGTGAGAGCCTTCTCTCCCGCAGTTCCTGCCATATGGAGCTCCTGGGAACTTTCAACTCCATTGATTTCCAGCTCCTTTCAAATCCCACCTGCAAAAGCTGTTTTTCTGTGCTTGAATCTCAGCTTCTATCTCCTTCTGCTAATCTGAAACTTCTTGCTATACAGAAACATTTCCTATATTCATTTTAATTCTCTTCCCTTTCACAGGCAGCCATTAAAGAAAGTGCTAGACAAAATACAAAATGTGTCAAATGCGAAATTATGATTTATTCTAACAATCCCAGTCTTAATTAAAAACTGGGGGCCACTTTTGCATCAAAGTGATTAACGAATCTATCAATGGAATTGTGTATGTGGTAGACACTAACCAATGTAAAAAGTGGTAGAGCTGGGCTCCAAATAATGTCTGTGGTCATTTTATTGTCCCTAAATCCATAACGTCCTATACCTGGAAGTATTCAAGGCCAAGTAGGATGTGCTTGGAGAAATCTGGTCTAGAGGAAGGTGTCCCTGCCCACGGCAAGGGGCTGGAACTGGGTGTTCTTTAAGGTCCCTTCCAACTCAAACCATTCTATGAAGTCAACGTTGGCATTCACCTAGAGGCACCTATATCGATGAAAAGTCCCTTATAGGGATATAACCAGGATGAGTCTGATTCTTCCCCAATCAGCCTCTGTTGGGAAGGCTGAAAACAGACTAAGAAAACCCTCAGAACTGGATGCTGTGGTCTGTGTGCACCTAACAGCCTGAGCAATGAGCTCACACTCACATCATATTCTCCACTCTTCCTCTGTGGCTCTCCAATGTCTTCTTTTCAATAGAAATATTTTAAATTTGAAATTTAGGCCACCATAAGCAGTTAGAAAAGAAATCTTCTATTGTGCAGATGTAGGAACCATCCAATTTTCAGGTGCCAGCCTGTGGTGAGCTACATCCCTCTGCCTGTTGGCTCCTACGTTTTTCACAATATCTGAAATGTTTTACGGGAGGAAAACAGCTGAACCACACAGGTCCCTCCTGACCCCAGTGCTGGGGGTGTCAGCAGAGCAATGGATGGAGGAGATGACAGAGGGTCCCTCCTCGGCCTCCCAGAACTGCAGGAAGACAAACACCCTTCAAACCCATCCTCTCCAATCCGCGCTGGTCACATACAGAAACTGCAGGAACTTATTTCGGTGTGACAATATTAGGTGCTGCTGTTCTTGAAAGTCACAGTGGCAATTTCTTTCGGGTTCTCGCTCTCTTCCCCACAGCCCCAGAGGCTGCTGAGCCCCGATGGCAGCGCGAGGGCTGCTCCCCGTGAATCACCGCTGTGGTTACGATCACTCACATCCAGACCGAGCTTCCCACTTCTGTGGGAGCAGGGACGGGTCTCTGGGGGAGAAAATCTGGAAGCGTTTCAGTGATGTGGGTTGAAGCAAGCAGAACAAAAAAGCAGAATTTCCTCACCACCTCCAGTCCATGACTGCTTGGTTCTCAGTTTCCAAAGCGCTCCTCGGCTCAGTGAAAGGCTGCCTCCGACCCTCCTCTCCTGCAGCTGGACACAAAGCCAACTTGGACTTTTAAATACACAACCTAGAGCTTTTTTGCCTGATTTTGGGTGACTGTAACGTGGCCTGCGAAAGGCAACACTTCCAGAAAGTCTGGGAATTCAAGGCAGGGGCCCCAGATTGTCATCCGACGGCATTTAAAACATTTTGATACCTTTAAAAATCGTAGAATTACAGGATGTTTTGGGTTGGAAGTGACCTTAAAGATCATCTCATTCCAATCCTGCTGCCATGGGCAGGGCCACCTTCCACTAGACAGTGTTTCCGAAAAGAAACATGGATCAAAAGCCCTAAACTAAAGGGATAACAGTGTTCCAGTGTTCCAGCCATCAGATCAAGAACTACTTGGGACTCACACCATGGACACCAGTGTATGTTACTCATCTGCGTCTCACTGATTCCTTGCTCAGAGCTCCACAAATCCTCTGGCAAGCAGCTCTATTCCCAGCAAGGAGAAGGCGTGGCAAACCTTAGAAGTTCTCTGTGCTACACAGCAACTGAAATTTCAGAAGGATGCATCACAGCGTTCATCTGAGAACAAATATATTTAGTTGGCATGGAAACAGTAAGTTGGGCTGAGTGTGGTAAATATCCAGCAGTCATGAAAAATCAAGCAAGTCGGGATAATAAACATTAAAAATGAACACTGGCTGAATGCTTTTGAATCATGGCTCTTTTACAATTATCACTCCTGTTTTCATTTGAACATGAGTGAAATCCACTTAAACTAAGCTGTTCCATTTTATGCCAAATACTTCTACAACATTCTCATTCAGATAACTCCTTTCTCCCCTTTTTATAATCTATTTGAGGAAAAAGAAATTAAAGGGCTGGAAACCTCCATTGCTATTCTCCTTCATTTCCTCAGCAATATTAATGAATTGAACATAATTGATTTTCTGTCTCAGAGAATCTCTCTCCTTTAAGATTATTTATGAGTTTACTGCTTGAAGGAGTATGGTTTGAGTATCTATAGTGTTGCTACTTCAGTTTTTTGCAAACCCAAAGAACTTTTCCTCCTCTATTATCCCCAAATTTACATCGTACTCAATCCACCCCGATAGCTAAAACATTAGAACAAGGATTAAAAGAATAGTTTTTTTTTTTCTGAGAAAATTCTTGCTTGTATTTCTCGAAAGAGAAACGCTTGCAGCTTTTCAGTAAACTGAGTTGGGGTGATTACCCTTCTAAAAAGGGAATTTGAAGTTAAAGAAATCTGGGTAGTAAAGCAAGAAGATCACTACCATGAATTTTTATACGGGCCCTAAATCAGCAAAATTTGTTGCACATGCCTAAATTCCTGAATTCATTAAGGACATGCTTCATCTCTCAGTGATGTGTGTCACTTTTAATTACACACTCACAGTATGTAAAGTCTCCTATATGAACAATTGAGATTTTTTAACTGTGACTGACAAATGCACAAAGCCACGTGACTCAAGAGAAACATTTTCAGTAGGGTGAAAGATATTTCTGTTGGAATTAGATCCAGACACACATCAGGGACAACCCAGGGATACGGTCACTCCAAGTGGACACGATAAGGAACACAAGCTAAATGGGATCACTTGACAGGAAGCTGATATCCAGAGTTATGTAGGACTGAGATATAAGAAACTTCCGTGCTGCTTTTAACGGAAATGGTTTGACAACACCCAAATTTCCTAGAAACCTTCCCAGGCTGTGCTAACTGTCTTGGGACTACATATATTAAATATATATATATATAAAAAAATGTGAGTTACCCTTCATTTGCTGCCAGTTTGCCACTTTCCATGAATACAATTAAATGTCTCAAGAAGGTAGACACCTAAATTTTGAAGGAAACATCTAACAGTTTGATACAGCTCTGATACTTGAATCCCAAAGCATAGCATTACTGAACACAGCACCATCATGGTGCTGGAAAACCAGGGCAGAGACAGGACAACCTTCATGGAAAAGATAAAATTATTTAGGCCACTCGAAGTGGGAGAAGTCCCCAGCACTTCTAAAAATGTGGTTGGAACTCACGGTCCAGAGAACGCTGCCATATGGCTCCACTGGTAAGACAACACAGATACAACCTGATTGCAGGCTACTCACTCTGGAAGGAGGTAGAAAAAGCAAACAGGAGAAAACACAAGTTCCTCCAAGAACATGAAGTATGGGAATGGAAAAGCTCCATAAAAACAACTGCTCCTCTCCAACTGCAGCGCCACACTCTACACAGACAGAGTCCAACGCATTATGTCCCCTTTATTTATGGGATAGTTTGTCTCTGTCTCCCTGGATAATTATAATAATGAAAGGTTAAGTCTGTGTGATCACCAGAGGGTCACTGTAACAAAAAGTTAAAAGTTCTGCAGCTCTGTCAGTCACTCTTGGAGACTGAAGAGTTATAAGGACATTGCACTGAAAAAACGGCCAACATGGAGCACTAAAGATACCACCCAACAAGCCATAACGAGAAACAGCTTTTTATTTTTAATCAAAAACACAACAAAATGTTTTTTTCATGTCTCATTCATTTGTTTGTTGTTGTTATAGAATCAAAACACAAGATTTTTCCTTTTAATGAAAAACAGAAGCTGTTTAACCCTCTCTCCTCCTTATTTATAGACATGTAAAAGCTCAGGAAAGTGGCTTTTGTAACAGTGCCAGGACAAATCTCCGTGTTTTATGCAGTTCTGATTCAGGCAATGTTTGATAAAAGCAGAAAACAAGTTACTGCCTTGAATATTTCAACTCCCTGATCGGCTGATGAGCTGTTAACTACTGTTAACACTTGATGAAGATGTTTACAGGTGCCCTGGCCAAACATAATCACTGGAAACATGTCAGAGCTGTCACTTTTGCCTTTTTTCTTCTGGAGAGATAAGCAGAACTAATGAATGTACCAGTCACGGAGAAGACACACAACAACTTTCAAAATGTTTGTCTGCAAAACAGACCAAAGCCACCTAAACAAAACCATCCTCAGTGGCTCCAGTTCTTCAGAAAGTCCATATGGATGAATGGCAGAGCCAAGACCATTGACGAACTTGGATATGAGTGTGACCAAACTCTGCCAACACAACCCTGCAGGAAAAGCTCAGAGATGGACAGTAAACTCTAATTTAAATAACATTTCTGTTCTATCATACTGGGGAACAACATGTTACCGGCTGAGCTAGTCCTTCATTAATTTAGTGTGGACAGGATAGCGCTGTAGGTTGGTTTGGAGCAGATGCTGAGGAAGAGAAAACCCTGAAGGCAGAAAGGGGGGACCCCCCTGTGGATCTGCATGTCAGGCCTTCTGCCTCTGTATCTCACAAGTCATTTTTTTGTTTCTTCTTCTGGATCCTCTCTCAAAACGGGTCTGAAAACACCAAAAACCACAAAAAATGGAGAGATTTGGAAGAGGATGTCCCTCATATGTGCAGCTAGTGCTGCTCCCGGGGAAGGACAACCGTGCCTTAAGGAGCTAATTGTCCTTCTTCTTTTCTAGGAGACTCTGAAGCCAAAATGCAAGGTTTGTAGGCCAACTCACTCACTACATCAAATTCCTCATCAGTTAAGGATGAACCTGGCCCTACATCTGGATTTGGGAGGCAGCGGGGAAGGAGAATGGAAGAGTTAATTATCAACAGTCTGGAAAAAGCTGAATGTAAACACCAAGGGGGAAAGAGGATTCCCATGTGCAAGTAGGACAACTACAACCATGGAAAAAATATATGAAATTAATGATCATTAATCTTCTACAACCACCCCAACTTATTATTCCTGCAGGTATGGAGTTAGAAATGCTTTATGTGGGATATAAGCTATGGATACGGTTTACTCAGCACCAAATAAAGTTCTCAAATGCTGCAAAACCTGACTTGTATTAGAAATCTATGAATTCCTCTCTGACTCAGACATTCATCACCTGTATACTTGCCTGAATATTTCAATTTAATCTGACTTGAATGCAGATCATTGACCTTCTGTTCCAAAACTAGACTGTAAACAACATACACTAATTTGCTCAAAGCACACTAAATCTCTGATTTCACTGAAAGTGTCCAGAAAAATTTCAGCACTATCAATCATATGAAATTGTTTACAGACAACATGTTAGGACAATGAATGCAGAAGATCAGGAATAAAGATTATTTTTAGCTCAGATGGAATCCAATTATAATTCTCTTCATACAAACCATTAAACAACAGGTTTGAATAGTTTCAGAAACCTCTGTTAAAACAGTACAGTCAGTTGCAAATAGTCAGTACAACATAAATGCATCATTTAGCAGCCAGAATAGCTGAAATACCAACTTGCAATAGAGAGCAGGAGATAAGTATTTGCCTGAAGGGTTCAGACAGTTTAATTCTCTTTTATTACCAGCAAAACAGAGAAGAAAGCCGGCTGAAAGATCTGCAGGGAAATATGTGCTTTTCGCTTTGAAGGAAGGTATTATTTTTAACCATGGAACCTCCTTGCCCAAGGGAAGAGGATGGGGAGGGGACAGCACCCAGTACCTGCTCCTGGGCCTTCAGCTCGTGGCGCTGCAGGTTCCTCTCGGCCGCGTACACCTGACTGCGGTAACTCTCCAGCTCGTCCTGCAAGGCCTGGAACGACACCAAGGGATGCAAAACACACCCTGAGAAACACGGCATGGCAAGAAAACCCACGGGACATGTCACTCAACCAGCTGATCAAGGAAGTGGTGCACTGGGAGGGTGTGCTCCCAGCGGGACTCGGTGCTGAGATGTGACAGAGTCACTCTGGCCACTCACCGGGTTGGTCTGCATGGGTATGACCACTGAGTGAACAGCAGTTATATCTTAATAGTTCCACTTTATTACAATCTACAAGTGTTCATACTAAAAATGTAATAAATACCTTCAATGATTGGGAGATAAATGGAAGTACTGTGATTGCAACAATGTACTTGCAAACGTCTCAGAGTTTTGTTGTCATCTCACTTGTTCAACCCAGGGACAGCTTTGCAGTGTACCAATAATTCTGCCTTTAAGGCCAGAAGAATAATCCTCTCTCTGGAAAACAATGCCTGGAATTCGCAGTGAAAATGTATTCCATATTACTGAACTGGGATGCTGGCCGAGATGAGGGGCTCCCCTCCCGCCCCGCAGTCAAGTCTAGCATACGATCTACAAACGAGTATAAATGGCAATAAATAAAAGGAATACCATGATCATGTCACTTTACCACAACTATCCAATCTTTATTTAGTTCAGAAGTGATCACTTCTAAACCAAGCCCACAAAACGCATGGACAAATTTATTTTGTCATTATTGTTCTTCTTATATATTTATTTTTATTACAGCAGCCACTCAGGGCCTTGATCTTTTTGTTATAAGCTTAACAAAGGAACAGCGTGCCCCAAGGAACTGATAGTCTATGTTATTTCTAACAGATACACACCAAACAAACAATACAAAGTTTCAAAGATTTTTTTTTTTTTTGAAAGTTTCCTACTCATTGTTGGATGTTTGAATACACGCTTAACATTTACTTACACATTTACTGAAAAGCTTAGTGATGTTGTCAGCTTGAATAAAGGCATTGTTAACTGCAAGTGCTGACTCGGAGCAAAGTGCACAATGTGGAGGGGGGATTGACACCAACACAGAGGCGGCTGCAGCCTCAGAGAAGGAATATTTTGAGTTATCTTTTGTATGGCAGGAAATGGGGGCATTGATACCCATCAGCTGGGAGAGGCAGGGCTGGACCTGGGAAGGGGCTTGTGCTGGAGATATGCCATGGAGGGGAGCCTCCAGTGCTGCTTTTTAAAAAGCTGAGCTGCACAGAGAGCTTCTGCAGAGCATCCCTGAGTCACAGAATCACAGAATCATTAAGGCTGGAAAAAAACCCTCCAAAATCCTCAAGCCCAACCTTTGACCAATCCCACCACGCCCGCTAAGCCATATCCCAAAACGCCACATCTGCTTGTTTTTTTGAACACATCCAGGGCTGGGGACTCCACCACTTCCCTGGGCAGCCCCTTCCAGTGCCTGACCACTCTTCCAGTGAAGAAATTTTTCCTAATATCCAACCTGACCCTCGCCTGGAGCCCCTGCCTCTCCCTTGAGAGGACAGACCAAGGAGCCCAAGGACCCAGGGCACTTTGCAGAAACATGCCAGATGGTTGGTGCTTGCTTCCTCCAAGCAGAACACCCCTGAATAACTCGGGATCATTGAAAGTACTCATGGGGCAAAGATTTAACAGAAAAAAAAGCGTTGCTCTTTTCCACAACACCGAAATACTGTACTCTCCAATAATTTACAGGCTAGAATTGCTATTGAGATAAGATAAGAGGACCAGTTATGATAGATCTCTCACGCTGTTTTGAAGTGATGCCAGGCATTAACTTTAAAGTCTCATAGCTATAAGACTATTACATGTTCTGATGCCAAAAATTGTAACCAGACCCAAGCATGAACTTCAAATCTGCCCAGGGACTTTTACGCTATTGCAGCTTCTGAGCAGTGTTGAAATCCAGGCTTTGAATACACAACTCGTGTTCAATACTCAACAAGTCTTGCAGTACGAGGAATTTGCATTAATATAATGAAATATATGTGGGAATTATGTGTGAATTGCAGGCTTTTTGTTTTCTTTCTCTACATCTGATCTTGTGAGGTAAAACCCAAACAAGCGCACTTGGATTTAAAAACTAAAATGAGCAGGTCACGCAATGCAGAAATGCAATAAGGAGAGGGATCGTTTCACATATCAAAAATATCACCAAAAACCCAATTAATTTGACAAAAGTGCTGCCATAAGCCCGAAGTGTCCAGACATAACCAGTCCAGGATGACTCTCGGGAACATTCCTGGAGCATGTTTTGGAGAAACTACAAAGTATGACCCATCTTCTCCTGCTATTTCAGGATCAGCTTTTAACAGTGAAAAATAAGGAGGGAGGAAACCTCGCCCCACATCAGTCGTCCTTCCCTTGTGCTCAAGAGCAAGTTTGACTCTTCCACAGGACTTTGAAGTCAGCCAAGAGATAGGATGTGTATGTCCAAATGTATGTGTTTGCATATAAACAGATTTGTGTCCGAGAACAGATTCCTATCACACCCAGCACACAGGTCTGCAAGCCCGGAGCACAAAACAGGATCTCAGATTGTTCCTGCTAAAGACAGCAACCACATGGTGGCAAAGAGAAGTGGTGCCCTGCTCTTCCCTCCCTTCACTTCTCCTTTTTTACTTTTCTTCTTTACAACAAACATGTTCCTCAGAGGATAAAATGAGCAGTTCCTTTAAATCTGAGGGTTTGCAATGCATCTGCAAGTGATTTCATTTGGGAAATTCAGATAACACAGCATTTGTTAGGTTCACCTACTTGAGACAGTGTTTGCCAGCACGCAGCACACGTGGTTTATTTCATTATGAGGGCAGAAAATGTCTTAAATTTAGAAATGAGGTATTTTTACTATGGCATGTAAGTGTAGCAAACTATCAAGTCTTACAGTCATCCATTCACCAGTTGTCCAAACCAGAACATACTGTGAGCTCACAGACTTTTCCAATCACATCAGAACTGCCTGTTGGCAGGTTTTGTACTGAAATGGCAAAAAACTCCCAACAAACTCCTCAGATCAATCACAAATATCTCTGACTAGACCCTTTTTGGACTATTGCTGCATTGCACACATTCCAAGAGTAACTAATGTTCATTTGGCTATTCCAGCTTTTCTATCAGCACAACAACAAGAAAAGTAAAACCAAAAGATCAGCATTTGATCAAAAAGAAAAAGTTAACACCAAAATCTCATGGTTGCTGTAGATTCCTGCATAAGATTAAGCTCTGAAAAGAGTAATTAGAACTCAGCAAGTTTGTTGCCCATTCATTTTCTAGGAGGAATCACGATGGATGTCACAGATAATGCACCCTTTTGGAGATCCCACTGAAAATTCTCTCTGTTGTCAAAAAGCTTCCTATGCAGTGGAATGCTGGTGGCTACTCCTGAAGCTCTCAACACCCTCAAATCTTCTTATGAATCAGACAGGCAAGCTTTTGCCACGTAGAAAACTCTTAAAAAACAGAACAGAACTTACCCCAGGTACATCCCAGAACATCTCTTTTGTAAAACTAACCAATGTCTTGTTCTGTTTAGAAACACATTTTTTATTCTACAGCTTCAACATGTCACTTTCTGCCCAAAAAGTAACAGAATTTTTGATTAATAACTGCTGAAATGAAGAGGAAGGGATTAAAAAATAAAAGTCCAGGCCAATTTTTAAGTGTGAGAGGTTTTCTTTTTTCCCTGAATGGAAACCAAAACTTATTTAGTTAAATTTTTCCAGGTACAGAATGAATCCCTGTCCCTCAGCTGTGCTAAGCTGACTTGCATCACTGTTACACAGTATTTTTTTTTTCAGTTAAACGGGCTTCCAAATGCCATGTAAACATGTTTGCTGTTGAATGGCTACACCACACCTGACCTTGGAAGTGCTTTGTGTTGGCCAAAGAACAAAGAAACGAAATGTTTTGCTTTCCAGCCCAGATATCCTACACTTTGAAAAGCTCTTAAAAATGTAAATGAGATAATAAGCTCCACTGCAACAATGTGGGTGAATTTACAGCTGTAGAAAGGGAACACTCATCTGATTTATTTCTAAAAATGGAAAGGATCCCAAAATAAAATCATATTGTTTTCGTCCCACACAACTTTGAGAGGCATGAGAAGGATGGAAGAGAAGAGTCATGGCTTGGAGAACACACCACTGGAATATTACAGGCAGATTTTGGGACCTGAAGTGGAGTTTGTGGACGAGTCCATCACAGTCACTGTGGCACAGGAGACGTTGGGGACCAGCTGACGTGGAAGGAGAAAGGAACATCCCAAACTGCATCTCTGGGTAGGCACTTCCCCCCTCCTATTATTCTATTGTGGGTTGATTATCACCAGCAAAAGGTTTAATGAAGTTTATTTCAACCCCAGCTCTGCTCGTGGGAGGTTGGAGCCCTTTGGAGACAAGGGAGTAGCACACGTGGAGTTGGGAATGTGGCTCCCAGAGGTGGTGGGATGATGCAGAGGACCAGAAGAATTCAGAGGGATACCTGGGGGAGACTGAGGCTGTGAAAAAGGGTGTTTTTTTTAAAAAACCCCAACTTGTAAAGCATATACTTTTGACAAGGAGCCCTAGAGAGACAAAAAGGTACGATGCCAGCATGAAAAATTCCCTGGTCGAGGCAGGAATCAACTTTTGGTGTTGGTTACAGGGCTTAATCTAAATCAGCTAAAAGCTGGGAAGAGAAAGAGTCCTAAGAACCACAGGAACAAGTATGAACTGGGAATGCAGGAAGGATTTAGTCTCTGATATATGAAAACTGATCTGACTTCCTTTAACCACAGGATATTTTTTAAGAAAGGGTTGGATTCCCTGAAGGAAAATTTGGTTCTGAAGAATTACATAAAGAGAAATAATTACTATTTTTAATTTCTTGGTACTGATTATTACTGTGAAGATACTGTATTTAAAAAGGTGTGATGTTTTGCTTCTTCAACCTGAAAGAATTTCCTACTTTTGGTAGGAGAGTAGACAGGACTTGATTCCTGATTCCATCACACCCGTGGCAAGTCTGGGGTCACAATCATTTATCTCGCTGGTCTGAGGGTTAAATAAATAAGTGACAATTACAAAGAAAGGAAAATTTTCTAAAAAACACTGAATACTTTGAAACAGAGAGTGCCAGCAGGGATGTTGCTGCTCATCCTGAACAGATCATGCCAGATAATGGCAGAGTCTTCTTCTGATATCAATATATAATTCTATACACATATATATATACACACCAGCAACTCTACACATATGGATGTGCATCGGTATCAAGAAAAGCCCTCAATATTTATGACCTGTGCAGAGTAAAGCTGCAACTACAGGTAGTAAGAGTTAGCACTTTTCATCTTCAAAGAATTTTTCAAATGTTACCAAATTAATATAATTAGTTAATGAAAGATGCAGTAATAAAAGCTACCATAATTACCTACTGTAGTCTTAATTATCTCCTTACGTATGCCCACAGAAGAAGGCTTCCACTTTACATCCTCAAAACATGTGCCAACAGTAATTCTGAATACAGGCCTCTCTTTAAGTGCCTTCTAAATTCAAATTACATCCATTGATGTGTCTTCTCTCCCCGTTCATGAGAAGAAAACCTCTGGAACTTTGAAAAAACTAAAAAAAAAAGCCATGTGAATGTTAATAAAAATTAAAACAAATTTTGTTCCAGAAATACATATGGAGATGCTTTAAAATGTTGTCATTAAAACACTCCATCTTCAGCACCTTTATCTCTCCTTGAAGCTGGAATTATGGGCTGTCTGGGCAAAAAATTCTCCTTTACACTAGGTGGTCCCACAGTTTAGAACCAGATACAACTCCATCCAAAGGAAGCAGGCCAAGAATCCCATCAGAATTTATCACAGAGTTTTCAAAGTAATCATTACTTCTGCTAAAATATTTGACATAGATACATAACTTTTCCTGGGTAGATATCTGTAGATAAATAAATTTTTCTACAGCCACAAATAAACTGGGCAAATATATCTACGAAGAGCACTGATGCAATGCCGTGAGTCAGAGCAGAGCAAGGGCATTTTAAAAAAGTGAAATGCTGATGTTTGAGCCAAATTTTTGGTGCATCCCCTACGCTTTCTGGGTTTTCATGCGGCGTTTGCCCACTGACACTGGTCTCCAGCAGAAAACCTCTGCACTCGAGTTCTCTCTTGTTTTTGGTGTAAAGCAAAGGAAATCTTCTGGTTTTAACCTAATACATATGTCTGCTGCTCACATATGGCAAAATTCCTTTCTGGTGGGAACTTTTTCGCTGTTGTTGCAACACACTATATATCCAAGAAGTCTCCTTTGATGTTGAACTATTGCTCCAGTACTCATTATGCTACTGATTCAATATGAAAGGCCAAATTTCTGTGGTTTCTGTTAAAACAATAGCTTTGTTTTTGCAAACAAAGTTTTCCACAACCTATACGCAGGGGCCAACATCACTGCAACAGAACAGAAAAATCCATTATTTCATACCAAAAGTAGTTAGGGTGTTTAATAACACAAATTATTCTTCTGTCCTATAGGTACACTACAATTACTATTATGACTGGAGAGAGCATTTATGCTTTATTGCTCCTCAGGAACAGAAATTAAAACACCTTAAGCAATATTTGACATCTCTCCTTCCTATTTTACTTTCCTTTTCACTGACCTCCCAAGCCTGTTACCATCAGTCCAACTTCAGGACCTGGGTGAAGTTGCCAACACTGGGCGGGGGAAAGGAGAAGACCTGCCAGGTCCAATCTGCAGTGTCCTACTGTGCAATGACAGAACAGCAAATCTGGGAATAATGGTTAATTTTAACCACTAAATGAAGAGCGAACATGAAATTACAACACAGAATGAAAATGCAAATGGTAATACCTTTGTAAATCCGTCCCTACAAGAGGTGGTTGCCCATTTTCTGCTGCCATTATGAAAAAAAGCTTTCCTTGGTCAGGGATCAGATAAAAGGCATAATTTCCAAAGGTACCGGTTTCATCAACTCCCACTTGGAATAATGTGAACTCCCATATATATAGGGCACGTTTGGAAGTTTGCTCACTTTGCTGACACTTCTAAATGGGAATAGAGATGTTGCAAAACCACCCAAGGTGGGGGCTTTGCAGCTCCCTGTTGCACCAGTCTATTGCTTCAGGCATCTGCCAGCAGGAGATGCCCTTGGGAAGTACAACAAATCCTTCCCTTCAGGGACTGTGGGAAGAAAGAAAGGGGTTCAGGAAGGAAAGGAATAATTTGACTCCAGGAACAAAACCAAGTCTCTCTGTTAGTGAAAAAAATTTAGGGTAGGTATTTAACATAAGAGAAACATATAAACAAATGTTTTCCAATGTGGCTCTAACACAAGTTATTTTCATTTTTCACAGTTTACAGGCAGTAGATGATATACTTTGGATCATCCACATTAGCTCCTGAGCAGTCCCATAACACTTTCACATCAGACTTCATCAGGATTGGTGTGTTTTGGAGACTCCCTGAGCACTGTTAGGATTGTCAACACAACTATTTTTTTCCCTGCTTTGCTCCCATAAGATACAGATGCATTTTCAGCATTTTCTGTAAATATTTAATTGAGTTGACTGAAGTTTTATGATCATTTTTCTGCAAAGTCTTGAGCCATATCAGAAAGAAGCCCTTCCCTGCGACGGTGGGGAGGCCCTGGCACAGGTTCCCCAGAGAACCTGTGGCTGCCCCATCCCTGGAAGTGTCCAAGGCCAGGGCTTGGAGCAACCTGGGCTAGCAGAAGGTGTCCCTGCCCACAGCAGGGGGTGGAATGAGATGATCTTTAATTTCCCTTCCCACCCAAACCATTCTGGAATTCTATGATTCTACGATATTTCCCTAAAACTCCTCGATAGCACCAGCGGGGCCATTCATAGGCTTAAAATTAGGCAGGGGCCTAAGCATTTTGCTGAGCCAGGGCTTTACTGCAGGGCATTTTAAACTCAATTCTTTTGAAAGGCAAAGGAAGCCATAAGGCAGAGCAGGTCATGCAGAGATAACAGTTCAAAGAAAACAGCAGCACAAATTGCAAAGTTAGGCATTTTCTTTTGCAGGGGGAGGCAAGGAAAGCAAAGGTTTTGCTTTGTTCTAGTGGCTCAGGTGATAGGAGAGGGGAGGGAGGCAAGGTTCAAAGAGCTGTAATAAACTGGCTTTCATCTGCTTTTCTCAAGGAGCCACAAAACCCACCAAGCAGTTGCCACGTCCAGCCATTGCTTTGTCTGTGACCAGGACGCTTCAGGGTTGTCACGACGAAGACAATCAGAAAGCCAGTCAGCTCAGGAGATTCACCAGAATATTCACCTGGAGTATTCAGTACTCTGCTTCAGCGCCGCTTTCCCCTTTTCCGGCCTCCATGAGTGTCATGGTCAAGAGCAGGGCCAGAGGCTGCCAAAAGGAGAAAACTGCCGCACTGTTTCCCCCTTTGCCCTCTCTGAGGTGTTGGCAGAAACACCAACGGTGCACACGTACCAGATAAAATGAATCTCCTAAACCCCACGATACCATGACATCTTAAGCATGCACTCAGGAAGGAGAAGTTCAAAACTCCATTTTAAACCACTTACGGGAGGATTTACCAAGATTCTGCCTAACGTTCGGCTGACGCTTTGTCAAAAACATTTATCGCGAAGCTTTTGAAGTTTCTCAGCTCTCCCCCCGCCCCACCCCGAGTTATTAAAACTTGAACTGCAGAGTTTGTTATCAGCCCCAGAGCACACGCAAAATACATCAGGTATGTTTAAAGTCAAACCTTTCAGTCTGATTTTGAGACTATTATACCGAATACAACGTTCCCAATCAGGTTAATGTCTGACGGATAACGCTGAGCAGGCGGAACCGCTGCGCCTGATTGATCCCCGAGACAGTTTTCATTTCCTAATTTGCTTTTTATTAAACACTTTGCAATCAAAGGGAGCAGCAAGGAGCCTGCCATTCTCTGAGCTGGTTTCCTGTGAAGACCTGATGTCGCCTTCAACATTTCGAGACAACTTCTTGAATTTTTGATGCTCTGCCGTAACGATACCTAAAACGTCACATCAGTGCAACGCCAGTGAAAAAGTGCTATTGTGAACACGAATTAACCAGTGAAACATCTGGTTTCGTTGCTTGCTGTATATTCCTAACAACAGTTCCACGAAAACAAACATCAGGGGTTCGAGCAGAGCCTCCTGCAATGATTTAGAGGAGTCATGATAAAGGAGATTTATCAATCACTCGCTCAACAAGGCAATCTTCTCCCTGCCCAGGGCTTCATTCCCAAGTTTATCACCAGACTGCCACTTTAAGTGGGTGTTCGGATACTTTACACCTGGAGCCAGCCCAGAGGTTCCAGCAGACCCCTGGTGCTCTACAAATGTCTCCTTAAAATGCATTCCTCCTCACAGAGGCATGAAGACCTGGAAATATAAACATTTCTAACAGGCTTTACAAAGCCTCTTATTTTGTTATGCTCTTTTAAAAAAGGAATATGAAAGGCTCAGGTATTTCTAATCAATGGGCTAATCTGATTCCCAGTAAGAACGAAAGAAAAACTATTTATTTTGTGCAATGAAGTGCTCAATATTGCTGGAATCCCTCCCTTTACATAAAATAACACATGTTCTCTTGCACGCAGGCACACAAAAAGAAATCTAATAATGTCTTTCTACCTTTCAAAGTAACCTTAATCAACAACATTAACTCTCAAGGCAAACCACTGCTTTTTGAACTGAACAAGAGCGAGCTTGACTCAACAGTGCCTGCACACTCAACACACGTAAGATGTGAGAGGCAGCAAAGTAATATCTGCTAAAATTATGTCTGGAAGCCAAAAATGGGATGATTCTTGACAGGGGAGGACGCACAGTTGGAAACTTGGAAATTCTTTAATTCCAAGTCTTTAATGACCTCCAACCCAATTACATTTGCAACAAGACATGACAATGCAGTTGCTCCTATTTAAAAGTACGTGTGAAAACTGAGCATTTTTGAAGCTTGATTCCCCCTTTTTTTTTTATTTTTTAATCATGTTGAGATGAAGCTCATTTACTTAAAAAGAAAAAATGAAACAGAACGTCCTCTGCAGCTGGTCAAACAGATTACGAAACTCTAATCTCACTTGCCTGAGGAAAACCAAAACTGTTTTTCAAGTATCTATTTTATAGAGCATTAGCTTTATACTTTTTAAAAGAGGCATTAACATAACTGATCAGAACATCCCAGAATGTTTCTGATCTCATTAATCATATGACGTTATGACAGAGATTCTTGCTGTCATAATGCCAATGGTTCTAAACACTTCTAAAATCCTTTAAGTTCTTTTTTTCCCTTTTTTTTTTTTTTCAAAATTAGACATGGGTAAGATCTATTTCAGCTTCTTCAGAAGTTTTCTCTTCCATTTTAGAGCTCTAGAAAACTAGCACAGAATATTTTAGATAGACATATACTCACACAGCAAGGAACAATGTCAGGCTCCATGGCCTA
Source organism: Cephalopterus ornatus (assembly GCA_013396775.1). Classification (NCBI taxonomy): domain Eukaryota; kingdom Metazoa; phylum Chordata; class Aves; order Passeriformes; family Cotingidae; genus Cephalopterus; species Cephalopterus ornatus. The sequence continues at coordinate 250,729 of VZRE01012658.1, read as the reverse complement.
TTTAGATGTTTCTGTTAGCTTTTTATTCAACACATTTTACCCAAATTCCTGAATAAGTTGTTTCTGGGAGTACCCACCACCCTATTTCCTTAGCCCTAATGTAACATTTATTGCTGAACTGGAATAATCAATTGAAAAAAGCCTCCAAGACAGCCCTGGTAGGATCAGACTGAGGATTCCTGGGAGAGATTCCTGGTAGAAATACCATTGCAACAGGCAACTGTCTGCATATGAAGCAAGCAGCCCACACTGCACCTTCTGACGCTGATAATTCACCAGTACAGGTAAGAAATCAGGAGTAATTTATACACAGGAAACCAGGAAGAGGATGAGAGGGAAAAAAATCACTCGCCAAAGCTGGTGCTGTGCCCTCAGACACAGTTCTAGTGGGATGTCAAGAGCTCCATCACAGTTGTGACAAAGCAGATCTGATTTCAGTGGAGTGTTGATTTTTTTTTTGTTGTACCTGTTTCAACCCAGTTTTGAGCTGAAAGGCTCTGCTAATTCAGTCAGTGGATCTTCCTGCTGTGGCAGAAAAGTCTTACGAGGAAATGCACAGGCAGGAGAGGAATTCAGTCCCACAGAGCACAAGTTTCGTCGAGTCACTTGTGACTCTAACAAGCACCTCCAAGATATCCCCCCTGCCTTTGATTCCAAGGAACTCCCACAGGGTCATGACAAGGCAGTTAAAACACCTCCAAAAAGTACAGCAAGCCCAGAAACTGTACAGTGGGAATGTTTTGCCTCAGACCATCACGAGTGCTGAGGGCACAAGGACCCAAAAAAGATCCACAGCCCCAAAACGCCCATGGAAGACTATGAAAAAAAAAAGGAACAACTCCCTCAAACTGTATCTTCTGGAGAATGGGTGAGTATATTGAGGCAATGTCCCTAAATCTTCAGCCTGTTCTTCTACTCTCTCCTGGGCTTCTTTTATCAGATACCACGTCCCAGAGGACAGACAGACAGACTCCACTTTGACCCAGTGTGGCCACTTCTGTTCTCCTTGAGCCAAAGCAATCCTTGTAGTTTATCTTCTACAGGACTCTGAGGTTTTGAATGACAAATGTCAAACCTTGGTATCCACTTCAGCCACCATCCAAAATGCTTTGAACAAGAAAAATAATCCAACTGGTGCCTTACTGTTGCAGGAACCTGTTTCACATCTAAAAGGCAGGCAGGCTCTTTTCATTTTCTGGTTTTTTCTTTTTTTTTTTTTTTAAATATATGTAAACAGCTCCAAATATTCTTACAGGGATGACATTTCTAAAATGCAAAAGCATTAAAAATAACAGAAAACAGACCAGGTTCTCAAGTGCCACAAGTTTCTCATTTGTGCAGCTAAAAACCAGTGTTTCTCATCTGACCTACAGAGCGCCAGGGGCAGAGCTTGTCAGCTACTTCTTGCATCTCAAAAACTTTCCCTTATCGCAGCTGAGACATCGACTGCAGGAAAAACATTACATGGCACAGCGTGAAAAAACTGAGAATTCTGGTATTGGTCCTCTGCTGAGGCAGGTTTTGCAAGCAGCAAGACGGATGAAGAAGGGCCATCAGCCTCCTCACACCCACCACCGAAGGCTCAGCTGGAGACACAAATGCTGGCAAATGAGTGCACAGCAACACCAGACTCGACTTGCAAATGCACATTTCCATGCAGTGGTTTTCAGATTGACACAAACATTAAGCAGAAGGGATGTGTTACTCTGGCAGGAGGAAGAAAACAATCCATCAGCTCTGAGTTGCTCCTCGGAGCTTAGAGCACAGCTGTGGTCAAAGGTGTTTCCAGAGAGACAGTTAAAATCCACTGATCCTGTTGAAATTGTTAAAGAGGCTTCAGTAATTGCTGCTTTACCTTGCTGAATTACGAGTGCAAAACTGGAAAGAAAATGAATTATATTAACATTAGAAATAAAAGTAAGAGGAATTTAAATCCAGCATATTTTTTCTGAGACCAGAGAGGGTCAATTCACAACTTCGATTTCTCCTTCCATCTGCCTGCAGAGTTCTGGCTTGGCCCAGTGGTGCACGTGTTTCTGCAGGTATCTAACATTTGGTAGCCTGAATTTTTATTTATACAGTTCCATTCTGCCACTCCCAGGCTTCTCAATAAGCAAATAAACTCACTTTTCATGTCTAGTTTTCCTGTTTGTACTTTCACCCTTCCTTACACAACAAACTTGGAAGGGAGCAGAGCAGGGGGAGCACCTGGAGCAGCAGGTTGGACACTCCTGTGGGCTTCATCCTTCCCTGAGTGGGCATATCTTCTTCCTGGGTCTCCTCCAGGTGAGATTCTGGTGGTGGAACAGGAATGAAAAGGCCAAGCTGGACCATGGCACCACAGGTGGGAACTCCTGGAAGTCCCTGGGCACTCATGTAGAAAATAGATAGGAAAATGTTACAGCACTTCAGGATTTAAGGTCTTTTCAACAATTCTAGGAGAGACAACAACCTTCTGTTGAAATGAAAGTCGTGCCCCTGAGACACGGACTCTCAGGAGCCTGGATGGTTGGACTCAATGATCTTAGAGGTGTTTTCCAACCTTAATGATTCTGTGAGTCTATGAATTCTGGACTAGCACTGCTGCCCACTGGGCAACTGCACAAATGCTGTGTTTTCCCAAACCACAGGATGTCTGCATGAAATTTAGGTGCTGACATGTCCTAACTAATTATTTCCCTGGAAAAGGGACTGTTTTGTTTTTCCCCTGATCTGGTTCTAGAAGAACTCGCACTCACCCCTTCTTTGTTTCACAAATGCTCTGATTTCAGAGCATTTTCAGGACAGGATGAGTGATGCTCTCCTTCCTCCCCACACCAAGCGTTATTCCTCTGGGATGGTGTGAATTGTAAGAGCAAACCCCAGGGCAAAACTGAGCTGGGACTTCCTGGCAGATCTCAAAAGGGAAGTGAACGGGGCATTGCATGTTTTGTCTTCTGAGGCCAATATGGACTGGTTTGAAATCCATGATCTCATGCTGTGCTGGGCCAGGAAAATGGCATATTCAGGGCACAGGTTTCCAGCATAAAATACAAGTGAGGTGATCTGATGTGACTCTATTCACCTGCCAACAGCCCTGGCAGAAAAATAAACAGGTTCTGGAGATGAGCTGCTGCTGGAGGCAAAGCAGGAACCATTAGAAGAGCTGCCCTGACCTGTGAGGAACTGGTCTTGTTGCTTTGAACTTCAGCAAATCTTAATGAATTCTTCATAATTGGCAATCCAGGGTTTTCACTGAGGATATATTTCTCTTAAGGTGCCAAATGCAGGAGACATATTCAACACCAGGAACACACATTCTGGGTCTCCCAGGTGGTTGTCCAGGCTGGCGAAGGCAGTTCCAACACCACTGCAGATAATTCCTCGTGTTTTATCAAGGATTAGATTCATACGTGGATGTGCACCGGTGCTGAAGAATTTGGTTCCATAGTTATTAAATCATATTCATTTAATTCAAGTGCTGTGAAAGCCTAAACTGAAAATAAGCAGAGACAGTTTTAGTAAAAGAAGAAGTTAAAAAGTGGTTGTGTTGGAGGAGTAAGGTTTTTGATGTGCTTGACTCATCCCAGCTTTACTGCTCTTGCAGTCCTCTGTTATCTGGCAGTTTTGGAGGGGATGTCGCCAAGAAGTTCATTTAAAGTCCTAAATTTTATCCTGTAGGCAACACTTATTTCAGTTTCCTGAGAATAAATTTCACAGACAGACCCCTGAAGAGGAAAACAGGTGAACTCTCTTTGCTCCATAAAACAGTCAAACTATTTGGAGAGGCCAAAGATACAAAACTACTGATGCCTGCACAGAAATGCTCAAGAAAAAGCTTCAGCCTCAAGTCCTCAGTCTTCTTCATGCATGTTTTCAAGAAATATTTCCTGTATCAAATCCTTTTCATCAGGATTCATCAGAGAATCAACACAACATGGTGCATAAATCAGCAAAAATAAACTACTCCCAGGAAAGGCATCCCACCCTCCAGTGCAAGATGGAGTATGCACATTAAATGCAGCATCCACATGCAAAAGGCTCAAAGAATAAAGTGTATTTGCAATAAAACTAATCTAGTTTTCCACCTTTTTACATAGACACGTACTGTATGAACACAGAGACAGGTTCCTTGAGCTGCAAGGCAACAAGGTGCACTAACAGAAAATATTCACTGTACAGACTGCAATGGGAAAGGGAGCAGAGTACAGAATAGACTTTCTTCTGTTTCTGGACTCTTGTGCTATTTTGGCTGCCAATAGTACACAAAATTTCCACTGAAGGGCAAGTCAAACCAATTTCCCTGAGGATGGAGGCATCCGAAAACTCACTGAGGTTATTCTATTAGTGCCTACGCATTCCTTAAGCGGATGAACAGCTTCACTTTGAATCCATGTCAAACCACAAGAACTGGCTGATAATAACATTCAATTAAAACAATCTCGTTCTTCTAGAAAAAGAAACTGGCTGAGAGCTACACCTCACATTTTCCAGCTGGGCACAGTGGGGAGATGGATGCTGGAGGGAAACGGGGCAGGTTTGTATCGAGGATCCGACGGGTCAGGTTTGGTGACAGCATTTGTAGGTTTAACCTCTTACACAGATTTGTGAGATGAAAAAGCCACTTCTGCTGAGCGCACAACTGTGAGAAAGTCAGAGCTGGAACTGCAAATACCCAAGTTGTGCTAATTAGGGAGATGTTTTGAAAAGCCCAAACTTTACACTCGACGCGTATTTGTACCTTTTGATGTCGTACTTGGGGCTGCTTCACACTCCAGGCTTACTGAGAAAAGCAGAAGCTGCTCCCCTGTTCAGCTCCCGGGGTGAGTTTGCCATCTGATCTCCTGAATACACAGATAAAAGTCCCTGCATACTTTTTTCCCTTTCAAGTACACGACTGCAACTTGGAAAGTTCTTTTATTCTCAGCTCCACTGACGCAAGAAAGTGGCAGAAATATGGCAGCTTTGGCTGCTTTCCTTTAGTAGCTCTTTGTAACTAATCTTTTAATGCTAAGAAAACAACAGGTATTTTCATTCTGTATGGAAAAAAACCACTCCAGTTATAGAAAATTAAGGCAATGCCTTTCAAAAACTCTAAGAGTGCTACAGACCACTTGATACTTCTGCTACCCTGCCTTTAAATATTGGTAAATAGTTACCATGCACAGGTATCACATTCACCAGGTTTCTCTTGTTACGCTCAAGAAGAGGCCAACTATTATGAAAATGGTAAGTTTAACAAAGATATTTCTATTTCCCTGTGATCTGCCATTCAAAAGTGTTAGCCAGTCATTTCTCAAAAAAACACTCTGATATTTGATCTCTCGGAGTTTCAGTTACACACGAGGCTGGAGAGCCAGCAGAAAGTTCTAAATGGAATCTGAAGACTTCTAAAGTCAACACTCACTTTGGCAAGAGCGTTTTAATGCATAAAGCTGAAATCCTCAGTGATTCTCCCCTGCTGACATATCCCTGCGCCACGATCAGCACAAACCCAAAAGCAAACCTACAGCAGAACACGCAGTTTTGCACAACAAAAAACGTCGACACAGATCCTGGAAGTTGCGTGCAGGCACAGTGGGATCAGCCAGGGCAACCCGGGGCTATTTCAACACACTCCTGGGATGGGTAAGGAAGATATCCAAGGGAAGTAGATGTTGATAACAGAGCAGGGTCCGCATCCCCAGAATCTCTGCCGGCCAAACTCGCGTTGCTGTGCCAGGCTTTAAAACCCTTGAGTGCAGAGTTACAAGTGTTTGTGGGCCGCGGAAGGTTCGCTTTGAAGGCCTCGTTTTCCCCGGCAAATCTTTTGTTTGGTTGAATGCACAGTTCACACATATTGTGTTTCCACCTCCACGGCTGGAGGAGCCCTGCAGTCAAGGCTGTTCCAGGAGCAGGGAAGGAGGCTGCGTTCCAGGAACTCACTGGAACTGGAACAAAGCACAGCCCTTGGAAAGCCTACACAGCCCTATGCACAGACTGTTTTACAGATGCCCTGTCTTTGGATGACATTAGACACTTGTTTTTATCTTTATTTTTTTTTTTTTTCCTCTCCAGTGAAGTCCCAGACTTTGGAGCACAGGCTCTTCCAGGCACTCTGCCTCCTAACTTCTGGGTATCTCCCCAGCTCTGCCTTTTTAAGCATGACTTTCTCCTCCACATAAAAAGCCCTGTGCCTCTTTGGAGAGTGAAATGTCTCTGAAATGCAGCAGTAAACTCTAAGCATCACAGCAGCCTTAAAACAGCTAATTTTCATTTTATTATACCAGAGTTATAAATATTGTCTGCTCTTCTTTACCAGCTGTGTGGGCTTATGACAGTATTACTTAACACTTACTAATAAGAGTGTTTTCTTTGCAACTTTCTAATCACCCAGGACCTCTCTCAGTGTTATTATTCCTATCTTCTCAGTTAAAAGCACTGAATTTCATGGCTGGTTTTGAATTTTTTTTTTGCCATTTTTCCACTGCAAAATTAATGTAGTTCACATCATTAAAAGAAACTGGTAGTTTATCTATATGTGGCTTTATGTTTTATTACACACTTACAGAATGCATAATTTGGAGACAGGTGGCATCCCTTCTGGGGCCAAAAAGGAATAAAAAGGACTTCACGCAGCAAAGAGCCTTCTGGAGGGAAAATAAAACATTGAGGACAACAATAATAATGCAGGAAAAAGTAAAAATACCAAGTTTTAAACCTGTTGGATAAATCCGGACTGCAGTTCAGAGGAATAGGCAGGCACTAGCTCTAGCCTTTTATAAAACTTGTAAGTCTGATTTTGCTGTTGGCCATGGTAAGTTCTTCAATGTGTTGAGACATGAAAAGTCAAGAAAAATGCCAGAGTGCAAAGCTTGCTGCAGGAAAAAAAAAGATGACTCAATTCTTTGTCTCACAAAGCATGTCAAAGATATTATAAAGTACTTACAGATGCTCAGCCACTCACATTGCCTGGCTGGCCAAACATCTGAAACCCTGTAATTTTGAAGAGAAGGTACTATGCTTCAGACAATGAAATAATTTCTGCAGCAACAGGGAAAGAGATGTGATTTTTGAAAAGCAGAGCAGAGTTTTTAAAATCAGAATTTCAGTTGTGATCAATAACCATCCACCCTCAACACAAAAGTCAGCCTATTTAAATTACCATTTATAATGGATGTGCCAATACAGGCTTTTAAAGACAACCACGTGATGGAATCAAGAGACAGAGCAAAAGCAAGTGTTGAAAAGCTCAGGGCTAAACCCCTATTTCTGTAACAGACAGAATCTGGGTGAAACTACTACTCACACCAACAAAGGCTGTGAAAAACAGGTGCCTCAGAGTTTGGACCCCACGTAAAAGAGAAGGCAAAGCCATAAAAGACCTGCAGATTTAATTTACCTGTTCTTTTGGAGGACACGACTTCCTCTGCTGATCAAACAGAACATAGGAAATTATGAACAAGATAATGTTCTTTGCCTGGTAAATTTTAATGCCTGCTTTACAATGCTAAGGTGCAAGCGTTGGTGCCTTGTAATTCCCTGCTAATAAAAGACACTGCAGAGTTATTTGTATTATTATAGACTAAAGTCAGCCACAAAGAAATAAAGACCCATGAAAAAGGACTCCGTGTATTTAACATCAAGATGGTCCCTTACAACTCTTTATTCCACCATGCCAAGTGGTTTATCATGGTAATGTTTAGCCACAAAAGCAATTAGAAGGATTTGAGGCCCCTCTGGAGGGCTTTGTGACACACACATCTCCGAGGCTCTTGGGTGACTGACAGAATTTGGCACGTCTGTGGCCATCCAACCATCACCAGCAGTGATGCATGTTCTGACCAGATGTCTTACAAGACATGAGTCAGTGCCAGCAGTGAAATGCCGACCTCCTTTTTACAGGCCCTGCTAGCTAAAAAAGAAAATAAGACCTCCATCAAAGTTAAAATAAAAAAAAAAGCAGCAGAATATTTTAAAAAAGCTTGTAAATAACGTGGGGCTTATTGACAAAAGTTTACTCTGCAGCTATCCAACACTATTCAAGGTTGTAGTAGTTAATTCTCAATGTATCCTGGGGAACAGAACAAGTCAAGACTCCCTTGACAAAATGCCCTGGAAATAACCTCTCTCTTCACTTTACCCTATGTTTTAGATTCTCATTTATAGTTTGCCCTAAGCTTTTAGGGTTGTTCCCCCCCCCAATTAACCTCCTCTGTGCTACCAGTTCCACGGGGTCACAGCCTTCTGAGCCACCGGGTCTTACAGTCTTAATTTCCTTCCATCTTTGCCACAAACCTTGGACAAAGTCAAGGTTTCACCCTCTCCTGGTCTCACTTCTAAGACAGGACCTAAAAAAAGCTTTTTGTCTAGATCAGGTCAGTTTTGGTTGTGTGCTCTCTGATGCATGTCCCCCCCAAATGATCACTAATAAGGGCATCCAAACCACTGAGATTTACCTTTGCTTGGGACTTTGAAACCAATAAATGAGAATTACTTATTTCTTACTAATCCCAACTCTGGCTCTTGCAGAGTGCAATGCAGAAGGGGTTTTCGGAAGACTAAATACCTCTGCAGGGCTGCAGTCGCTCAGTTAATGTTCCCATAGCTCTGATGGGCCTTTTAACACAAAATATTATTTGTAGTTACAAGTGGAATTTGCTAATAAACATGGTTGATAGTAAAATATAACAACACACAAAATTAGCTTGTTCTCTGAATTTTTAAAAGCCCAGTTTTTCCGATAGAGACATTTGTAAATACCTTCAGTATATTTTGACAGCTACATTCTGGAAACAAAGAAATCAGGTGCCCCTAAGAAACGTTTCGAATGCTTTAAAACATCCCAAGGTTTGAAATGATTTGTTTTCCTTTTAGCAAGAACCAAACATGGATGGGAGAGGGTGGGGATCGTGCAAATCAAACAGGAAGGACGGGCAGGAAGAGAGGTGGGCCGGGGACACAAGAGACCCCACAGTGTCACAGAGCGACGGCCAAAACAGAGGGATATCCGTGTAAAACCCCCCGCCATGGAAAGAGTATTCCAGAATAAAAGAAAACCCAGTGCCCCACACAAGGACTGACTGGAGCCCAGCTACAGCAGAGTGAGTATTTTTTACAGTTGCACGGAGGAAATTCTCTATGTTGATAAGACCCTCGGTAGTTCACAGAGAGGAAATTATCCTTTTCCTCCAAGATACAGGAGCCTCGTTAGAACAGAAATATATGAGGATGTTAAGAACACTCAGTGCCCACGTAGGCCCAGACAACTTAAAACCAGAAGTTTTCTCCTTTGTTCTGCTATGGCTATAAAATACACTTCGACTTTTTTCCCTCCCTCAACATAACAAAGAAAAACAACTGTTTCAAAATTTTTCACATGAAGGGGAACAATATTATAGGACATTCTTTCCTAGAAATCTTTTAAGTCTTATTTATTAGCAGAATTAATCAGATCATAAGCTGGCTGACAAACACAGTGGTGAAATATGTCATCTTCCAACCATGTTTTGCTAATGAAATTTTGGTGTTAATTCTGGGATATAACAGAATCCTAGAATCTGTAATAGGAACCAAACAACAAATGTGGTTCATCTGGCAAAAAAAGCATCATTTTCCCCCTTTTTTATTGTGGGTTTGTCACTGTATGTTCTCCATCATCCATTTCTTTCCAGAATCTACTTTTTGATGTGGAGTCCCCACTTGGCCACGAACTTCAACATTAAAATGCTCTGATCGTGTTTCACAGTTCCAATCCCAGGAACTGTTTTGTGCTTTCAATCCCAGAATCCAAAAGGATTTCATATAAAAACCCCAAACAACTAAGGCTGGGATTTCATAAATAACCTCAAGGTATCTCTACAACGCCATAAACTTCATGCTGGTGCCCAGTCCAACCAGCAACTAAAACCAGCAGAGAAGTTGGGTAAATTCCCTGATTATTTGAGTGTATCGAGCTCGAGGTCGTTATGGGTAGATCACTGCTGGGATGCCAGAAACCTAATTTAAATTCAGACAAGTTTCCCCGACGCTGCAGTGACCAGCGAAGCTCCTGCAGATGCTGTCAGGAGTCCAGCTCCCAGCCCAACCAGAGGGTTCCTCCTGCAATTCCAGCCTGGAGCATCACAAATGGGATAACAGACGTGGCAATTTAAGCAGCTTTCCCAAACATCTGCAGGGCATTAATAATACAGCTCTGCTCCCAACTAATCCCATGGTCCAGACCAACGGTTCCTGGTGTCTGAGGTGTGTGCACAGCCCAGGTGAGGCACGGCACAGGGACCAGGTGAGCTGGGCTGGGTTTGTCCCTTCCCAGCCCCCTGCAGAGTCCCTGGGCTCTGCTCCAAAGGATCCTGGCAAGTTCAAAGCAAAGATATTTCCACGGCAGTGAAGGATGAGCTGAGCTTTTGGGATCAGAAAGACCACTCTTACTTTGAGCTCTGCCACGAGACTTTGCAACTCCATGGCAAAGTGGACACCTTAAAAGCCATGAGAAATGAACGTGACGGGCCAAAATATCATCCTGATTTTACGAGTGATGACAAGTTTGACTTGCCCTTAGGCCAGACTAACCACGGCCTAACACAGAGTGCCCAGGCCTTTAACTGCTGGTCTCAAACTGACCCAAACTGAGGCCGCCTGAAGCCAAAAAGTGTTGTCAGATTGGGTTTTTAGGTTGTCAAAAGAAGCAAAACGTTCTTAAATGTTTCATTTACTCTTTCTGACTGGTATTTAAGATACTGCTTAAAAAAAACAACAAGATGAAGGAGATGGATACAATTGTGCAATAATAACAACTCAGAAACCTTTAACTAGCAAAGAGAGTCAGGAATTTGAATTAACATCAAAATCATGTATTATGGCATCCACATCTGGATATCGCTTTACTGCCTAAATCCAAAACTTCTCTGAGAGCCAGTTGGTTTCTGTAAAAATGTATTTCTCCCTTTGAAAGGAAATAATAATTGGAAGGTCTTACAGGAAGCCACCCAATACCAATAGAGGAAATTGCAATCTGTTCCTCAATGTTAGTTTAAATCAATGTTATATTTAGCAAATGCCTGTTTTTTAATGATAGTATTTTCAATAGCTTATACTACATGGAGTCTTCTCAAAGGTTTACATTATATTAAGAACTGCTTTGTTTTTAGAATGTTTCTTTAATCATCCCTCGAGGTCTTCAGCTTAGCCTGGGTTAGATGTTATTCCCCATCTCCAGGACATCCAGGATTCCACTTTCACCAAATTTTTTTAATTTTTTTTTGCCTCAGGCTAATAAAAAGCAAAGTATTTCTGCATATGCTTGTCTAGAAATATGTGTGGTTCTTAAAAATACACAGTTTACCTTCCTAAGAATTTTCTGTTTGGGTATCTGGATTTCAGTAAATTTCCATTAAATCAGTGGTTTCGAAGGAAGATTTTTTTTTTTATTATTATTAAAAGTATAGTATTAATGATACTAAACCAAGTTCAAGAACTCCAAACAAAACAGCTCCTCCAATTTCTTCCCCAAGTTGACAAAATCTTACAAAATATACTCCCAGCACCAGTGCTAAAAACTCTGGGGCACTGCTCAGAAACCCTGTGCAGAACTGCCCTGTGGTTTTTATGGATTTCATTACACTGAGAGGTAATAACATCAAAATTAAGTTTATAATAGCTGATTTACATGGAGAAGGATTTCATACAACCTATAATCTTTAGTGTTCAAACACTGGTGTTACAGCTGAATTATTTCCATTGAACTTAACTTGGTTTAAAGTGAATCCACAAATTCAACAGTAGAACGTGCACCAGAAGACAAAAAGCTGCTGAACATTTTCCAGACGTATAACTCAAGAAGGTACCACGATGACTTGAATTACAGCATATTTTTGACTCTGTGGAAGATGATTCCACTGCCACAGGGTTTCTGTAGATTTAGGTGGCCACTGGAAAAGTGGAGAACTGCAAATGGAACCTTTTCCTAAGTGGCAAAAATTCCCCTGTACCCCAAAATAACGTGATTTAACTGTGTTCTATTGGCAGAGCCCAGTGATTAAAAAACCCTACCTCTTGTGATTCAATTTGGAGGACAGATTACAGCCAACATTTTTATGGTTATACCTTTGACAGGAGAGACTAAACAATGATCAGAAAGAAAACTCTGTTCCTCAACAAACATACAAATAAAGGTAGATATTTTCTTTAGGAAAAAATAATAATCATTAAAATATTGATGTAAGAAAGGAAAAATTACTATTAAAGATAGTAATGACAACCTAATGCAAGTCATTCAGTTATAGAGGACAACACTAACTGCACCATAATCCAACATCAGACAGCTCCAACATGTAAAAACTTCCACTGTATTTTTTTAGCACGAAAAGTTTAACTGTAGGAGTTCATTTTTTTTGATGAGTTTCTAGATTTAATAATGTAATTCTTTGGGACAAGTCATGGCTTTATGAAATAAAAAGGCAGTTTTCTTCTATACAGCTTTTCATGAGGTGTTTCTGTTGTCAGCCTGAGCAGATTGCTTGTGTCCAAACTTTTCCATTGCTCCTTACTATTGTGAAAAGAAAAACGTTCAGAAACTGTTCCTAGGATTCTCTGCGGTCACTTGGAATCAAGGTGTCAAAGCAGCAAGAACAGACTCTGGCTATTCAGACCCAGCAGTCTCTTAAAAGAGCTGAAAAAGGCCCGAGAATGCCATTCTGATGCAGAATATGTCGAAATCTAACAAACAAAAATACAAATACTTTATTCCATTCGCATTTAGCACAGACTCCGCATATAGTTTTCAATGGAAGCTAAGAACATGCTTACATTGCAGCCTTAAATTCAAAAGTTGGAGAATGTGAGAACCAAGCTACAGCCTGTGCCATGCTGCTGCGTCACCTTTATTTCTTTAAGTCCTCAAAGGTGATGAAAATACGCTAAAATATCAGAGTCAATACTAAAAGAAAGAGAACAGGAAAGACTCGTGTATTTGACTGAGGTGGCTGGATTAGATTTGCCCAATCCATGTGTTTTATGCCCAGGATCAGCTGGAGGAAAGAGGGGCTTGAGTCATCAGCTACATCAAAGTCCGGGTCCGGTGCCTGGGCTGAGCAGGAGCGATACCTGCACTCATCTGCCCGCTGCAGAACTTTTAATTACGCTCCCCCAGCCAGCAGAATCGGGGACTAAAATCCCCAGATTACCTTGATTGCTCTGTCATTATCTGTCATCAGCTGCTGCTTCTCATCTTCCAACTTCTGTATAACTTCCTGGAGCCGCTGCTCCGCCACAAGCTGCTGCCGGCTGTTCTCCTCTGTCAGGGAGGAAATGGTTGTCTTAAGTTCAGCTATGACCTAAAAAGAAAACAGCAGGTTAAATCTCCCTTTCAGTGAAAGGAGGCATGTATTTTGCATGTCTTTATGCTCGGTACCAACATGGCACTGGCAAACTCTGCTGCGCAAGCTAAATATTTGGAATTACCATACTGCGCACCAGCAGGCACGAAATTCCACGCGGAGGGGAGGAATACAGCCAGGCTGCAAGTGACAAAAGTTGCCGAACGCGAAATTATTTGGAAGGGTTTTCCACCATGACATTCCAAAATGTTTACTCATGAGAACAAAGCACATCTGTGATGTTCAGAAACCCAGCCTGTTCCCAGTCTGCCCCTGCTCCGAGAGCAGGAGGGAGAGTTTACACAGCGACGGTGCGCTCGTTTTCCGCGAGGATATTTTACAGCTTGATATCGCTGGGAAGAAAAACGCCCACATTGACATACTGGGCTGAAATCTGAACGTGACAGTGAAATTTCTGAGCTGCTGAAAGGAGCAGATTCTGCTCAGCAATACAGTGGGGACCTGATTCCACGTCCAGGACCCTTAAACGAGACCTTTTACGTGATTCGCTCAGGATTTGTTGAACTGTACTCGTTCCACCTTTTTCATCACTGGGGAAAGTAATAACTAAACCTGATCCTTTAGGCATATTTAGAGAATTTTATACTGACATGTCAGCACCCAGCAAAGCACTGAAACATGCAGGAGAGTCACTGACTTTAATGTATATATTCAAGCTTAAGGTTAAGCCGCTGTAGCAGCATAATGTAGTCTAATTCTAAAAGCACTTTAGCACAAAGGCAGTTCAGGGAGGGACTAGCAGAGTGCTTAGACTCTGTATTTGCCAGGCCTCCTCACTGGTAGACAAACATTTAACTATACTAATTACATGATTATCTAGGAAAAAAAACAGTTCTAAACCACTAATAGACCAGGAATAATGTAACAAGAAATGTGCTACAAATGAAGGTACAGGAATCCCTGGGAAAGGGAAAAAGGACAGATTAAAACTTGTTGGTAAATTTATTTTTCTGTTTTACTACCAGAGGAATCCCAGGGAACAACACAGATGATATTTCTTTTCCAAATACGAACACAGATTAAAAAAAGACAATACACCCCAAACATGAAAACCTACAGTGCTTTGTGTTGTCCCACACTGTCACCTTTTCAAAAGAAAACAAAATAACAATCCCTTCAATATAACACAAACATGGGAGTTAAAGCTTTTCCTGGGTAAAGACCCTGGGCTATCACAGGAGCTCTGAAATTCAAGGCAAGGAAATTTCAGCATGAACTGATGATGAAGAAAGATCTGCTTTGTGCAGTGCTTTTCAGAGAAAATAAAAAAATTTTAAAAATCATCTATTTACTTTGTATAAACTTCAGAGGAAATTTCTTGAAATCTCTTCTCTGTGTGGGTGTTAAAAGTGAATGTTCCAAGAGGCCACAGAGAGTAAGATTAGACAGATGTTGTCAGCAACACGACCACAAGAAACGTTGTGATTGACCTATTATTAATAGTGAGCTACAAAAAAAAAAAAAAAAAACCAAAAAACCAAACCCAACTCTGTTCAAGTAACTTTCGGGAGTTGATTTCAATCCAGAAAACTAAAGAAACTCAGACATCAGGGTGAAACTGCTTTATGGTGCCAAATAGCCCTGACAGATGATGTATGTGTTGTGTCTGCCCCAGAAAGTGCCAAGGATCTGGTCACGGGTCCAGCTCTCCCCAGTGAAGGGTATTAGTTACAGCAATGCCCTCCTTAATAAAAAACATGTCCCCAAATTTTTCCATTTTGAGGCTATTCTACAGGCCAATAAATTTCAGTCTGACAGAATTTATTCTGACATTTAGGTTAAAGAGTTCTTACCTCGCACTGCACCGCCTCGGTGTTCCCACTGCAACAATTAAAGCAATTTCCCTCATCTCTTGTTTAAAAAATTCAGAAATGCTTAAATTATTCCAACTGTCTTTAAGGAATGGACCAAGAGCAATTTTTGTATCGACATTATCCACTTCCTGCTATTCAGGTTCAAGTGGAAAGATGAAGAAATAGAAGTTTTGTTCTTGTTGTTTCTTTATAAATAAGGCTCTCAAAAATCACTAAAAGGCATTTATTTAGGAGAGAGAGCATTCTCTCTGATTTACCACAAAATTATGGGATTGGTGTGGGTGGAATGGACCAGCTCAAATCAGGATCACCCAGAGCTGGTTGCTCAGTATCATGCCAAGTCTGGTTCAAGTATCTCCAAGGACAGAGACCCCACAACCTCTCTGTATGAAAATAAATGTGTAGAAAATACATATTCGGTTTTAGAAATGTAATGCAAGACAAATTTAGCAATGAGTCTGATAAATGCAGTGTCAAAAAATGCAGCGTGAAAAAGTAACAGTCCAATAAACGTCACCAAAAGAATTCTGGACAAGTGTCTCAGTGAACGAGACTCAAAGGAGTTGAAAATGAGTTCTAAAACATTTTAAAGTGTTGGTAAAACAGTAAAGTTTGCAGTTTCTTGTTATTGTCTCACTGGTCACTTCTGTCTAGTTTAGAGGCTGCTAAACCCTTCTCTGTAGTGTTTTTATGGACTTTAAAAGAGTATTATTAGACTATTGGCTGCAAACAGAGTTTTCAAACCCAGGCAGACGTTCAGCTGTGGCTGGGAGGAATGAGGAGAATGACACCTCCACACAAATCCTCGTGGCAATCTTCTTATTATTAAAAGCTTAACTTCTGGTTGCATCTCCATCATTTTCCACACTTCAGTACTACCTGTCAGTCAAACTGAAAGGTGAAATATTTAAAAATCACCCCGCCTTACCATTTTTAAGTATGCAAGTAAACTCAACACGCGTTTTCATCTTCCGTGTTCAAATACTACTTTGAAGAACAAAAATTCAAGTCAAAACCAGTTTGCTTTTAGGACACTGACATTTCCTCAAGGTGTTTTTTTTTGGGCAGAAGTGCAGAACTGGTGAGGAGCAATGATCAAGATGAAGATGACACGGTTGGGGCTGTTGTCACACCACTGACTGCCCGCGTGACACCACCTTCAATATGAAATGCAAGCCCTGGTTGTGCAGCTGCTCCTGGTTCTGTGAGATGTGCTGGCTGATGGAACACCCCACCTTCCCTTCCCACTGACTGAAGGAGGACTCAGTCCTCTTGGGTTCCCAGGAGATGAAAAAGCAGATCAAAAAGACGAAATTTAGAACTCACAAAGACCCCACCTGTTTTCTCTACTCAGCTTTAAGCTTTGTGTTTTCTGAAAGGTTAAAATCTGCAAGAAAGACACTGGATGGAAACTGGGATACAGTTAAGGCTTCTCTTGATTTAGGGTTAGAGATTAGGAAAAGGTTCTTCCCCCAGAGAGTGGCTGGGCACTGACCAGGCTCCCCAGGGCAGTGGGCACAGCCCCAAGGCTGCCAGAGCTCCAGGAGGGTTTGGATGATCCTCTGGGGCACAGGGGGTGACTCTTGGGGATGGGCCTGTGCAGGGCCAGGAGTTGAACTTAATGATCCTTCTGGGTCTCTTCCAATTCGGCACATCCTGTGATTCTGGTTGTCAAGACCCACACTTAGAAGCAGAAGTAATTCCACTTTTCACCAAGTCTCCAAACCACACAGATTCACTGGAGGCTCCCGTCTTCCCACCACCTACCTGCGAGGATTTAGCCAGTTTCTGACTGTACTCCTTCTCAGTCTGCTTCAGTCTGCTGCTGGCCTGGAACACACAGAGAAGACAACCAGATTAGCTCAGAGGAGGAACGTGTACAGACACTGTGCCACCGACCCCTCGGCTTGGCACCTCACCCACATGCCTATCGCCGAGCGCCGGCCCCGCGCCAGCCCCAACGCCCTTTTGTGGCAGCCAAAAAACCACAAGGGCTTGGCTTTGATCTCGGGCCAACTATTCATCACTTAAAAGAGGGGAGAAATTGTACCTCTGCTGCCAATTATTAGAAAAACATAAAGACTTTGCGGATTAAAAAAAAAAAAAAAAGAGAAAATGAGTGAGTGTGAGAGAGAGAGAGAGTGTGTGTGTGTGTGTGGCAGGGGAAGGAGGCAACACACAAATCTGAGTTTATCAGGGTGAATTTGCTTCTGAATGGAGGGGAAAAATGAGGAGAAAGTCCCAGGCACAGGCTGCCAGTGGAGCACACAGCTTCACATCTCAGGGTTGTGTCTGCAACTGCCTTTCGTCCCACTGCATCTCCCTTCTCATGGAAAGGTGGGGATTACGCTGAAAATCAACCCAGCATGTAGCTGAACCAGCTCTTGGACACACAGCTCTTTCCTTCTCCCAGCATTTTTTTCTACAACTCAAAGAATAAACCAAACAGAGAACAAGGCTGCTTTGTCATATCACAATCCAACAGGCAAATATTTCAATAACTGCAGGAAAAAGAGCTCTTAACGTTTTCCCCCCCTCCCCAATAATTTAATTGCAGAGATAATTTGATAATAACGATATTAATAAAAAAATAAATTCAATTTCATTTCAGGACAGAATTCTGACTTGCATTTTTCCTGCAGCAACCAGCCCAGCCCTGCCCCACCACGCTGTCCTCAGGTGAACTGCCGAGCGCTCTCGTCCTCCTGGCTCTAAAACTCGAGGACAGGTGTCTAAGACAAATATTTTCTTAGGGGGGGACAGAACATTACGCAGCTGAGTTCTGAAGCAAATTTAAGCTGATTAAGTTTTCAAAACCTCTCTGACCTCCTGCTCAAACCTTTGATCTGTCGTCCTTAGTTTTCCGGCACAGCATCCAGCACCCAAACACAGCTCCCGCCGCTGCCCCCTGACTCTGGGGGGACCCCAAAACCCCTGAACCCTGCCTGCGTCCAGTTTTAAGATTGAAACTCCATTTCTGCAACCCGCAGGGATTTCAGTCAAGCAAAAAGTCTTATTGATTTCACTGGACTATAAATTTAGGAGCTTAAGGCTGCAGAGTGTTTGCGAATCGCCGTGGTAGGGCTGGAATGATCCCCGGCAATCCGGGCAGCTCTGTAAGGTGCAGCTTAATGTAAGTATATTACAGCCAGTTCAAAGCAACCTTCAGCTTCACATGATGTGCAACTGAAGATCTTGAATCCCTTCAAATTCCAAGATTATGAAACACACGGACGACTCTTGTTCGTCTGCTTTTTGGTACTAAGGAATCTACTCAAGTTACTAAGAAATCTATTCAGTTATCAAACTTCATTTTATCAATTAAAAAATTTGATGATTTACCACCATAATTCGATAATTTACCACAATTTCTGAGAACACGTTTCAGTTGTTTTTCATTATAAATAGAGATAATGGCACCACTTATTGGCTTAAAACAGCATATAGAAGAATTCTGGAGCACCAGACGAACTAAATTTCACTTTTTCTGCACTTGTCATTCAAAGTGTGCCACAAACACTCTGAGGGCAAATCACGGGAGTGCATAAATAAAAGTGGTGACACAGGAGTTAACCCAGAGAGCTCTGTCCTGCTCCACTTCTCTTTGCACTCAGCTGACCAATGTTAACGCTTCTCTCTTGTATTGCAGTCCAGTTTCAGATGATGTTTTACCACCACTGCATAACACAAAGTGACTGAAACTGGCAGTTTATCTTTAGGGGAAAAAAGCAAAAAATAAATTACAGTAATAGAATAAATTACTGTTACTCCCAGAAAGGGAGAGACACTCCTCAGCAAGGCACTGCACAGATCACGTTACAGCTGCTCTCGCTCAGCTTGCCTGGGGTAAAAGTCCTCATCTTTCATAGAAGCAGCTTTACAACCTCCTGAACCCAGAGAAGAAATCCCAATAAATAATAAAAAACCCACTCATAACTTCCATAAACAAACTAGAATTTGTTTGTTCACACTGAGCAGAAACCAGGCTGACCTCTGGGAGACATGACAGAGGTGATCCAAAGGAAAGAAATGCTGAATTTCGGTCTTTTATTCCTAACTGAAGGCAAAGACAGTATATCCCACCAGTTTACTTAAAGGGAGTTGCAACATTTTATTTTACAATGGCTTTAACAGATTCCAATTAGCAAAATATTTATAAGTTGCCTCCCAGTCATCAACAAACCACAAATTCTTGCACTCACTTGCAGTCCCAAACAACATCCCTATTTGAGGGGTCTGAATTTCAGAGGTACTGAGCTCCCAAAGCTTCCACTGGAGATTGCACAAGGATTGGCTCCAGCTGTTTAAAATTGGCTATGCCAGTTCTGTGGCACTAAAACCTACGGACACCCCCTTCCAGTACCTACAGGAGGTTTACAGGAAGGCTGGAGAGGGACTTGTCAAGGGCATGTAGCAATAGGACGAGGGCGAATGGCCTTAAGCTGAAGGAGGGTTAGATGGGATGTTAGGAAGAAATCCTTCCCTGTGAGGGTGGTGAGGCCCTGGCACAGGTTGCCCAGAGAAGCTGTGGCTGCCCCATCCCTGGAAGTGTCCAAGGCCAGGTTGGATGGGGCTTGGAGCAACCTGGGCTAGTGGAAGGTGTCCCTGCCCGTGGTGGAATGGGATGAGCTTTAAGGTTCTTCCAATCCAAACCACTGTGTGATTCCTGCTGACTCCAGCTTTCCTCCGAGACCTGTAACACCCGACAGGTCTTGCATCATCACAACGCACACGAGCAGCACCAGCACAGCTCTGCAGAAGGCAGAGTTGCAGCCCACAGGTTACAGCGCTGCTCAGCTGAACAGATCCAACTCCTGGGGATGCCTGGGAGCCCTCTTTTCTACTCTGTCTTTTACTGCAGAAATAGGAAGCTTCTCCTTCTTAAAAACCTGCAACTAAACTAATTTAATCCCTCTTTACACAGGCTGTTGCTGTGCAGGCACAGGAGGTACAAACCTGGGGCATGTGCAGCCCTGCTACACCCCAAAAACCTACCTGTTCACTCTTTTTTTTTTAAGGAATGAGTACCAGCAAAGTAAACACACACGTAGCTGTGTCCAGTGAGCTTTGGGGAGGATTTATATCCCATTTATCTTGACAAGTGAGAAGGTTCACCCTGGCCCGGTGCACACACACAGCAGTTTCCCGGGCTCCTGCTTTTCCAATGGGCTGCTCGGCTCACAACTTGCTCCTGTATTATTTTAAGGCCATTCCCTCCCTCTCAGGTTATTGCTATTTCAGAAACATAATGAATAAGAACCCAAGTGCAAGGTGAACATTTGGAGGGTCAGCCAGTCTTCATTAAAGCCCAACTCTTTTTATAGCAATGGGCAGCGCTGCAAATACAGTTAATGGTCTGAAACCGGTTTTTAGTGTGCAAAAGGTGGCTGCTGAAATTCCCACTCGGCAAAAACTTGTCAGAAGCATCAATTGTAACATCCATTTTTGTAATGAAAAAGGTTTAAATTGGATAAGCCATAGAGGAATGCCACTGATTCAAAAATTAACTTCTGTTTAGTTTCACACAGTTAATACATATTTTAGCTAAAATTATCTGATTATGACAATTTTACATGCAGTTATTTTATATTACAGAGTGAGGACTTCTGCATTAAAAAGATTATGTCCTTGTTACAGTTAATTGGTTTTAAAAACCAACTATAATTCTTTAACAAGCCTCAAAGCATCATATTGTGGTTGCTGAGCAAAAACTGCATGGACTTCAACAAAACATTTCACATAAAAATGAAAAATGGCATTAGCACTACAGATGTGGTGTCTGAATTAGTGGGTGCTACTCTAACACAGCCCCTTTTTCATTTTCTCCTTTCATGAAACTGAGCAGAATTACTAAGAATAAAGGAGCAAAGGATCTATGATGGGACCGCACCGCAAAAGCACAACTTGTTCTACCCTAATTACAAAGTATGTATATGCTATTTTTAAGTATTTGAGGGGACTTTTTGTTCTACTTCTAGTTGGACAGGGCTTGGAGCAACCTGGGCCAGTGGAAGGTGTCCCTGCCCATGGCAGGGGGTGGGACTGGATGAGCTTTAATGTCCCTTCCCACCCAAATCATTCCATGATTCTATGACATGATTTAGTGGTGGGCTTGGCAGTTGGGTTTATGGTTGGACTCAGTGACCTTAAAGGTCTTTTCCAACCTAAATGATTCCACGATTCTCTATCTTCATAACTCTCACTAGAGGGTCATATATATATATATATATATACACACACAACCATATTTACTAATAGTAAAGCAAATTTAAGAACTTTTCTGTTTAGGGTACTAGCTATGAAAGAATCTTTTTCCAAAATGCCTGCAACTAGATAAATGTGGCCATACATAAGCTGATCTTCCATAATTAGTTAGATAAAAGTGTAAGCAAACTAAAAAAAAAAAAAAAAGGGAAAAAAAAGGAGAAAAAAATCAAAGGGTGGGGGGAAAAAGAAGAAAGAAAACTTGCTCCAGGGAAGAAGCAACTGTTCTCTGATGTGCAGCAAGGAATTTAACATCAAAGAACTAATGTAAATGGGGCCCATTTACCTCAAAAAACAACACACCACTCCACATTCTGGAATATTTCTATTTAAGTTTGACAGCATTATGCTTTGTACCAAAATTCAAGATTGTGTAATTTGATAGACGTCAAAAGAAAATGACCTTCAGAACGGCTACCAGTGGCAACTTCTGTTATTAAGTATGTTAAAACTCTCTGTGGAGTATCTGTTTAAACTTCAGAGATCAGCAGATCACCTTTTAAGTTCAACTGATGAAATAAAAATTCCATTTCAACCTCAAAGCCTGAAACACGTATTTTCTTTATGTCCTCTAATACTGACAGGAAGTGGGTGACTTCCTACACCAAGACTCTTGTTCTTCCTACTGCTCTTCCCGTTAATCAGATACCAAATGAAAGCTGAATCTCTGTTCAACACTGAAAATCGCACACCAGTTCAAATATGGAATTTGAACCACCCAAAAGACCATTAAAAGTAGCTGAATATCCAAAATGATGTTAACGGAAGAATTAGTCAAGTACCAAATGACTTCAAGGGTTTTGAAACCGAATGATAGAAATCCCTGCATCCTACTAATATTCTATTTTACATTTCACTTTTGGAGGTCTATAAAACCTTTCTTTTTTTTTTTTTTTTTTTTCTCTTTAAACACACATCTTTAGGAGAAATAAAAAACCCCTCTCATTCACGTGCAAAGTACTTTTAGTTGGGGGAAAAAAAAGCAAGAATGACTAGAAATGAATTTGACACTACCTGTCCAGAGAATTGCCTTTCTGCAGTACGTTGCAATTCTGCGCTTAATGGGGGTCCACTGAGAAACTGCTTCTGCAAACTGTGCCTTAGGAAAACCCTGAATTCCAGACTTTTCATTTAAACCAACTGTGTATTTCCATTAATTCTGAAATTATGTAGAGAAATTAAATACAGACATTTAACTCTCCCAAAAATTCTTCTGTGAGACTCCAAGTGCAGTTACACCATCCTTACTCTAGGATGCAATTACCACCTTCACCTAAATGGATTTACTGAGCATCTAAATATTTCCCAGCATCACAAATGATGATTTCCAGTCACTATTGCAGGGAGCCAGGCACCTGACTGAAAACAAACTGCACGATTTGGCCTAAAATACAAGCCTTGTATACAAAATAAAGTTTTAAAATCAGATTAATAGATTAGGTTTGCCACATGAAAATTGTTTAATGCCTTAACTACCCTTTATATAAGATGATACAGATGCATGGATCAGGCACTTAAAGGCCTGACAAGTGAATTATGGCCCAATCTGAAGCTGCACTGTGACATTTTGCCAAACGATTGCTCGGTGTGATAAGCGCTGGGCTGGGAATCCTGGACAGCACAGGCAGAGGAGGCCAATTTTCCTTTGATTCCCTCTCATCAATCACCCGGGAAATGACTATGGGCGAAATCAGCGTTGCGTTTTGTGATGACAGAGATTCCTGCAAATGAACGGATACAGATGATCATAATACAGGGAACTGCCTTCTCGCCTGCCATCCATCACGCTGGGCAGTTTGGGTCTCGTTGACTTTTATTCACACCAACTTCTGGGTCAGTTTGGGGGCAGGCGGCTTTTATATCACGGCACGATCCCTTCTCTTGCTCAACACTCACATAATATGAACTGAGCAAACCTGGTGAAGATGTGGAGAATGCAACACTCTCCACTTTAGGGTCCTGAAGCCCAGTTTTCCCTCATCTACACGCCTAAATCTGGTACAGCACAAAGACATTCCTGCACTACGATTTCTAATATTTCCTGGTTTTCTTCTGTTCCGTCCATCTAAATGAAGATGGTTATTTAAAGTGGGTCTAAGACACTATATCAAAAGCGGTGGCACGTTCTTTTTCAGAGCTTTAACAAAGGAAACATGCACCCAACAGGAATTATTTGGGCTTTATCCCTCAGGAGCACCGGGCACTGCTGCACAGGCGCCTCTCTCGCTCCTGTGCTCCGGCTCTCTCCCACTCTGCTATAAAGAAGTTTACAGAGTTGCTCAGGCCCAGATGTTTTTGGTGCCCAAACAGCTGACACCCAGTAAAATCACCAAGGGACAGGTTGCTAAACGACTTTGACGATGTAAGTCAAAGCTAAAACTTCCTCCACAAACAGAAGGCCGCAGTACAGAGATGTGACACTGATCCATGACTTGACTCACTTAAGGACTACATAATATGAGCTTTACAATACACGATTCTTTCAGAAATTGGAGATTTCCAGGACCCAGGAACTTTATTGTTATGTATCAGCTAAGTTTACATGCCTTGATTTTAGCCAAGGAGAGACTAGAAGGCTCCTGAAAGAATTATAAAGGGATACCAATGAGGTTTTCATTTTTTAGATGCTGCATTGCTGTTTTAAGTTGAATTTCGTGGAAGTAACAAGCATTTGACTTTGCTTGAACATAATGAATGGCTAGAAAAAAGTCCTATGTATCATTTGGAGATAAAATCTTTTGTGTTAAATAGAAGGAAGACTGGAAACAAGAAGACAGATTGCACCACTAAATTAACTCAGTATCACTAAGCTAACTCAGTATTATGAAATTACATCATTAGATGAGAGCCCAAAAAAAACTTAAGCTTCTAAAGTTGGAAAGACAAACACTGAAAATACAACCAAATCCCTGAACAAATCTATGATCTGAAGCCATCAGTGTTCCTTAGCAAGATTATGTTGGATTACTTTTTGTAGTTTTAAATACAACAAAGCTTCCCCAAAAGAGCGACAACTTCCCGGAGCCAGAACCCATTAATGCAACGATGAGTAACTGTGCAAGTCCAGCAAAGGCCCAATTAAAAGGAGAATGGAATATATTGCTCAATCATCAAGCAATTAAAAACATAAATAAGACATTGCGAGACTCCGAACATTCTCAATGTTTAATTATTTATCCCTTCTCCATCCTGCAGCTGTAGGTCAGAATTAACTCCTCTGAACTAAATACAGGAGAACTCTTTTGGGGATTTGTACCTTATTCATTTTCAAGCAAACATTCAAATTCATTTCGAATTCACACAAGAACTGCAACAGTTTCACCTAAATCAGATTTTCTACAAGTTAAACACTCCTCCTACACTCAGATGTGATTGTGAAACTACTTTGATCTCCGTTCCCAAATTTATTGCTCTGTGTAATCCATGACAAAATATAATGTGATTTACTGTATCTCTATATGACAGCCCAGCAGCTGACAGAACTTAATAATTTAGCATAAGAAAAAAAACCCTTCTGGCACCAAAATATACAAACCATAATTGAGGCACTTTAGTATCACGTTACAATGAAGCATATGCAGACTGATCATAAGAGCTTCAAAACAATTAGAATTCTTTCTCACCCATTTAATGAAGGTGGGTTTTACTCTGTGACATGTTCTGCAGCTCTGAGCAAGTCATTTTGAAACACTTTTCTTTCTTCACATGAAAAACTCTGAAGCACTAATAGCATTGTTTTACCCCTTCCCTAGTCCCCAAACACTCCTTCTCCTCCAAAAAGAAGAAGAAAAAAACCTCACCTGCAGCTTTTCTCTATTGCAAGGAAGACACAGTAAATGTGGGTAAACAATGTCTACAAATTGTGCCAGAATTTAAATACGCAATGAAGATGTTTTATATCAGTTTGGTCTTGATCACTGGGCATTTTTTTCTAACTAAAACTATATGTAAATTTGAATTTTTTATTGCACTCACCTAAACATGGATGTGATGGACACGTTCCATGGGGCAGCTTTTGGGCTGGCTTTGACTCTTGGGTTTGGGGGACTTGAGAAGGTCTTGTGTCAGGGATGCTTCAGCCCAGAAACTTCCAATCAGAGTGAGAAGTGGAGCTTGTGCCATGGGATGCAGGAGAAATTCCTGCTTTTAATTCCAAGTAACAAACACCAGTTACTGCTGTTTGCACAATCCAAAGCATGAAGGATCCCCAGTGATGGCTGCAGGGACCAGGATCCAGCACCTGGGCAATGGCTGCAGGATCTGCCCTGTCACCCCTGACCATGAACTCAGACCTGATGGTGTTCATTCAATAACTGAAATAACCTCAGCATTTAATTGGCTGAGTTGTTAAAGAAACCAAAACACCAGTAATCTCACATTAGAGTCAGTACTGAACTGGAAAACAGCCAATGTTTTTCCTAATATTATAACATACCCTGGGACGTAAGGATAAGTAAAATTGGTAAATCAGAGAAAACTGTATCTACAAGCAATCGGCCTTCTCCAGGACACAAGGAATTGGGAAAAAGGGAGAGAATGAGGTAATGATTCAATCAGGCTTTTAAAAATATTTAACAAAGTTAAAATAATAAGCAATTGTCTACTGCAAGATAAAGTCAGTGTGTTACAGGTTGTTTGGAGAGTGAAGAAAGGCCCAGGAAAATATTGAAAAAAATAATCAGAACAGTCATTCTGCCACTGGAAAAACCTCAGCATCCACCTTATCCACCATTTCCACGATTTTGTGAGAGTCTTGATCTTATGAATGTACTCCAAAGGCTCCAACTTGGACGTCATGGAATTGAGAGAAAGCATTGTGTGCCCTGGTGTTTGGACAGAGACTTGAAGAAGAAAGAGGAGACAAAGACAAAAAACCCCCACCTGTGAATGCTTCTTCAACAGATCCTTTAGGTTAACACCAGTTGGTTAAACCTTCCCCCAAACCTCTAAAAAACCAACTGAACTTCTCAAACAACTACCCAACTATAATTCACAGGACAAGACATCAATGAAGTGCACTGAAAGAGGGGCCCTATGATAGACCTCTAATTTTAATTATATCAGCCGTTGCCCTGCTGAAAGCTATTTTTTTAATTCCATATTTTGTCATAGTTTATCATTTGGCTCTTGTCTGGTTCTCATTTCTTAACAGCATTGCATCAGTCATTTTAATTTTTAACTCTATGGTGCAATTTGTGAATGCAAATAATGGTGCCTGATCTCCCTTCAAACATTAATGAAGATATTAAAAAGTGAGCCTATTGCTCTTGGGTGTACCTTTTTCCCCCCCCCAGTTACACCAACTTTTCTTGGTTCCTAACTGTGGAACCAGATTTATAAATACAGCTGGTGAGCAGAAATCTGACCTGTGGTTTTCTGGTTCAGCTTTTTCTGAGTTTTTATGTTAATTTTTTTAAAGGAGATAGAAGCAGAGTAACTCTGTGAATAACTGCAGCTCTTGCTTTGAAATATCTCCAGTAGGAGAGTGCCATAAATTCTGTTTAGTCTTATTTGAGTGCAACATCCCTGAGATAATTCTACCATCCTTTTCTTCACATTTGGCTCCGGTGACTGAAGACTCTTCCAAATGGCTCCCTAAGGGATGATGCCATTCCTGTGACCATGTTCCTGGTTCACTATCATCTTCCTTTCCTTTTCTTTGGAGGAATCAGAAGGAGCAAAAGGGGTCATACTGGACACAAAACTGCTCTTCTTCCTCCATCTAAAAGCAAAATATTCTTGCAGGATTTGCTGTAAAGGTACTATAAAGACAGATTAAATAATCTGCTTTTCCTGTGCTAACACACACTAAAAATCTTCTCTCTTTTTGAAATTCCTTTTTTCTCGATCTTCTAGGCTTTTGCCAGGTTTTCTCCAATAAAGCCAAAGTACTAAGCTCCTTTTTATTAATATTAGTGGGTGAATCACTAATACTGTGTCAGAAACGTTCACGACCCAAATGTAAGTTAATGCACATAGACTCTACAAAGCAAAACCAATAAAAATATTCCTACTCTAGAACAGAGAGATAATATCATAGACAATAGTTCTTGGATCATAATGAAAAATGTTGAGAGAGTTGGGAAACATCCAACTCTTTTTGGTAAGAATTGGAGGCTCTTTAAATTATTCATAGCTAAGGCCTAGGCTAAATAATTGATGTAACAGATTCAAATAAACATTTTTAAAAAATGGCACATAGACAACTCGTAGAGATCCTGAATTCATTCAGCAAGGAGACAAACATCCGCATCATAATTAGAGACAATTTAATGATATCATTACACTTGGGAAGAAAACACATCCACATTTTATGGCTGACCTGTTTGCCCCCATGTAAACAACCACGCTGCAAGGAGTGTGGAAACAGTTCCTCTGGATGCTCACACAAAGAAGGTTATCTCTAGTGGGGCTGGGAGTGTTCGAAAGCAGGGAGTGAAAGGTCAAAGACTCCACCACACCGAGAGGCCTAAGCAGGAACCTACAGAACTGCTGCAGAGATGGTCCCGTTCTCAGAAGGTCTTAGGGACAAAGATTGAACCAGTTTTGGTGGTTAATGAAATGTAGAGCTGACAGAGAAGAACAAGAGTTGGAGAGACAGGACTCACAAATGCAAAGCACACAATGCTGGTACTTCATGAAGTAATGGCTCAGGGGGAACTCAATCCTTTTAATCAAATCGCTCACGGAGCACCTTCCATCCCTGAAGACGTTATTCTCTTTCCCTTCATCTTCTACTCTTTGCCAGTGCTGAACAGTGTGACATCATCTGCACCAGCACTGACACCAAGTGCCAGAACAGACACCGTGCATTACAGATGTTCCTACACATGCAGCACGAAAACATTCCCAAGGACTACATCCAACTGGACTGTGTCCGGTCCATCCCTGGACTGTCCAGGGCTGTGCTGGGCAGGTAATTCAGCCCCAGCACAAAGCTTGATGCTGAAGGAAGGACTGAAATGTTCTCTAGGGCACATTATCAGTACCTTATTTGTAATTTTGTGTGCAGGAAGTAGCTCAAAAACTAAGCATCCAATTATAGGGCACTGTCTGAAGAGTTTTGAAAACATTTACAAAAACATTATATTACAACATAACTGTTGTATAAAAGAGTTATTCTTAGAAGTGGTCACCTACACAGTGACCTTAAAGTCCCCAGGGATCTTAGTTTTATGTGGACTTCCCACCAGTTATAGGTGGAGTGATTGTAACAGGTATAGGCTAGAAAATACTGTGAATGTCAAATTTTATTTAAACTAACAAGAATCTCAGAGCACAACTAACTGTTACATCATTAAAGCATGATGTGAATGGCTCTCTGGCCAGGTTTTATGTCATCCTGGAGTCCCATCTCACCAGAGGGACCATTTCACAACTGTATTGACATTAGAAGAACTTCAGTCACAAAACTAAAGTGTTTAACTCTTTTTATTTTCTTTTTTTTTTTTGACTACAGCTTCATCCTGTAATCAAATATCATGTGTGTTCAGCACAGTCAATAGACAAAAATGTAAATTACTTCTCCACAAGAAAAGCAGCAGCGAAAGGGAATTAGATGTTCCTGGAACCTGCATAAACCTTTACCAGAATGAGTCAAAATACCTACTTAAATATAGAAAAGACGTCAATAAAAAGCTAAATGTCGAAAATTATTGAGAGATGAGGAAAAAAAAAACCCATCATCATCTTCTCCCACTCCAATTTACTCATGTGTGCAGCTCAAAGGGAGCTTTTTTTCATGAGGTATTTTCAGTGTTCCGAGGTTGTGCTTCCTTTGAGCACTGTGAGCATGGCCACTGCTCTGCCTGGGACGTGCTCTCTGAACGCTCATTTCCTCTGCCAAGAAAATACCACAGATGAACGCTGCAAACAGCAGCACTGCCAAGGCTCACATCTGCACACGCTTAGACACGGTTTGTCTCTGCTTTTAGTCCTTCCTGGCAAACCTGAAAATGCTCATCACCTTGGACAGCCCGTTCCACCTGGCTCAGGAGTGTTCCTGCCCCGAGCGCCGCGGATGCAGCCCGGAATACACCTGTCCCTGCTGGAATTGGGAGCCCAGCTACAGCTCTGTGAATTCCCAAACATCACTGAATCCCAGAATGGTTTGGGTTGGGAGGGACCTTAAAGATCACCTCCTTCCACCCCCTGCCGTGATCAGGGACACCTTCCATTAGCCCAGGTTGCTCCAAGCCCCGTCCAACCTGGCCTTGGACACTTCCAGGGATGGGGCAGCCACAGCTTCTCTGGGCAACCTGTGCCAGGGCCTCCCCACCCTGCCAGGGAAGGATTTCTTCCTAATGTGGCTCAAGACTTTGTAGAAAAATGATCTTAAAACTTTACACACAAATATTTTAGAGAAACAAAGCAGAAATAAATTAAAAAAAAGGATGTTGACAATCCTAACGCTGCCCTGGGAATCTCCAGAGGACACCAATCCTGATGAAGCCTGAAGTGTTAAGGGATTGCTCAGGAACTAATATTACAATAAACAATGTAGTAGCTTTAAAGGCGAGATGTTTAAGTGACAGAAAATTAAAGACCTCAATAAATTATGTGTCCCTAAATATTGAAAAGCTGCCTAGAAATACCAATCAATATTTCAGTGTTCAGCGTGCTTGTAACGAAAACTGTTCCTCTGTCTCTGCCCCTCGCTCTCCTCCTTCCCATCCCCACAGCAGCAGGACTATGGGGAGGGAAATACCATTGGAATCCTGCACCTCCTTCCACCCATTTTAACTTTTATTTTTCTTTTCACTGAAGTATGAACCATTTCTTTTGTATTTCCTCATGCTCACATGAACAACAGTCCGCAGTGACACAAAGCAATCCTCACAGAAACCCACATTACTCACAAAGGAGATCAGAGGAATGAGATCCCTCACTTGAGAACGGACTGACCTTCAGAAAATCTGGACAGTCAGATGTTCCATGCCTGAACACTGAAATTCAGCTTCCCATTGGATTTTTAAGCAATCTTCACAGAATTGGCAGGAAAAAAAAGTAAATGTAGAGAAAAAAAATTTCTCCCATACTGCCCTAAATTTCAAGGTAACAAGAGCTGGTAGAAAAATAAAAAGATTTTAAAAAACAAGTTCCAAGGCTCATGCTGTTATTAAGATGCCCTTCTTCCCTCCCCCCCCTTGGATAAAATCTCCTTCATCAAAGTTCTGTGGACTGTAATAGGATCAAGATTTGTACTAAGTTAGCTGAAAATGTTACTTTTGAGCTTGCCCTTTAAGCTGCTTTGACTTTTGGACCTTGTGGCCAATTTCCACAGCTCTACATTTGGAAGACAGAAAGGAAGCAGAATGGGAAAGGGAGATTTGAAGGTAATGCCAGGTATTTTCACATGTCTGTGAAAGACTTTTCAACAGAGATACCTTTTTCTTTTCCCCTCCTATCTTTTACTCAACATGTGCTCTTCAGATTAGAGGCAAAAATAGGGATGTAGGTTAAATAAAAAAAAAATAATAAATTCAATAGCAGTTAATATAGCTGAAAATTAGCAAATTTTTTGAAAAATAGAAAAAATCCAACAAATTAAAAAACCAGCATTTCTGACAGAAATGACAATTCGTGACTATTAAAGATATTGCCCTATGAAGGATTATTTGTAACTTTAATTTGAGGATGTAAAGAAGTTAACTTTTCTTTTGCTATACTACACATGTAAAAAAAAAAAGATCAAAGAAAGAAAAGAATTGAGATTCAAATTCCATTTTTAAGCAAAAATGACAATGTCTTCCTGAGTTAAAATTAATCCTTTAATGATGAATTTCAAAGGTTTAAATACTTTCTGTGACCTTGGCTTTAAATAATTATGCCAAGCGGAGCTTTCCTTACATACAGAAAAGATTCTGAATTGTTGATCACAGCCATTTTAATGGCTTCAGCCTGGCTGATTTCCAACATAATCCCCCCAATGCTCTTTAAAATTACACACCAAGAACCTGACGCAGGTAAATGAAATGTCACTTGCACAAAGGCTGCTCAAACAGTCTCTGCAGATCGTTAATTTGTGCCACTGTACATCCCTTTGCAAGAAAATATATGATTTAGTGCATTAACGGGCATAAAAGATACTTCAACAACCATCTGCTTACACATACACAGCGTCTATATAAATATTAAGTAGGGGTTTTTTTGGGTTTAGCTTTTGAAATAAAACTCCCTTGTTTTAGCTCCCTAATGGAGGGAGATACTTGAATTCAAGACAGGGGTGCAAGGGGGTGCCCAGCAACCACAGGTGTGGGCAGCGACCCCACGGGACACAACGGGGAGGGAAACCTGGATGGATCTGAAACATAAATTTCCATTTTCAAGCCTCTCCCAGAGTCCTTGCTCACTTGATGCACACAGGCAGAATTAGACCAGCCATCATTAGCAACTAGATTCAATCTCCCTGCAGTTTTAGCCTAAGTCTTTGCCTCCTTAAGAACTTACCTGCTTTTTAAGGGACGAAAAGCTTGGTTAGGCTGAACCACTCTTTCTGCTCTCTATTCCAGCAAAGAAAAAGTGATTAGCCCGGTCCTTGGCTGGCCTTACCTGTGAAATCACCTGTGTTTTTAAAGTCCTGCTGGCTCCCAAGCACCTCAGGGCACCTTCCACCCATACCCAGGGCTGAAGGAGCTCCCAGTCCCGCTCCCAGGGATCAGATCACAGCCACGGCCTCGGCGTGCTCAGAGCCGAGGTTTTCATTACAGAACCACAGAGATCTACAGCAGATCTTCAGATCTACAGCAGAAGTCTGTTTTTCCAACTCAAGTGACCCCTAAACATTCCCCCACCAGGGAAGCTTTGCTTAGCTGACTTGTGGGGTGACTGCTCCCCTTCCTCCACGCCCCACAAAGCCGCCCCGTGTGACCCTCTCTTACCTTGTCCAAGACCTTCTCTGTCTCAGCCGCGTGCCTCTTCTTCAGGTCTAAGATCATTTTTTCTGTCTCCATCTTCATCTTGTTGACTGCTGCCTCCTTTTCTCGAGTTGCCTTCAGCTTCTCCTCGTCCCTCTGACGGCTCAGGTCCAGCAGCTGCTGGTTCCGCAGAGAGTTCGCCTGAATGAGCTCTTCCCTCAGCCTGAGGATTTGGTTCTCCAGGTTACAGATAACCTGTGAGAAGGAACAAACAAAGTGAGAAAACCCAAACCCACAGAATAAAAACCACTTGATTTTCTTAGAAAGCAGCACTCAAAGGACGCTCCATCCCTTCTCCTGGCCTCTCTTCCCTTTCTCTTCGTGCCTGCAGATGAACACAGCTCCCCCTGCCCAAAGCATTGGCAGGATTGACATTTTTGGAGGGGGAGCCCCCACAGGTGAAGAAATTTAGTTTGTGGCATATAATCACTGTAACTTCTATCCATGCCTTCTTCTATTATCCTTAAGAAATCACCTTCCCCCTTCTAATGAGGAATCAGTGTATCATCAATCATTTATCAATAGCTCCCAGACTGATGTAGGACCACAAAAGCTTGAAGAATCAAAATGATAAGAGATAAAACTGTGCTACTCCTCATTATACAGAACACACTCTGTTATTTTAGAGTAGTAGTAGATACACATTTATTACTTCAGAGTACAACTGCATATAATTCTTACTAGTTACTTTTCTAACTCAATTTCTTCCACAGGTTCTCAACCAAAGTACAAGAGTATCATATCTGAGACACAAAGTATTGTCCCTACAGAAAGGTGGGATGAATGATGCTGCAAGCATGTGCATGTTTTCATTCACAAATATAATTCTGAAAAGTAGCATTTTCACTAAAACCTCACGCAGTTATTTCCCCTTCTTTCCTCCTGCTTCACAAGTAACTTTGCAGTTCCCTGGAATTCCACCACAGAGGGATGAGAAACTGATGTTCTACCAAACAAATGCAGGTGACTCAGCTCAAGGTTATTAAAGATTTCACAGAAAAAATCTGATGAAAACTAGTGTGTATTTAAGGTTCCCATCGCCCTGGAATGCCAGAATACTGATTCTAGAGCTCTGGGCTTGTCTTTCTTTCCAACTGCTATTTTTCTTCTTTAGACATTTTTAATACGCCGTCTGTACTCAGCTAAACCATTTATTTGCAGTCTCTGAGAACCACATTACTACAAAACTTTGAAAAAGAAACATTCATTTCTGACCAAAGTCAGGACATGAACGACTATCAGATCTATTGCCTTGAACATTAATCTCCCAAGAGAGATTGTTATAAATACTGTGATCTGAGAGAGGGGAAAAAAAAATAATAAAAAAAAAAATCAAGGCTTGAAAGTTTGCCTGCTTTTCCAGCTATTTGAACTGTATGGTGCAACAAAGACGTCGTCTCCCTTCAATCCTTCAGCTTGTCCTTCAGCTATCACAGCTGTAACATGTATGAAACAATATTAACCCCCTCAGACACTTATTTTGCTTCCATGCTTTCTTAATTACTCACTGGCACTGCTCCCTACTGTGTCAAAGGTAAAATTGTGTGTATGGCAGAGAAGGAATGAGCATGTCATTTGTAAACAGAACTCGAACACAGGCCACATATTTCAACTCTATCAGCATTATCTCAAACATATGTTTCATATAGTGTAATCTGCACTAGATCCTTTCCTTCCTCTCCTGAGTTTTTCCTCTACACATGTTTAATTTCTTATTAAACCCACATACAGACTAAAAACGTAAAGTACATTTGAGTCTATAATTATAATCCACAATGTGCTTTTATAATTCTTTCGGAAAATTATTTCATCTCAAGATCACAAAAACATGACAGCCTGTCTGGCTTTTCCTCAGCCAGAGGAACACTAACTCCATGAAGATAATAACTACAATTTCTGTTGGATGATACGGTCTGAGTTCCAAACTGACATACACAGCATTTGGGTTTTTCAACAGCTGTCCCAGTGCAAGTCCTGCCTGAAATAATCACAGTTATCTTTTAATCTGCGAGAGCTCCTTTTGAGAGCTCATTCCCCCACCATTACCACTTTCCTTCTGGGTTTTTTTCCCCTCCCTTCTTTCTTTCTTAAAACAAAAAACTTGCTTTAACTACACCCTCCCACACACACATAAGTGAAACTAAGATATTACATTGCTCAGAAGTTCCCTAAAAAGTTTGTTTAAAACATTTAGGATAAGAAATCAGGGTTAACTTTTCATAATATAGGGAAAATTCATCGATAAGTGATATTACGAGCCAAAATAAAGGCCGGGTGAATTCTTGACTCAATCATTACGCCTTATCTGCTTTACTTCGTTCTTTATTCAGCAGTTCTTATGAAGAAGTCAGTAGAAAATGGAACAGCACAATACAGTGTTTTCTACTGCCAGAAGGAGGAAGTAGCAGCTCCCAGCCTTCAGATCCAAAATGGGGAGCCAGCTGACAGTGGGCTGAGTGTTACAGGTAAAGTAACGGTAATTAATATGCAAAGGAGCATTAATGTTGGACCTAATAGATGGCAAAAGCAGATTTGGTTCTATTAGGAGAGAAGAAAGACTCTGGAGACGGGGTGATGGCAGCGAAGCTAATATGATTAAAGGAGTCCCTTTGGAGCAACTTCACTGCCAGCAAGATGATGTTAAGAGACATCTAATCTCCCCAAAGTGACTGGAAAAAGCTTATATTGGGGATCACAGCCACAGTTCTTGTCAATTACTTTCAAATAAGTCCAGTTCTCACAGCCAGATTAGGTTTTCCCATAAACAAAGTCAGTGGCAGAAGCAGATTACACCCGAACAACTTAGTGCCTAAGACAACCTTGTGTGACACGAGATCTGCAAGTGCTGGAGGAAATGAATCCCAAACTTTCCAGCACTAAGACTCTGCTATTCCACATGCCAGGTTTAATAAACTATTATTAGACTTAAATGTAGGCAAATTGGGAAAAAAAATCCCAACCCAAGATGACTTAATTCTCAGTTGTGAAAAATCCATGAAATATAAAACTTATGAGCAACCGTCTTTTCTTAACGATTCTGTGAGAAAATAAGAGCTGCAGTTACAAAATCTCACTTCTCAGGCTTGAGATCCAAAGGCACAAGGCTTGCTTGGTTTCTTTGGAAAACAATCCTCTTTCTCAGTATTGATTTCTTAAATTTTTCCCTGGCTGCTCTGTTTGGGAACCAAAAATGGTTTGCACGGTCCAAACAATAACTTGGGTACAAGAGCTGCTGTGAGAAATCCACATCTTAAACACTCCATGTGAGCAAATTATTATTGTGCTAAACTGGATTAAACGTAAGAAATAAAGACTCACAGTACATAACAGGTCCAAAAGGTTATTGCTATCTGCTTTCTTTTATGGATCCATGTGTTGGATTCTTTATTTCAGTTGTGTGGGTACAAGTATATGAAATAAAAGAGATCAGTATCTATTTTGGAAAGGATGCAGAAGTCTGCAGCAAGTCCCAGGACAGCCATGCCACAGGAACATTTTGTAAAGTGACTATTAATCCACATAGAGGACAACAAACAGAAAGACAACACTAGCTTAACACAGTACCCCAAATGGAACAGAAACACAAATACATGAACTGTGTGACAGGGGAGAGATTTCATATGAGTTTATGTGGCACACTTGTATGTCCCACGGCTGAAGAAACTGCTGGCCAAGGTGGTGATTTCTATTTCTGTTTCAAAGCAAGAACTTAGAATTCTAACTAAGAATATCTGTGCTGAAATAGTGTCATAAAAAGGGTGGGTCATAAGCCCACAGCAATTTGCCTGTAGGGAAAAAATAGACTTGAAAGAAAAAGAAGAAGGTTGGTCACTCACTTTGGCCTATTTAAAATGCCAATAAATGTACTGCGTGTTATTTGGAAGGAAAACATGTGCTCTTAATTTTAAAAAGTAAATTGCACAAGAAAACATAAAGTTGGCAAAAAGTTTTAATGAAAGTCTGTTGGTGATGTCTGAAACTGCGACAGTTTCATGCAACAGAGACGAGAAATGGACCCAGTGACTACAGGCTTAATTAAAACCAACAATAATGCACTTTCCCTTTATTTTTCAGGAGCTCCCACTTCTCCCCCCCCATGAACCATTCCCTTGGATCAGTTTTGAGGAAGAGGCTGGAGTATGAGCACATCTTCACGCTCACGGCCACGGAACACGCGGAGCTCCCTGTCTCCCTCCCAAAGCATTACACACCAAACCACATCCACCCCACCACCACACTCAGCCCCAAACAGTGCCAAGGGCATTTCAGAGTCACAAAAACAAGGCAACGGAGAGTTAAGATTAAATCCACTCCTGACCTATTCCCCAAAGCTCAGACCTACAGTCATTTAGGTGTTGCTTCAGCAGATTTACAGTAAGTGAGTAACATCTCCCAGCAGATGAAGCTGCAATAACCCTCACTGCTCTTCGCTGCTGAGTGCGCTCAGGCTGCTCAAACAGTGCACTCAGCTGCCTAAACACCACTGCACTTCTCTGGTGGCTCATGACAACTCTTCAAACTGAGTTTCAGAAGTTTTCTGCGCTGGGTTAACTTGGCTTCAGTCGGAGGTGACTGCAACTGGGCTCAGTTTGCTGTGTTTAATGTTGCATGGAACGTTTCAAAAACCCCACAACAAAACCCCCCAGAACCTCTGAGCAGGTCTGTGGCCTTAGCTCTGAGCTCAGAGTATCACAAAGATCCTTTCTAGGATAATAACCTAAAATATTAGCCTGTAACAGCCCTATTTGACCCACCAACATGCAGCTTCTGCCTCGGAGCGCCAAGACCTTCTGGGCATTTCCTCGGGTGGAAGAACATTAAAATGAGCACTGTGTGCTGGGAACCATCAGCTGGACCTTCTGAAAGGGAGATTTGTCTCTCTGGGTCTCGTTCCGCTGATGTGACAGCGATGGATGAGGTATCCATAACATCCCTTATTGGGCACTGGATTATTTTTGAGAGGAGATCAGACCAGTCCAGGGAAAGGAAGTCTGTAGTAAAAACAAATCTCACTTTGATGATGAAGAATTAGAAGGGAAATAAGGAAGAAAGCAGAAACACCCAGTGATTCAGTGGTGACAATGACTCCCTTTTTTGCCCAGGATCAGTGCGATGTCCCAGAAGAGGTGGATGAAGTGTCCCCTCCCAGTCACACAGCAACTGGTGACATATTTGTTGTAAAATACCTTAGAGGGATTATCTGTTCAAAGTGGGAATCTCAATTACTTCAGCTTTCTTATGAGTAAACAAAGCTTTATAAAACGCTGGGAAACAGATCATACAAGTTTCTCTACCATCAGAAAAATAACCAATGCATTTAACATAAAAGAATTCTGGAAAATAAACAAATACTTGGAGCTCTGAGCTTAGAAAAAAAAAGTATAGCTGTAACAACTTCAAATGTGTGTAATGTTGATTTGTGTTTAAAACAAAATTGGTTCGTATTAATGAGTTTTTCTGCTGCAGCTTCAGCAAGTCACAACACTCCTTCTCACAAGGGATCTTATTTTGGTTTTGGGGAACTATCCCTGTGATTTTTATCCTTAAGAGATAAAAGAGTTCAGCACCTAAGGACCAGGCACAGAGCTAATGGATCTCTACCTTTTCGTCCACAAAGCATCCTACTGAGTCCAGCTCACCGAACAAATACTTTAAAATAGTTGTTAGCATTTTAAATTCAAGAGTCATTGAAATGTAGTAACTTAAGTTTTTAAAGTCATCTTGTAAATAAAGCTTTGTAACGAACTAAATGATGCCCATTTTAAACAACTATACTGAA
Source organism: Cephalopterus ornatus (assembly GCA_013396775.1). Lineage (NCBI taxonomy): Eukaryota > Metazoa > Chordata > Aves > Passeriformes > Cotingidae > Cephalopterus > Cephalopterus ornatus. Next base: position 212,601 of record VZRE01012658.1, on the reverse strand, counting down.
AATATTTTCTATACCACGGCAATTTCAATTAAAATATGTTAAGAATTTATTATCCAATTTTCCTCGTGACTGGTAAAATCAGCAATTTGTCAATATTATGAATCCTTTAACAGATAAGATCTGATTTGCAAAGCAAACTACTGTGAATGTCACACACATTATCACACGGGTAATGATGTGGCAGAGCACAAATTAACAGGGATAAGTAATAAACAGCTATTTAGCTCTCACAGCACAATCTATTACACTGTCAAGTTTAAATGCCTTTTGGGTAAGAACACACAGGCCCATAAATGTGGTACTTAAGGGAGCAGATAAATGAAATGGTGTGAAATGAAGTGAAAATGAGCAATAGTTCAGTGACCAACAGGTTGGTCTCAGCTCCTAAGATCATTCCAAGGAGCGTGGGGCTGTGCAAGCTCTTCCAGAGGAAATCATGGAAGACACCACCCTCATCACTACAGGAGGTCCTGGCCAGTGGTCTAGGACTTCCTGGAAACACTAAAATATCAGCTTCAATACTCAAAGATGCACTTTATTGTATATTTATACAGTATTTTGTGCACATTGAAGTGTTCCTGACCCTGAGGGAAAAAAATTCTATCCAGAATGTTGGTGCTATTGCACAACTTCTTACCTAGGAGCCATCTTTATCCTATATATATATATATCCCATATATATCCTGTATGTGACGACACTGCAATGATGGGGTGAAGTTATTAAGACATTCATAAATGAAGTGTTCACAGTTTATAACTCAGGCTGGGTAAGATCAAGTTTAGGTCTTGGAGGAGAATTTACACAAACCAAAGCTGCACACACACAAACCTGCCCGGCACAATGAGGAGTGGCAGTTCTCTAGGCTCAAACAGAATATCCAGTGTCAAAAAAACTTCAGCAACAGCAGCACAGGTGGCAGCTAAGGGTAAAATGTTTGCTGTTCAGCAGTGTCAGATCCCAATCCCCATATTCCAGGGCTCATGCAAAGGTCGGTTGACTCCATCTCCACACAAACTCAGCTTTTCTCACCTCTGTAAATGTACCCCTGACATCCCTCCTGAAAACATCCACTGGGGCTTGTAAAGTGAGGTGCTGAGCTGCCAACTTACATATTTATTCTAGTAATTTTAACAGCATTAAGCTGCTTTTAAAGGTCAAACCTCCTCGGTCAGGTTCTTTACGTGGACTGTTCCAGCACTGTGTATGCTCTGAAAAATGCCTCTAACATTTACGAATCTGATAAAGTGTATTACAGCTAACCCTGCTTATTTTGTACCCAGCAGGGTGTCAGTCAGGGTGGGTGGGCAGGTTGAACACCACCCTACCTGTGCAGAGCTAAGCATCACTCTCCTCTTTGTGTCCAAACCATGGTCAACACCCCCCTCACCCCAAATCCTGCACTTAACACAGTCCCAAGAACAGTCCAGCACCCTTTAAGACTAGAATTTACTTATTAGTTTGCTCTATCTTCTCTACTCTTGTTCTACAGCTTAAGCGCTTTCCTGAAACAGAGTGAAACTGTTGACTCATGAAGAATAATAGTTACCCTCTGCCTGGTTCCATTTTCAATAAAGTTAATGAAAAATGAGCCTTCCCATGTCATTCCTACAAATAAACCACACTCAGGCAACATTTCCACAGGTAACCTAACCCCCAAACCGTTCACTAACTTTGCCACGTATTTCTGAAGGTGGGAAAGGAAGAAGCAAGGCCCAGGTATCAAAATGCCAGTAGGAAAAGCTACAACTGAAAATACTGGCCCCACTCTGGTTTCTACACCTCAGAAAGGAGCAGCACATTTTGGAGATCGGCTGTGACATGACATTAAGCAAAACATGATTTTTGATGATTTTTTTTTTTTTCCCCCCAAATGGAGTGCTCTGAAACAGATCTGGACTTTTACAGCGGCCAGTTAGCTGCCTAAATCCCAGTTAATGTAAATGTCACTTAAGCTACAAACTGGGCTTAAAAAAAAAAAAAAAAAAAAAAAAAAAAGAAATGGGGGGAAGAAAGAAAGGAAATCAGCCATCCATTTGAACAGCTCCACGAAGAGCTTAAAATTAACAGAGCTTATTTTGATTTCTTAATTTACATAAGTACATTTGATTCCAATTTAGTTAACAGCAGCCGGGAAGCAGAACTTCATATAGGTTGGTTATTGTCACTGCCTTCCTAATAAAACGAGTTTTAGTCAAACAGAAGAACCCTGAGCTTACAAGTGCAATAAAAACAATGCAGTGCACTGGGGAGTGAAAGGATTACTCACCACGTTGAAATTGAGATAAATGTAAATACATTTTCCATTTAACATTTCTAAGACCTGTAACAGACTTGGGCCTCTTGCCTGGAAGACAGATCCAGAATAGTTTCTTATTACCTGATTCACTGTATTTGCTTTGAACTAGATTAGTGAGTCAAAAATTAAAACATCCAGCCTTCTTTCTCCTCTCCTTTTATCTGATGAAAGAAATGTTTACATTTGTATTCTTCTTTGTACAAACAGAAAGATTTGAATAAGACTGCTGAGAGACCTACCAGGAAAGGACTCATTTCCTTCTGTCTTTCTACTAAGAATTTTAATGGAGACACTCACATGGGCACATAACAATCTACAAAACTGCATTAATGGAACTTAAATATGATGGAGATAAAAAAATGAATCGGCCATAAATATCTGTTTAATGCAGTGATCCCCTAAAATAACTTGTGAGAGCAACACACATATAAAATTCAGAGTGGCTAAAATAATAAATGAAAATCTACACGTAATACCAGGTTTTCTGCATCATACAAACCATAACAATCTATCCCTTGATGATGATTGATGAAAATTACACCAAATGTGTTTAGTCTTCCCTGTTTTCCTTATGAATAACTCTAAAGATATAATTTTTGTATTTCAGGCTGTGAAAGGGAAATATTCCCTTCAGTTCTGAAATAACACTGAAGTAAAGCTTGTTCTGAAAGTGAGGAAAAGCTGCTGATATTCCAGGAAGGATAGGACTTTCCTGCAGTGGAATACAGAAATGGAGGCTAAAGATCTCTGCAGTGGCCTGGGAAGAACCACATGTCAATCTGACAGTACTTCTAGGTCCAGCATCTCCTAAATCAGAGCTTTTAACAAACATTTGCTTTTAAATTTTCCACACACTAAATTTAAAAGCATTAACATTTCCTGAACAACACGTAATTCTGATTTAAATACAGACACGATGTATTATAGATTTAAGGATTACTACGGACATTCATCTCTATGAGGCAGCAAAATTAAATGCATTTTAATTCCCAATTTGTCCCCAGAAGAGGAACAGGCTGCATTGTCTATGAGAAATGTCTTGGCTCTGTCAACTCTGGAAAAGACCTCACTGGAAGTAAAAAAAGCCAAAACAACCCTATGCCCCCAAAAAACCCCTCGAAAAGCATCACGCACTTTTCTTTGGGATGCATTTGTTTAAATTAGTGCTTGAAACAAACATATTTTGAATATTCCAGAAGTTTTACCCCACACATCCCATAAGGGTTTTACGGAGGCTGTAACGGAAATGGCATCGGATGCAAAACCTGAGAGGAGGAACAAGAGACAAGATTGCAGATAAAAAGCCTTACTAATAAGCTGTTCATGCATAAAATATCTCCCAGCTCCAACTCCTGAAGCTCCTACTTGTAGAAAAGCCAACTTTGGGCAGCAATTCTCATTCAGTCCCCCTGCCATGACCATCCCCTCAACAGGCGCTTGAGGAGACTTCAAGTTGGTGCCTCTGTCCAAGCTCTGCCCTGACTGTTAATAAAGTGGAAAAGATAAATTTTTCAAAGCTCCAGTATAATCACAGGAAGGCAACTAAAGAACCCAAGGCTTCTAACTTTCAGCAGATCCCTCGTTTCAACCAGTGACAATGGTTGCAGGATTTCTGTTAATGAGTTGTGAATTCCTGTCCATACATTAGCTGCTTACGCAGACAAGATGCAGAACTACACACAGGTGTCCAACACCTGGCTTCCTCCTTTTCAAACCAAATCCTCCTTGGAAGAAGGATATTCTATCTTCAGCGTCAATCCTACCGTCAAACAGATAAATGTGTCACCTACATCCGAGGATGAAAATCCTAGAGAAGGAGGTCTTTAGTCTAGCCTAGATGTTAGGCTGGAGTCAAGGGCATCAGATGATGGTACCTGATGTCACACACACAGAGCTGACACTGTTTCAGGTCTCCCTCTCTGTACCTTCATCCTCAAGTGCTGGTTGCACTATTCCCGTCACCTCAACAGTGGCTCTTCTGGCTTGAGAGACCTTTTGGAAGCCTCCTGCTCCACAGCTACCAGTTCAGAGAGATGAGATCAATCACGGGGTGATCTGTCCAAAACAAACAAGAACTGTGCGCATAACGTCTCTTTTCTTGAAATGGAGAGGTTTTTTGGCTCAGTATCTTCCTCTGGCACCTTTACATTGATCTCTGTCCTTTTCATCCTTCTCAGTTTGTCCTTGAATCCAGCTGATGCCACTTCGTTTCCTGAATGACAAATAGGCCACTGCATCCTGAGGCAGGAATTTCTTCAGATTTATTTATGCAACTGTTTTGAATCTACTGTACTTTGAATAAATATTTATATGCAGTTTCAATGTAAAATCTAAATACATACTAAACATTCAGATTCTGTGAAACACCAGTAAAGTAAAATAAGCCATTAAATACATCCATTTATACAGGTCCATGTTTATAGTTACTGCCCCCTCCTCTCAAAAAAAAAAAACAACCCAAAACACAACCTCAGAATTGCATTAAGAGACAGGAACAACGTGTTACTCCTAAACTGAATACTCCAGCAGGGAACAACAGCTGTGGGAAGGGTTTGAAGGAGAAACTGTTGACTGGAAGCAGAGCACCAAATGGAGCTGTCTCCTTTTTGTACTACAGCGAAGCACAGTCTTTTAAGAGGACATAATTTGCAGGCTTTTGAAATCTGCTGCTTTAAGCTCTGGAAAGCATCACTGTTTTGAAGGACACAGTCTTATTACATGAAAGCAAGAAATGATGACTTCGTACCACATTTCTACTAATACAAAGATCAGGGAACTAGCAGAAAGATTATTTCTTGAATACCTTGAGGTGGTAGTTTTGACAAATGGCTTCTGATGCGTTTCTGACACAAGAGATTTTGGGTTTCCCCATACCTAATTACCACATTAATGAAGGCTATAAAGGAATAGCAAGGCGCTCTCTGCTAAACCTCCCTGAAACTCAGGCACAGGAAAACAAACACTGCCTTCCATATAAATGGCTACATTAGGAGCCATTACTGATTAATGCTGAGTATTTTCTAGAAGCCTCTGATGTAAAAGACACCAAAGAAAGGGTTTGTTTGCACAGATTTAGAAATGACAGTAATCTACTGAGTACTCGACAGAATACTCAGGTAGAGCAGGTAAGAATTAATTGGTACCTTCCCCCCCCCACCCCAGAATTTCAGATGCTGAAACTGTTTTTGCCTCTATTGAACCAGCTCGGCCTAGACTGGCTTGTCCCGCAGTGACATGTATATTGAATACAAATCAGACAGCAGAGCTTTAAATCTGTGTTGCAGCTCTCATTTCCAATTCGAGAACTGTACTATAATCATAAGCTTCTGGTGGATGAAAGGAAATCAGCTCTCTGAATATTAGCTAATGCCACATTTGCAAGTCCTGAAGAGATCTGTGCTGTTTAAAAAAAAAAAAAAAAAAAAAAAAAAAAGATCATTTCTCGTGAACCTATATATATGAATCGCTTTGTACTGCTCGACTGATAGAAGCGATGCCTGTGCTGGGATTAAACCCTTTTCATCATAAAACCTCATCTGGTTCGGAGTCCAAGTCCATCAAACCTTTTCGCTTTAAAGTCCCGCCTTTGATTCTACATCAATTTATTCAAACCGCAGCTGGGTGGCTGAAAACGAAAGGACAGCATCATTTAAACCAACCATGTTCCCAACTTGAAAGAAGGACTATAATTAAAAAAATGGGCATAAAAGAATGGAAATGGGATAATATTTTTTAATGGTAGTTCAAAGGCCGACAGATGTCAGAGCCTTTGAAGATGTCAGTACACTGAGCAAGGAGTTGCCATTAAATAGTTTGCCTGAGAGGTGAAGCAGCTTTTTAATGACTGAAAAAGCCCTTGCAGACACATCCTTGTGTTTTTAATTTGTCAGAGTTTCTGCAGTATTTTCTGATTAATGACACATGATTATAACTGCATAGCACACATATTTTTATACTTTCTTAAATGAATACTTTATTCCACATTCCTTCAGTGCCAGATAAAAACAGGAAAGCTTTACTACAGAGTCCAAAACTATTCAGATTGCTCAAATATTTATGGTAATTTGAGGGGATTGGCCAGATCCAGAGCTACTATGTGTTGCTACCTTTTGTTCTTTAATGGAGCTATTACTACTGCCATCACAATGTGCACGCATTAAGTGAGCATGTGACCCAGTAATGCATTGTGCTCTTCTTGTGCCCTAAACAATCAGAGCTTTCATAACTCACTGATGAACAAAGTCATCAAATCAAAATAACATTAAGAAAAATCCCACTGTTGATCCTGAACAATACAAACAATGGCTGTGCCAATGTATTGTAAGCAGAAAATAACTTTTCCAAGGGGGAAAAAAAAAAAAAAAAGCAGATTGCTAGGAAACATCATGTTCAGAAAAAACACAGCAATATTTATAAATGCAGATAAAGTCCCCATCTTGGGCTGAGAAGATGCTCCTGCAACATCCTTCATCTCTCTGTTAACACATGCAAATTTTTTCCTATTTTCACCATGAATGGAAAATGTAGTAGCCCGAAACCCAGGGACAATTTCTTGTGCTCCCAGGACGATTTCCTTTGCTCACATCCCTGCTCGGCTTTTGTGGCCACGTGCCTGCCAAGCTGAGCAGGGAGAGCCCAGGGACAACCCAGCCCTGGGGAGGGACACGAAAGCCAGCGCTTCGTGCCCTGCCTTCTATCACACCTTAGAGCAGTCACTCACATGAAAACACAGTCATTACAAGGGAATTTGATTAATGCACTGCTCCTTCTGCTCTTCCTACCCAGAGTCAGCTTGTAATTGGATCAGAAATAGAAATATGATGGGCTCAGCTAAAGACGTACAGAGGGGTTGGAGGTACCGCAGCAGAGCTTTGTGAAATGAGTTTCTGGTTTACCCTGAACATTTACATGATTTCCCAAGTGTGGATATTAGGCTTGTTGCAAGCCACATGCACCAAAGAACCTCTCTGAAGGAACCCTGCTGCCTACCACCCCCATCAGAACCTCCTCGAGGGGAGGAAGGGAACGCCTTGGACACTTGAGTTGGACACTCACTGGATCCACAGTGGGAGATGAAGGGAGCTGGGAGCCACAGATGTTCTGCTCTGCATCCAAAACTCTGTGCAGTTCTCCAACTGCAAAGGCAAGTACTGTAAATTTTGAAAAGACCATGGTTACAGAGAGATGAAACGTAATGGAATTCTCCCTCATGTATTTATTGAATGAAAACAGAGCCCTGCTAGGAAAAAACAGGACTATGTTATGATTTCACTATAAAGAACATGCAGAAGTAGACTATTTTCAGTACAAATAATTGTAAATCCCATTCCCATATGACCTGCAGCCTTCCTTCTCGAGTTATTCCAAAGTTACCTTCCAAGACAGTTTTATTTAAAAGGCAAAACAAAGCCTAACCTACCACACATCACTGGACTACTTGACTTGATCATGAATCTCACAAAGATTTGAAACCTCAGTCTACACTAACGTTACATTACACACTTTTGCCACTTTTCCTAGTGGGAGCAGCCAGGAAGCTGCTGAGCAGGATGAGGTGGAGCAGCCACCAGGAACACCCATGGACCAGAGATGTGAGATGAAGAGCTGATTCCCTCTTCCACCCCCATCCCAGGAGTTTGGCAGGTCCTGGCTGCCTGGGGGTCTCAGCAGGAGTGCTGAGACAGGGGCACATTCCAGGTGGAATAAAGGAAGGGAGACAGCTCTCCCCCATCCAAAGGGCCATTGATGCCTCCACTCTACAGAGATGTGATACTTTCTGCTCATATTCAGTTATTTTGGCACTATGGTAAAAACAGCAAAATAAAACGTTGAATTTTAAGCATTTACAGTTCAGCTGAAATAAACCATCAGAGAACAAAGAAAAGACACTTCTCTAAGCTGTGGGACTTTCTAGAGAATTTCAAATTACTCACAAAAGATGTATAAGAATTCTGAAGAAACATTACAAGATTCTTCCCAAATGGGAAATATCCGACATCCTGAAAACAATGTTTTGCTACAAAACTCCACAGAAGCTCAGGCAAAGCTGAGCCATTCAGACTCTATCCATTAGAGGGCAATAATACATACACACACTCACACACATATACATACAAACACACACCCTCTCTCACTCATCCCCAACTGATTTTAGCAGGAAAAATTAGTATTTTCTCTCCAATGTTACCCGTGGTATATTGACAGCCCGGGTCCAGTGCCATTCCCTCCCCCCTCCACTCCCCAACAACGGCATCCAATGGATAAAAGGTGCAATAAGAAATTACTCATTACGTTTGCTTTCCCACAAGGGAATCTGTGCAACGCACAGCTTTAGAAGGGTCACAGTCAGCTGTTATTAAACACAGCTTGAGGAGAGTGGACAAGGGGCATTTCTATAAGAATGGAAACCATTAGAGGGGTTCCCAAACTTTGAACAGACGGAAACGTTCTTCACGTGCTCATCTCCCACCTAAGTCAAACACCTCGCCTTTTCCCGCAGTCACATAAGAACCTCTGATAACAGCAGCAACTGCAGACATGGCAAGGGGCCAGGACACTTCAGATGCCTCTGGATGCTCCAGACAAACCATGGAAGGGCATTTTTTGATGCCCATTAGAGCCACTTGAGGGAGGCAGCTCACGTGCTGTGTCTTCTGCTTTCCTGCTCCAACAGTGCCAACTGATAAACCCCACTGTTTATCACAGGCCCCCAACCTTCCCCTGGCTGCCCCCACTTCCAACAACCCCACGAGCACATTTGTGATATGAGCTCACTGGGACAGGAACGGTCTGTCCTTACATATTTTCATGAACACAACAGAGACCCCCGGGAGGATTCCAGCAATACAAATAATTGCCATCAGCCCTTAAACTACCGCTTGTCAACATCTCATTAGCTGCGGGATTGCTGGAGTTCACAGGAACAGGCAGGCAGCTGGATCAGTCACATAATGACCAGTAATTCCTGGGAGCATCCACACTCCATTGATTTGTGTTTGGGGTGGGGGTTTTTCTTCTTTTACTTGTTTGTTTGTGGGCTTTTTATTTGTGGTTTTTTTTTTTTCGCTTGGGTTTTTAAAAAATATATCACTCTGCAATTATCAATCTGTGTTTCATCAGAAACAGCAATTCAGGTAACAATTTCATCTAACAGCTTATTGTTTTCATCAACTGCTGAATAAATATTGATTTTATATTAAACCAGAGGTTTAATTTAAGATCGGACTTCAACTTCATAAGGTCCAAGATGAAGATGTAGAGCAACACACTGGTCATGTTGCTATCCCAGAGAGGACACTTGTGCCCTTGAACTCAGAAATCCCTAAGGATCCCAACTACAGCAGGAGAACATGCAGCTCTCTTCAAATCTTCCGGTGTACTCTGTGTTTGCAGCAGCTGCCTTTCCAAAATCACTTTCTTCGCTATTTCTCTTTTCGAAATTCATTTTACAGATGCCAATACAGCAGAAAGCACAGACTACAAAAGAATTCAAGCTGTCAGAGACAACTTTAGAAGAATTGTATCACCTGTGTGGAAGACTGAGTTCACTCTTCGTGGGATTTTCAGATCTGTTTCAAGTGAAAACACTGTGTCAGGGGGTTTAGTCTTTTTTTTTCCCTTCTTTTTTTTTTTTTAAACTACATCAGTGCTGATTTTATGAACTCTGAAGAACAACTGTAAAACCTGAGAATGGAACACTCACGATCAGGCCAATATTTTAGGGGTCAAAAGCAAAGTTTCCTCATTTGAAGTATTTCAGGAGGACCTTCAGACATATGAATACAAACTACTGTGAGACGTGTAATTGCAGTTTGAAATATATTGTTTTCTCTATTAAACAGAAATCTACAGCACCCCGACATCGATTTCTGTCATTTTGTCATGATAAACACTCAGGTATTAAGTACCTTCCACATCATGCACCCAGGCATGATTCCAATTAGTGCTGAATACAAGACAAAATGTCAGCTTAATAAGCTTCAATTTGCAAAGTCTTTGAACATCCAATGATATCATCACTTTGCCAATCATTTCTTGTACTTTGGCTTCTTTTTTTTCCACATCACCTTCCCTGTCAAAAGAAAGTCTTTCAAATCCCCAGAAAGCGAAGACATGAACAACGTCAGTCATTGGTCTGACTGAGCTGAAAGATCCAAAAATGACTCCCCAATACATCAGCAGAGAACTATGATGTGCACAATATTCCCTCAAAGCTAATTTGCTGCCAACATGTAGAGTAATTGGGGGAAGAAAGTCTACTTTAAAGTCATACTGTGAAAAATATTTTTTTGCATGAAATCAACACTAAAGACCTTAAATCACTGTCAGAGTCTGTGCCACTCGTTCAAAGGAAGAAACAGGATTTGTTCAGGTAAGATGACAATCATTTCTTCAAAGGTGAGTGGGCCAAGGAACAGCTCTGCTGTCCGACTGGATGCTGAAAATAATCACTGCACTTTAAAATAATGGGGTTTATTTCTAATTTGTTTCTTAAAAAAAACGGTTTCCAAGAAGAAAAAGACAATTGCTGAGAAGGCATGTGCAGTTCTGAGAGGTTGAATCTCTGAGGCTTGCCCACATCCAAAGCCCACAGCTGAGGACATACAATGTTTTACTCCACCTGGAATTTCCCCAAATGCAGAACCTGAAATCCCTGCTCTTATTTGGGTGTGAGGGAAAACAGAAACACAAAATGGCAGCAGGAAAGATGAGGGATAATGAATCAGGATGGGAAGTGGGGAGCGATCAGCTCCACGAGGGCTCTCCAGGGCTGTGCCAGGGCGGCTGGTCCTGCCCAAGGGCCCAGTTCAGGGGCCCAGTTCCAAGAAGGAGATGGGTGATGGGCTCTCCTGACCCGAATCCCTGGAGGAGGTGGTGGCAGCAGGGCTGACCAGAGCACACCACCAGTGACCCACGGGGCTCCGCCGCCCAGGCCCAACACAGTTCCTGGCACTGTGCCGACCTGTCCCATTTTTTGGCTTGCACATCCCACGGAGCCCAGCCAGCAGCCCTTTGCTGGCACCTCTTGGTTACTCAGCACTCGGAGCTGGCAGGGGACAAACCCCAGCCCACACTGGGTGAGGTGTGATGTGCCAGGAGTCAGCGCTTTGGTCGAAAAGGAGCTGGAGCAGCTCGGAAGGAGCGGATCTGACGCTGCTTCCTGGAGGGCACTGGGAGCACACAGTGGGAACGGCACTGGCACTGGGAATGGCGTAGGAGCAGGGCTGGGAAGAGTGCAGAGCATTTCCCTCCAGCTGATGGGACAGCAAATTCCATACTTGTGAGGCAGAAAAGGAGACTCTGAGGAGTTGCTACAGAGGTTGGGCCAGTGGGGAACAGCTGCAGAGATGTTTAACAGTGAAATACTCAGCCCGTGCCAGCACCATCATCTTCAGACCCGCACACAACCCACCACAGGGCTTTGAGGGTTTTTTCGCCCCTCCTGAAATACAGGAAAACCAGAGAAGTCCCCCATTTTTCTTCCTGACTACAGCAGGAGGAACAGGCAGAGCAGTGCAGGGCACCCAGGGGCAGTGCAATCTGCCACAAGCATCTCAGCTGCAATTTGTTACTGGTTTTCCACTTGAAGGTTTCTTTATAATACTTTAATGTGGGAGCGTGCAGAGCTGTATGGATGGGCTCATATTTCTCAGCTGACATATCTTCAGCCAAAGCATGTCAGCTACAGGAGAGGGCAAGGCTTTGCACTGGCTCTGGGATTTCTTCTTCCCCCATCAGAAACCACATAAAAGAAAAGTACAAATAAATCAGCTCTCCAAAATTGCTATTTATTACCTCATCATGAAACCGTCTACTGGACCCTGCAATGGTATTGAGTAATATCATTACTTAAACCATAAAGAGGTTGTATTTATTACTCAAAATTGGGAAAATTAGCATCCATATGGATCTTATTGTTTTATGAGCAGTAATGCTGCCAAAACAAGTGGTGTTAACATTCCAAACTACAGATTGTCACCATTTCTCGTCCAGTGTTTCATTCTTTCATTTGGTATTTAAAATACCTTTGAATTGAGGAACTGAACAGATCATAGAATCTCTGCTATCAGATAAATCATTTAACAGCCAGACTACTGTTCAAAACTTGATTTACGGTGGCAGTGAGTGCATGGAATTAACATCTGCTGACCTATGGAAGAGAGACTAAATTGATTTTGGATAATCTTTCTTTAGAAAAGGGATGAGAGAAAAAGCACACTCTAAGAAATGTAACTACTTAATTTGCAATACATAGCACCTTAGTAGGTAATCCCAGACAGGACATCCTAACCTCCATCCCTGGAAAAACGATGGAGCAAAACTCCATGAAATTAATTTCCAGACCCAGGAGGAATAAAAGAGTCACTGGGATCAGTCAACCTGGATATACCAAGGGCAAATCAGGCTTAAATGAAATGAGTGACTTCTGCAGTGAAAGGGGAGAACTGTACATGTCATTTATCTTGGTTTTAGCAAGGTTTTTGACACAGACTTTACAGCATCTGCGCCAAAGACCTGGATGAGAGGACACAATGACCCTGTGCCACACTGTGGATGGTAGCTCTGAGGGGAAAGTGGTCAGCTGGAGAGCAGGGCTGCCCTTCACAGGGACCCCAAACTCTGCCAGAAGGAGGAATGGACCACTAGGACCTGCAGGAAGTTCAGCAAACCAGATTTATTCAGCCTGGAGAACAGAAGACTAAAGAGAAATCAACTTGCTGTCTTCAACTGAGCGTAAGGAATTGTAGGGGAGGCAGAGGCAGACTCGTCTTGCAGGAAGGACAAGAAGCTACAGATCCAAACTGTAACAACAGATATTCCAACTGGATATAAAGGAAAAGGAATTTCACACTGGATTAGTAAAGCACTGGCTTGACCTGGTTGTGAAATCACCACCACTGCAGATTTTTCAAAACTCAGCTGGACTTGGCCCTGAGCAACACGATGTAGCTTTGAAGTCGGACCTGCTTTGAGCAGGAGGTTGGGCACGATGACCTCCAGAGGTCCTTCCTGCCCAAATTATTCTATGATGCTGTGAAAAACCTTCAGGATGAATGCTGGTCTCCCATTAGAGGATGTCCCTTCAGCCATCCAGGGGGATGTTTGAAGCAGACAGCACTGCTGTTTCCCAAATTGCTGCACTTGTTCTACGGACTAAGAGAAGTCAACTTTATTCTATTCAACAACTGTCTCAAGCAAATTACAAGACAGCACTAAAAAGCAATTTTTAAAAGAACTAAACCCCATTAAAAACGCTGTGAGCAAGCACTCCCTTCTCTGTACAGTAGACATTTACTGAATAAGTTCAGTTGTAATATTTGGAACCATTTAATATCACAGAAATTACATTCAAAGGAGAAGATTTAGACACATTTGGAAGTAATACCAATAAGCAAATTCAGAGTGTGGCTTTGCCATACACTGATCTTCACACAGAAAGCACACGCTACCTCTATTTCAAAATCAAGAGATGATGCTGTAAATGGATGATTTCTGCAGACTAACACAGTATTTTTGCCTCTCTGCCTAGAAATTTTGTTACACCACCTCAAATGCTGCAGTTAGTAACACCTGTTTTGCATCTACTAATGTGCTTGATCATTTATGACTTCGCTATTCCTTTATATAATGTTAATTTTAAAAATCATTTCACACCACGTATAGCTTATTGTCTATGAGTGCTAATCATTCACTGCAGCCATCACACAAACCCTGCATGAAAAGCCACACCTCGTGGATGTGTTAAAACCTGGCATAAAGATCCTTTACCTCACTGATGAGCAAAACTGCTCTCATTTTTGTTTGGAGAAATTATTCCATATTTATCAACATCTATGCAGGAAATAATTACTTTTTTCCTAAGCAAGGAGTGTTGTCATAAAATAAAATTACTACCATATGACTTACACCCTGCCCCTAGACAAGGGAAAGTACATACTCCACCTTTTCAGCTGCCAATATTTAAAATTAAACAAAAAAAAACCATAAAAACACTGATTACAATGTAATAATAACTACCAGATATATTCAATTTCATATTATAGAAACAAAGTCCGTTTTGCTGAAAGGAACTCCATCTCAGATTCAGAGTTCATATTATGTGATGAGCTAGTTTCTATGGCAACTGCTTTCTCTTTTACATACCCTGTAGACAGCACAAAATGTCTGTTGTCTCCTAAGTTAACTTAACATTTTTAATAAGCAAGTGATAATTTATGCACTATTATGTACGGCTTCCAAAAATGTCTTTAAATATTTCAAGTGCAGGACAGACTGAAGTATAAAAGGAGAGTGTGAAGTCACTGAATTCCTCACTAATTTCAGTCCTAATGAAAAAGGGGAGATTCAAGGAAAAATATGGAAGAGATCAGAGATGATCACCCACCATGGCACGAGGACACTTTGATGGCTGCAGAAAGTGAGGAAGTGGCAGATGTTTGTGGTGTGTTCAACAGGTCTCAAAGGCATCTCAAGCCAGGGCAGCAGCTCAGCAGTGGGGAAGGGAGCTGAGGATGTGACACAGGATAACAAAGGGGGTAGGTGGGTTCACCTGAGCAGGGGAGGGGAGACCCAGACTCTCCCCTTGATGGAGGGAACCCTGAGCCTGCGCTGTGTGCTTCAGTTCAGAGCAAAGGCTCGTTTTTCCCCCTTGTCTCAATGATTATCCCTGTGCTGCAGCCCAAATTCTCCCCACAGGGGATTCACTCGAGTCCAGCTGTGTTGATCACCAGTGTTCGAGTATTTCCACAAGAAACTGTTGCATTTGACCATTTCACTGAACTCCCAACTTCACAGCAACACTCTCAGTGAAAGCCCAGTTTGAATGACTCTGTAGGACCCATCATCAGATCCCTGATTTCAGGAGATACTCCCCATCAACGGGATCCATTGCAACCCTGACTCAGCAGACTATGAACAGCAACCAAGGAAAACCACACAAGCTCTGCAGCAAATATTTGGTACTTTAAATACTTTACATCAACAGTCATGTTCATTATCCTGGGCTGACTGGTGGTAAATTAAACATGCTGCAATACAGCCAAAAGCTTTTGTTTAGGGAAAGCTAAAAGAGACCGGCTGTCTGTCTACAGGAGTCTGACTGTCAGCCCAAGAGCAACTCTCCAAGTAAAATACAACAAACAAATATTTAGATTGCAACTCCATGATTTAGATTGGCGGCAGAGAAAGCCTGCATAGCAAGCAATGCATTTTTTCTCATGCCAAAGACATCTTCCATTAAGAAAAGAAAAGGAAGCAAAAGAAAAAAGAGTCATATAATTTATTTACTCAAAATTGTAAACAGAAGTGACTTCAAGTAGCACTGTCAGCATCTGAATGTTTCCCAGGCTACGTCTCTCTGTACCCTCCAGACACCATCAAGCAAATTGTTCCCACTGATACGGGGAGAATGACCACGTGGGAACCGATGTTTGGAGACATTACAACAATTACATGAAGCAGAAGAGTTGATCAGTGATTTATTTATCTGTAGGTAACTAAGTTCTTTCAGATCAAAGGTGAAGAAAGTCTCCTATTGTGAAACAAATGCTCCCCAAATCCTTCATATTAATACAGTACTGAAAAAATCACTGTTACAGCAATATTTACACTCAGACTGAAACTGTGCATATGTTGGGTATTCAGTAATTATTAAACAATTATATAATATCTCTATTATTTTTTTCACTTGTCAATAGTTGGTAGAGCTCTGCAGCAGCCACACGGATCAGCACAGCCACCCTTCACACTGACTACATACATGGAGCCAAGATAAACCCCTTCTGTTCCCCCCCCTTTGTTGATACGTTAATTATCTCCACAGAACCATAAACATCTACCAAGAACCTGCTGAAATGAAAATAACTATCATTGCTGGAATGAAGATAATGATCATCACTACTTTTTTATTTTATCACTAACTCAACAGGCTCAAGCAGCTCGGAATTAATTCAGACAAAACCAGGAGCAAAGCACCAGTTGCAGAGAGATGGTTGATTCCAAGTGCAAAGAAGTCATTTTTCAAAGAGGAGAAGCCAGGAAAGAAGTGATGAGATGTGCTCTACCTGGGGCATCAGGGAAGGAGCCGCTGATTTCTGAGAAGGTAAAGTGAGCCAGGGTGGTAAAGGCCAAGGGGATTGTGGGAAGTGCAAAAATCAAGGGAGGAAAAAGGAAACAGATACTTCAGGCACGGGATAATTCCTTATTAACTCTTCCTACCACCTCTAGCATCAACGTGCGTGTTCACCCGGCTTCAGAACCGCTCAAGGTTTTCCTTTCCAAACCAATAACGATTTATCAAGAGCCCTAAGAAATCCTGCAAAAAAGCAACGATCTCCTCTTACAGCAGCCTCATTTCTGAGAGCATAAACGTTGTCTGTCAGAATTAAACACCGGCACATCAGTGACACGCGTGGGCAAAACGCGCCCGAGCATTCGAGCTACTCCTGACCCAATTACGACTGGATGAACACACTGGGCTTGCCAATTATTTCCCAACAGAACCCGGGAAGAGAATTCAGCTTCCTCACAGAAACCTTCTTTCCTCTCCTTTAGTGCCAAGCGCTGCATTTGAAGTTACAGGGGTACATTTTATTTCTTCTTCTTGCCCAAAGGTCAACGGTTGAAGCGCCAGCACGAAGATGATCCAACTCTGCGCAGCGGCTGGAACGTGGAAATCTTTGAGCTGGTTGAGGGCACGTGTCAGATGGGGAGAGAATGACATTCAAAGGGGAAATACAAGGGCACAACCGGCACCACAGCCCCTCTGCTTCGGTTATTAAAATTTCCAAACCCTGCCATCTAATTTCGCAGAGGCAAACTGGGTGGATTCTTCTCTGTAATGAGGAGTTTTGCTTCAGAAAACCACCAATTCAGTAGCAAGAGTGATTTTATAGAAACAAAAGAAGATCTCTGTCATTCAAGGAGTTCCCTGTTTTGTGTACTAATGTATAACTGAAATTATTTAGGGAGGTAGGAAACAAATGAGCAAGCAAAGAGTAGCTTAAGAATGCTCCTAAAGAAGAGCCAGAAAGAATTAAAAAATCTAAATTAAATAGAAGTACTGATTCAAAACTATCCTTTAAAAAAAACCCCATAATTCTGTATGATTAGGTACTGTTTAAAGAATAACAACATTATGGCAGTTCCTAGAAAAAGTATAGGATTCAAAACCCTACAAAACACAGCATGGTATAAAAGCCTTTGTACTGCTTTGACTTTTATTGACCTACAAGTCAATTTACTCCTCCCCAGGCATTACAACTCCAGGTGAAAAAAATCAAAGCAAGCCTCCTAGAAATGGAGAAATCCAAGAGCTAAAGTGGAATGCAATTGTTACCCAAAAGTTCATCAGCAACACAAAAATCAATCCACTTAAATCAAGTTCTTTTCTTGAAAATATATTAAACTTATATTTCAAAGAAGCAGTAACATTATTTCATATTTAATTAAAACCTGGCAAAGCACCAAACCCTCAATTTTTATACTCTAGTGGTGACTAAAGCATTAATAAATGTATTCATATTTGAATAAAATCTAACCATTTTGTATACTGTCTTTCCCAGAAGCTGAAGACCTACGTGAAAGTAGAGACCTTGGATATGCAATAAAAAAATTAAATTAATCTTTCCTGTAACAGTAGAATAAATTGATCTGCAGGATTCAGCCACAGCTGTCTTCAGGAACACAGTGACAAATACATATTTTAAACATGTATATTAAGAAATACGTATTCGCTCCTCTTTCATATGGAAAGGGATTTAAGAAAGACAACCAGTGAATACCTTTAATAGCGGTGCTTTCACATCATTCACCCAACCCTGAGCAGATAGGTCCTTCAAACCAAGCTACTCGTATGTGATTAACACTAATTATTATTTAAATTTTGTCGAATCACCCAGCAAATCCACTTCTCATTTCGCGAAGCAAAATGGCCTCCTCTCCCATTTCATCTCACCTTCGCTGGGACACAAAGCACTCCCGGAAATTGCTGCTGTCAAACATGGCTCAAATTTAACAGGTTTTTCAAATGCAACGTTGTCAAATAACCGTTATCTTTGTGAAGAGTCTGCCCGACGTTTCCTGAAGGACATTGGCCGTTAGTCACATTCGATGTCCAAAACACGCATTTTAGTAAATGTGGGCAAAGATTAAAAGAAAAATATTAAAAATATGTGCCATAATTCCACAAGAAACGTGAGCACTTGTCTTTCAAGCTCACTGCAAAGGCAGAGGTGAATTCTAACACAAAGACCGGGCAAAGGAACGAAGAACAATTTAATTTCCAAAATGGAAAAATCCGTGTCCTTGAAAGCTGGGAGAGTCTCACTAGAATTTAAACAAACAACAGCTCTTCTAGTCAAAGCAACTGCACTTTCCTCCCTGATTTACATGCCATTCTCATGGCAGCAATGTTCAAATGACTGTACAGGGATATTCAAACTACAAAGAAAAGCCCTACAAAAAGGCCAAACTGTGCTTTTCAGACTGTTCAGATTCTCCCAAGAGCTGCGCTAATTCCCAGCTTTCCACAGAGCACCTGTAGTAGGATCATCGACCCCACTGCAAACAGAAAGCACAACCAAACTTTGGGCTCCAATCCTTGCCAGAAACGACCCACAACAGAACAAAACAGAGAGGTACTTGCAGACACCTCCCAGTTCTGTGACCTTGGTTAAAAGAGTCCCTTTCCCTTGTATCCAGCGTTGTACAGAGCAATAAATAACTGTGATCAACACTGGCGTGTAGACAGATTAATTCTATATCATTCTAAAACTGGGGGGTTTTTTTAAACCTGGGAGCTCAAGCTCTGCCTTTGTAGGCAACCTCAACAGCAGGAACACAGGTGAGAAGAGGCTACAACTCTGAAAAGCAAACAGCTCCACAGCTGAGGTGAATCTATCTTGGGCCAAAATAAAAACTGCAAAGATAAAAACCAACCCCTTGAACGATCCAAGTCTTTGTTTGCTCTCACAATACAGCGGAGAGCAAAAGGCAAGGTTTAATTTCTTCCGAAGCCACCTGAATAACCTCTTCCCAAGCGTTCTCACAAAAGTATATCCCGTTTTCATTGGAAAACCACAGTGGTGGAAATCGAGAAATAAGCCCTGGGTCTGCAATACACCCCTCGTCCTCCCTCAACAAAGCCGTTTGCTTGTTAATAGACTTCCTTAAGCCAGATTTCGATAGTCCGAGGGATCCAAATTAAAAAAGAACCCAACTGATTAAAAAATTAAGTATTCGATTTCAATTCAATGTCACTTAGCCACATTCTAGTTGCCAGTAAAAGCCACAGCCCACCAGTCTACAGGAAAGTAGAGTGAAAATGCCTCAATGTGTGAGTCTAACATCTCCTAGGGAAGGTGGCGGTGCGCGGAAAACATGTGTCATTAAAGATGCTTTACCAAAATGTCCAGTTTGGGTATAAAATAATCCAGGCGTGATAAGCAATTCTAACGCTGATTAGTAAAGATTACTTTCTAAAAACTCTTTAAGCTACAAAATCACCTCCATTTTTTTAAATATTGCCATTGCAGGCCTTTTTAATAAAGGCTCTTAGGAAAATATACCATGCCAGCCTTACAAAATAGACGGAAAAAAAGGCAATAAGATGGTTTTTGAAGTGAAAACTCATAAAGATCATTTTCCATGCTGACAGTGTGCATTTCATCCAGAAGTTTGAAGAGTCAAATGCTACCCCAGCTGGGGGTTATTCTGCCAAATGGCTTCCAACAGTGACTACAGAGATGGAGGATGGGAGGGGTGCGTGTGTGTAGGAAAATAAACGTGATGGTAAGCGACCCCAACCCCACATCATCTTATCAAACATCCGACACACGGAGCCAAACACACAATGCAAATCTAGAATACAAAAACTGAAACAAAAAGACACGAACAAAAGGAAATAAAGCCATTTGTGAGTTACCTGCAGAGATTTAAAACAAAAAAAAGCACACGAGCGAGGCAGATACAATTCATATGGATTTGCCCAGGAAGGAGAAAAGGAGGGGTGAGTGTAAGGGCTGGGGGGGGGAAAGAACAGATACCTTTTTTTCTTAAACAAATCCATCATGAAAGAAAATGAGACAAGATTATAAATAGGCCGAGTTATAGCGCACCATGGGATTTTTAATCTGGCTACCTGTGGTTTTTGCAGTTAAAGCCCTATTCAGCACTGGGAAGGGAGGGGGGAAAGCGGAAA
>VZRE01012658.1:122037-192075 GCA_013396775.1 Cephalopterus ornatus | reverse complement strand
AAAAAAAAAAAAAGGGGGGGAAAAAAAAAAGAAAAACGAAATCACGTTTATGTGCCACTTTCGCAAACGCTCCCCCAGCGTGCACCTCCAACAATGCTGGCAAACAGGAAACACTCGTTATCAGCAATTTCTAATAAGCGTCCGCCTTTCAATCGTTATCGATCGTTACCTGGCCGTCTCGCTTCCTGCTCTCTTGACTTTGGCTCTCGTGCTCTGCCATGGCAGTGCGAAGCTGCTTCTCCAGTTTCTCGATCTCCCGTTGATGGTCTCGGACCAGGCAGTCCTGCACTGCGTTGTGCTGCTGGAATAGGTGCGTCTTCTCCTGTTCATGCTCCAGCTTCAGCTCCACTATCTGATTGGACAGGGAGGAGTACAGTTCATCAATAGAACATCCTTGTCGTCATGACAACTCGTCTACAGCTTAATTTCCCCCCTAATTTCACCAAGTTGGCAATTTTATTTTTACGTCACTATTACCTCACCTTTTAAAAAGCCACCGTTAGCATGACAGAATTCCTGCAGACAATCCCGACAATGGAGACAACCGAGCAAATCCAGCGCATCCTTAACCAATTTGTTGATACAAACGTCGGAGCGGACCAAAAAAAGTAATATATATATTAAAAAAAAAAAAAAAAAAAAAAAGGCATTGTCGCATTGTGTCGGGTGCCCCCGTATCCCGCTGCTGCTCCTCAGCAGGGCTGAGGATCCTAAATGGTTAATAGGCAGCCTGCTCGCCCCTTCGCTTAAGTATATACACACACAACCCCCCACCCCAGCAATTAAAGCTTTGCAAGATTTCCTTATGATTTCCAAAGCGAACGCTCTTCCTGCGATATTCCTCAACGCTGGCGCACGGAGTTGGCTTTTTTTTTTTTTTAAATTTAAAAAATTAAGGGGGTGGGGGGGCAAAAAAAAAAAGGCAAGAAAATTATAAAAAAACCCAACAAAGCTCTATTATCCCGTTGTCAGCTACGCTATCCCAACATAAACAGATGTATGTGTTCCAGAAGGGCACCTGCTGTGCCGCAAGCTTGCACCATGATTTCATAAGAAGCCCTCTATTCTCAGGATCCGTTCCCAGTCCGCACCACACTGGATGCTGTGACCTTGGCCACTCTTTGCCTCTCCCCGCTTGCCTGAATGGCAGCCCGAGACCAAGGGCCTGGTTGCCGCAGCTTTGATACTAATCCTCCCGCCTGCGCACAATGGCACCCTACCTGGCCTGCACACTGGAGCGGCCAGCCCGCCTTTGAAGCAGGTGATGAATAGGGACGGCAGGAAGCCGCTTCCCCACTGAACTCCGGGCCACACAGCTGCTAAGAACAGTCACTTGGATTTTTCTTCAGTTTTGGTGGATTTCGGAGAAGGAAGAAGGAGGAGGAGGAAGGGAGGGGGGGATGTAAGAAGAAGAAAAAAAAAAAAAAAAAAGAAATAAAAAAAAACAATCTCGTATGGTGAATATGGTATTTTCAGCATGAGAAAGGGGAAAAAAAAGGAGCCAACGGGAGGAGCCACTGTGTGTGCGCCGAGAGCGCCCGGCACCTTATCTTAAAGCTGTAGCAGTCAATTCTGGAATGATATGAGCTCTTCTCCTGGCCCTCGCGGCGAAAATTCGAAGCTAAGTTAAAATAAATGAAAATAAAAAAGGCAGTTTTTCAAACTACAGATCAGTACATCGTAAGTCTAAAAGGAATATATATGTCATCCGTGCTGCAGCCAGGAGCATCCTTCTGAAAACGGAGCGAGGAGAACAGATGCAATATTTCACGGTTTTACATATCTACATTATTTAATAAGACTAAAGAGCTCATTAGGAGATGCCTGAAGCCCCCGTGGGATTTAACCCCCCAGGAGGACACGCATTGTCCATACCGGGCCTGGGATCTTCAACAAAGTTCTTTAAGCCAGGTTTTTGCCCAAGGTTTCTCTAAAAAACTGGTTTCTTTGGGATGCTGGCGGTGTCCTTGGTGTGCCCAAGAGGAAGAATAGTTGCTCCCTAAAATAGCTGTAAAGCTTTTGCCTGATTTAGGGGAAAACCATTTAGTGTTTTTTCATAGAACAGGTCCAATTAAAAAGCAATTGTGTCAACAGGAGAGGCCTTTTTCTTCATACATTTTTCTTTTCTTAATTACTGGGGTTTCAGCTGGTTGTGCCATGTAGGTTTGAGATAAGGAATTTTGCTGTGGAGAACTTCAATTATTGAAGTTTTCACTTTTCTAAGAGAAGGCAGGGAATGCAACCCAGAGAGGGCAAGAGACAGATCCTGCTTTTCCAACCAGTTACATGTCTACCACGCCGACCAAAGCAAATAGCTTTATTAGGCAATCTCTTCACTTACAATATTTATATTATAGACACGACACTTTTGAATTTAAGAGGTGGAATGAGCAAAAGGGAAGGTCCTTCTGTATGCAAGACAGGTGTCCCCTCAGGGGCTATGTGGGAAGAGAAAGGATGGTACCGTGAGGGGGGGTGTTTTACAAAAGGTAAATCTGTTGAAATAGAAAAATCCACCTCCCCAGTTCAAGCAAACTATTCCCCACAGTGGTTTTGTTTGATTTTTATAAAAGTTTCTGTCAGGGAGCAGAGGTGGAGAGACAGGAGAGGAGAGAAAGGATGGGAACCACAGCATTTTCGTCCCTCAAAGACCTCCAAACCCATCTTCCCTAATGAAGGACTTCACATTCAGAACCAACAAAAACCTGCCTTCCTGTACAAATAACACGGAGTAATTGAGCCATTCGATTGCACTGGTGATCACTTCCTGAAGCTCCTGCCCTCCTCAGAACTGCTGCCAAGCACCACGGCTTCTCTTCCACTCCTCTCTCTCTCATTCTTGTATTGCTACTGGGTTGTTTTTTTAAAGGGAAAAATTTAGTGTATACCAACAAAAGGAAAAAGAAAATCCATGCTGCTTTTCAGCCACAGCAGGGCTTCTCCATCACAGGAAGCTGCACGAAAACTGTATTAATTCTTCATAAAGCAGATGGATTCTGCCTTCTCTTTGAGGTGAGAACGCCTTTATGAATGATATAACAAAACCACTTTCCTTTAAAAGTTGTATCGTGTTGAGATCTTTCTGCATGTCCCCCTTGATGCTGAGCACTTCATCAGATCACATTAAAACATCTTCTCAAACCCAGTGCCTGAGTGTCCAGAAGACAGACAACTGTAGATCCTACACACTTCAGCCAGACAAGCAACATGAGGTTCACAATGGGAATTAGGGGCGACGCTGAAAAGAAACATTCATTAAATAATCGCGTGTGCCCTATTACCATAATCACATCTCATTCATTGTGCCTTGGATGTTTCCTCATCTTGTCCTCCCAAAGATGAAAACCTCTTATTCCCTTCTCTGTGCATCTGTTCCTGTCTCCAGCCACGGCCTGGACACAAAACCAAGCAGGACTCTCTGACCCGGCACAGCTTTTCTTACCATGGAACACTGGTGTTATCAACCAACAAATATTCGAAATTATGATCTCACCTTATGTGAATTCTTCATGTTTTAATTCTTTCCACACCAGTATGACAGAATCATGTTCGAGGCAACAGCCAGCAGCTGATTTACTAAGCTGCCACCTGAATTACACTATTTATTTTAAACTTAGCTTTTAATTACACTACTTCTTTTAAATTCAGCTTCTAACTGCAGAGAAAAGAATTTTAAAAAGAAAACAAAATTCTTAACAAAAGCTAAAAAAGATTAATCCAGGAACTGTGACAGTCTCTTGTTATTCCCTCACACACACACACAAGATGCCAAACAAATTTGGCAACGTGGTTCATGCCCAGGGCGCTGACAAGCCCAGCTGATGAACTGCACTCAGACGGGGAGGTGCTTTAGGACAACCTGCTAAAACAAGAGACAATCTGAAGACCCAAAGTGAAATCCTGCTGCTCTTAGCACGTCTGAAGAACAAAGATCAACAATAAACAGCCTGCTGATTGCAGGAGATATTTTCAGAAGCCGAATACTTTTAATATAACCAACGTCAGCAAATACCTTTTTAAAGTCCCTAATATAGACAAGACCTTCTACTATCCAGTTTCTGCTTTTACATCACACACTAAGTTTAGGCTTTTCAATTTTAGAACAATTTCAACTTGTTCTCAAGAACAAGCACGCCTTTGAAATCCTTTTTAGAGCTCCCAAAGGAGGGAGAGGAAATTAGTTAGCTCACTACCCCTTTGAAAAATGTAACTGCTACAATAAATATTTGACACCAAAGTATGAAAATTCATGTAAATTTATGTCCGCAATTCCAGAAATATTTTAAGTAACACCTATATAAAATGGAGTTTTGCATGGCAGGATGATTTTATAAGCGCTGTTTTGGCAAGACTGAACTTCTGAGGGCTGGAGAAGCAACCAATGTATTACATATGTCATGGCAAAGAACTGAGCTAAACTCACTCTGCAGGAGGCCTACAGCACATTTATTTGCAGTATTTCTATCTTAAAAGCAGTTAAGAGTGTTTATAAATCAGGTGTCTCCATCATTACCCTGCTTAAAACCAGCCATGACCTGTCCCCAAATAACAACTCCAGTAAAATCAGGCATTTTCTGGCTCCTAAGCCTATAAATAAACGTGCATGTTTCGTGAGGATATGGGGATTACCCATCTCCACAAATACTCCTTCTAAAAGTAATCTGATCTAGCAGGCTGGAGGAGCGAGTGTTAATCATGCTGGGCTCTGGCTTAGCATAACTTTGGGCAGAAAAAAGGAATCTTCACTGCAAGGTAAAGGAGAAAACCACAGCACTTTTACCAGAACTCCTTTGCAGCAGGTAAATTAAATGGATTTTAAATGTGCACAGGGTTTTTTTTTAGATTTTTCCTGTAATTTGGGACACAAAGTACTCCCAAGATACAAGGTTTATAACAAACCAAGGGCACATGGGACAGTGAAAAATAATCTGTGCAGAACCACACACTGCCACTGAAGCAGCAAGTGCACGTGGGGTAATGGACATGCAGAGCAAATGCATTTGACTTTCTATTTCATTGCAGGCTGCAATAATTTAACTGGCAAGACTGTGTTTCCTGTTTTACTTCCATCTTTTCATCAATCACTAATAATTCTATTTCAACTGCAAACTAAGAATTGCAAGAAATTCTCCAAAAGAAACAAGCTGGTCTTTGGTTTAGCTGCAATTTGATTTATCCTACGACAATACACTTGAGTGGTCTGACTGTATATAAAATTATATACCTGATCTGAACATTTTTACTTACAAAGGCCTCTCAGAATTTTAGTATTTTTAAAGTATGGGCAACACAAACCCCATCCCAATCCCCCTATCTTCCCAGTCTTCCTGGCACAAGCTAATTTTTTAAAAAATCATGGACTCATAGAATAGGTTTGGGTTGGAAGAGACCTTTAAAGCTCCTCTAGTTCCAACCCCCTGCCGTGGGCAGGGACACCTTCTACTAGACCAGGCTGCTCCAAGCCCTGTCCAACCTGGCCTTGGACACTCCCAAGGATGGGGAGTCCACAACCTCTCTGGGCAACCTGTGCCAGGGCCTCCCCATTCTTATAGTAAAAAATTTCCTCTTAATATCTAATCTAAACCTACCCTCCCTTCAGCCTAAAGCCATTCCCTCCTTGTCCTGTCATTACATGCCCTTGCAAAAAGATCCCTCTCCAGTCTCCCTGTAAGCCCACAAGGTACTGGAAACGAAGTCGCATCCCTGTGATTAAATCCCACTTGGCCCCACGACCGACGCGAGGACGCCCCGTCCCCTCCCCAGCCCACCCGCACCACAAAAACCAGCGTGGGCTGCACACAGAAGCGCTCCTCACAAGCTAACAGTCACCGCAAGGGCCTCTTTGTAGCAGGCTCTGCTACAGAATTTACTGTACATAGTCTTTGTTTAGGGATTCGGAGTTTATCCAAGGACCTTCTTTGAACACCGAGAACCGACTTCACAGCCGTCCGCCGCCCCACTCGCTATTTACTGCAGGCACCCGTTTGTGTTCCCGGAATCGTCTCCCCTCTCCCTCCTCCTCTCCAAGTTGATTCTGTTGACTATACAGGGAGCTCAGGCTTTTAACTCTGAATCACAAAGTTAGATGCCTGAAGGAGACAGTGCCAATACCCATCTGTCTAGTTAACAATTCTGTAAACAGCAGTGGTACCATGAGGAGATTTCCACCCACTCTTCACTTGGAGGTTAAATTCATCTCCTTTTCCCATTTGTGAGTTTTAGCTATAAAGTAAAAAGTTGATGTTGATTGAAGAAACTATTCCTCAGATATCCTGCACAAAAGGCATTCATCTGTGTGTTAGGATGGTTCAAAGGAAACGTTTATGCATCCTAGATTAATTTATTAAATGAAATTTATGCAGCTTGTTGCTGATGACATGAAAAATTTAGAGCTTCTACTAACGTGCTTATTTGGCCTCCTCGCAAGAACAGACTGTACTTCAATTATCTTAGACTGCAGACAAAGAGGAGAGGAACAAAGCTTTTCACAAAGAATGTCCTCATAACTAAACCAGCATATTAAAAATGGATTGTGGATCTCTGAATAAAACTGAACAGGTTAAAGTACACCTAAGAAACACTTGGAACATCGGTGTGTGTGTGTGAGGAATAGCAGATTTCAAGCAGGCCTTTGTCAGTATTTTCTTCTCTTGAGTGGGTGAAAGACTGGTAAAAGAGAAGCTAGAAAAAAAAAACAGAAAAGGAAGAACGAGGCCAGAAGGAAAGCCAGGATGGAAGGGCACTGACAGGAACTCTTAACTGAGGCAAGGCATGGGGACAAAGTGACCTGAACGTTAAGCTCAAGCTTGTTATCTCTCTCACTGTGTCCAGCTAATGCCTCTAAAGGCTGAGCATGAGCTGGACTCAGGGTTTAAGGCACAGTGACTATGGCTCGTGACAGGACTGACGAGGTTTGCAGCAGTTCTGGACACAAGAGCTCGAGCAGGAAGAGAAATTGAGCTAAAAGTAATTCAACAAATAAATACAACAGGACTGTGAACTCAACACTCCCAACGGAGGAGAAGCATTTCATCCTCCTCACCTTAGCAGGGTGGAGCAGCCACGGTTAAGCAGCAGGAAGAGCCAAGTCCAGCCCACACCAACCCTCCCACTGATTCCTTCTGCTCCTGATCCATGGGACTAAAGGTCATTTCTCAGCTTCAACAGCTCTAGACTCCACTGGCTTTACACAGCCACTCACAGATTCCTTCCATGGACAGAACTCATCTTCCCTGAGGACTTTCCTTTCCAAGTCCCATCCCCAAGTCACAGCAGTTTCTTGGAGTCAATGCTTAATCTCCATTTTTTACACTACTCCTGGCCTATGCTGTATTTCCCCCTCTCTCTCAGGAGGTCACAGCCTTTACACCACTGCCATACACAAATTCTTCTGGCTCCACTTCCCAGAGAGAACATGGAAATTCTCTCCAAGACTCTTCAGAAGGTTTTGATGATGAACTCTTGAACATCTGAATTAAACAATGTTTATTACCTAAATACACTTGGGTACATCTTCAAGGGAAAGATATAAAGACATACCCAGGTCAAAAAACCCCCACACTTCCAGATAAAAACATACCCAGGTCAAAAATACCCCACACCTCCAGCATTTCACAGAATTATCCCTGCAGTTTTAAGCAAAAGCAAAACAACATCATCACAGCCTTGATCATCCAAACACCGGTGAAATCTCTTGGCACAAAGTTAAACAGCTAAAAATTAGCAGGAAAGATGCCCAACTATTACATGTCGAACTAAATAACACTTCAGAACTATTTTAAGCAACTGAGGATGAGATTGTGCTTGGAACCTTGATATTAAGTGGCATTGAATAAGGCGCTTGCTTTTAAATACATGCACTTGTGTATGAAAACAATGGTGGCATTACAAAATTAATGTTTTACCAGAGAGAAGCTACTCTTCTCTTTAAATTAACCTCACACAAAGTCATAAAAGACAGAAAGTTCTAAAGCATATTCTTCCACTCTTCTTAATATTTTCCTCTGCTGCAGCACACTGCTAAAATAAGAACACTTCCCAACACCTCCTCAGATACTTGTCCTTGCTGCTGGCAGGTGAGATTACAGACAGATTTTCACTTTTAACCAGCTGATTTGGAACTTCTTTACCTCTCTTTCTTTAATCTAAAAGGCATATTTGAGCTCAACCACACCTTTGCTGTGCTCCCAACTCAAAGGCACAGACTATTTACTCATCTTTAGCACGATTTCAAAGTGATTCTGTTAAATGCCCAGTAAAATATTTCTGAAGGTGTCCTCTTTCTTTCCTATTTGGCTAAAAGAGGACAAGATGACAACTCTCATTATTTTTTCACAAGTCGGAACCCAACAATAAATGTTGCAAGAAAGGATTTCCTGAGATACGGGGAGATTCTTCAGCTATCACCTAACAGCTTCCCACTTTCCTAGGGAAGCATGAATAATTATTTTAAATAGAATAAACACAGTCAAAGATGAACCAAACCAAAAGGCTTATTTTATAGATTTCGGTTGGCATCTAATCTCAGAAAGAATGGCCATAACTCACCAGGTAACACCAACCTCCTATCACACTAATTCAGCAACTGTTTCACAGCATGATCTCTCCCTGTTAAGAAAACCAAATTTCCTAGACTTTGGCTCTCTGACTGATCTTGCATCTCATTTGTTTCTTGTTCACTCAGCTGTAGCACTTCAGCAACTCTTCATAGCAAAACACGGGTGTAACAGTCATCACAGGGCCTATTATTGGTTTGTTTTGTTTTAAAGGACAAGCCAACGCCATTTAAATGTTAAGATCACATTAAGTTCACTGAAAGCGTTCCATTCATGGCAATTTATGAAAAACTGCTTGAAACAAAGGTGGGGATGTGCTTGAGTCTGCTTGGAAAGCCCTGCACGAAGCCCTGTCCCACCAGAGGCACTTTGCTGGGGTATCCCCACGTGTCACGAGAGATGTGCTCTCCGCAAGTGCTCCACTGACGTGGATACGAGAAAAAACCAGCTCATTCCTTACCCTTCCTGTCAAATTTGACTAAAATGCATGACTGAGAAGCTTGGGCACGTGCTCTTTCAAACATGAAAATGAACTCAGCAGAAACACCTCCCAGGTATTGGGAGCTAAACTGGGGATGTAATTAGAACGTGGGGGGGGGGGGGGAAAAAAAAAAAAANGGTTATGGGAGTGAATGGAGGGTTTAAATGTGGGGGGGGGGGGGGGGGGGGAAATGAAAAAAAGAATAAAGGGAAGGGGTGTAAAAAAACAAACAACCTTTTTAATTTTTTTTTTCCTGTGCTGACAGTGCCATAAAGCCCAACTATAGATCCTGCAACCATTTCAAAGGCAGGAAAGGCTGAGGCCTTCGCTGTGGTGTCCACTGGCTTTGAAGTGCCGAAAGCAGCTGCTCCCAGCAGATAGGAACTGTGGTGCTGCTGGAGTTATTTTTTTTTTTTTTCTTCAAAATATACTTTCAAATCTAACAGCTGCAAGTAGAACAAAGTTGAGCTAAAGTATATTTAAAGAAAAAAGAAAAAAAAAAAGCCACCAGTTTCTCTCTAAGAGTGTTCTCAGTGGATACTTCAAAAGCAAGTGGCACTGAGTCAGATGAAGCTGGAACCAGGAGAGATGTGTGAGAGCTGAAACCAAATACTGCAAGATCCAAAAGTTCTCCTTCACATTATTATCGGATTTCGATGTGTTTGAAAAGTTAACAAAGTATATTAACTGCCATGGTTTTGTATGGTTTTGTCCTAATTCTTCTTCAAGCAAAAGGAAAAAAATACATAAATATCAATATATATCAGGTTATTTGTCGCTAAAAATACCAGATAAATATCAATATATAACATATCACTGTGCCTAAGCTTCAGGCAGAGCAATCTTTCAGCCCCACAACCAACATGTTCACAGCAGTAATCTCTTGGAAATCAATATTCAAGAGAATTCTGTGAAGCACAGACAACTATTCATATATAGCAGAGAGGAGAAACCACAGCTCCCCAGTCCCTACATTTCCAAAATATTTCTCAGATTGGAGAACGCGATAACACGTCAGTTAATTTGGTTCTCCATTACCAATTTGATTAAATTCATGGGCAGGTGAATTGCCCAGTGTGCCTTCAGCAGTGCCACTCACTGTGCCAACCGAGGCCAAACAGAGCTCAGGGTCAATTTTCCTTCCCTTAGTGTGTAAATTCCATTTGCCAATTAGATTCAGACACTTGAGGCAGAACATCTCAAAGCAATTACTACATTTTTCAGGTAGCTAAAATATCCGGGATTTGGGTTGGGTGTCGTTTCCAAGTGGAAGTTTGCTGGAGCCCTGACAAAACGTATCCCCAGTTCTAATTTACTGCTCTATTTGAACAGTTTCAACCAGCCTATTCCTCCCCAAGTAACAACCAAGGAAATATGCAGTAAAACAAGGCAAGGAGAAGTCTGCTTTAAAAATGTTTTAGGAGCTCTGAAGCATAAATAGAGGGTAATACAGAGAAACAGAAGTTGGAACTACTGAAAGGAAATTTTAAGTGTGGAAGGACTGAGCTCATCTTGCTCCGTGGTGGGGCTGAAGGGGCTTTGTGCTGCAGAAAGGACCATACAAAAGGAACATCATTTCCAGTGATAACCCACTGCAATCTGCAGGAAGGGTCACATATTTTTCATGCTCACAAGTTTTCAAAGAACATTCCAAATGAAGTACAAAGAGAAACAAATTTTTAAAGAGGGCACAAACAGGATTCCGCTGAAAATTCTTCTGAGGCTCTCATTGTTTAGCTGTTTAGTGCTGAAACCCCTTCCTTGGGTTCCAGTGAAGTTTCATAAAGCCTAGCTGTTCTTTCTTACAGTAAAAGCAGCTATCCTAAATAAAATAAAAGAGAAGCAGTAAACATCTCCTCTGAGTGGAAAATGCTTTCACTGATGTTTACCACAGTATCAACATTGTCACAGAATAGAAATGTAAAAAAGAGTCACCAAAACCATTTTAACTCTCACATTAATTTCTTGGGTTTGGGCTTTTTTGATCCAGTCTCCAGAAGGTGTAAATATAACAGGGGTGGGGATATAAGAAAACACATAAAACCAAACCACGACAATTCATTTGCCTTTAGTGAGCGAAGCCAACTGAGGACTGGGCAGAGACTTTTATCTATGGCTTGGTAGATCTTACCATGGATAATAAAGAAAAAATTAGAATTTGTAGGTAGGAACAGGAATGTCCTAACTCCTGATATGCTGCAGATTAGTATGTACCTCTATCAATCACATTCCTAAGACTGGGAACAAAATCCTGGCAACCCAAGTGGTGACACTGACAATTCTGAGTGAGGACAGGGAAAATACTTTGATTTGAACCAACAAACTCCCTCCTACACAAAACACGCCATTGTTCCTCCTGAGCACAGGCAAAGGTCTCTCCCAACACCTACCAAAGTCATCTTGTTCCTTAAATCCTTGAAAAAGCCCCTTCCAGAAGGAGCAGAGCAGGTCCCGTGCCAAAGCCAGCGGCAGTGGTTCACCCTCTTACAGCACAGAGGATAAGAAGAAATGAAACCACATTCCCCTGGTGGAAATGCAAACTTATATCCACACTGATAAGAGAGAACTTTTATGGATTAACCACATCATTCCTATGAAGAACTCAAAAAACACCTGTCAAGCCTTTAGCAGGTGTTACCAAACAGAGGCCACTGTATTTTCATGACCAAGCAGCACCTCACACCAGCTGTGATGGGCTGTTCCAGCTCTCAAACCTCCATAATGCAATAATTTGTCTACTTCTACTTCTGTTTTCTCCCTTTACACTCCATGACACTACTGAGCTCAACTTTCTTGTCTCCACCCAAACGTTTCCTGAATATTCCCCAACCCTGAAATTACTTTACAATGAAGAAAACCACCACCAGTGGGCCAAAACAAGCAGTTGTAGGAACACACCCCGCGTTTAAAATGATAAAAACAATAAACCGCTGTTTCTCGACAAGAAGAAAAACAGATAATGCATTAAACCATTTAATCTGGTGATTATGAAAATAGGTGTTGCCACCTGTAAGCCTGGGAAACGGTTTGAAAGAGTTCGGAGGCACAAAGGATTGTGAAGAGGAAACAAAAATATTTTCTGTGTAGAGGCTCTTCCTCCTCCATCCCCCCAACAAATCAACTCTGCATATCTATAAATTGCTGTCTTTATAGGAAGGACAGAAACACACAGTGAGAACAGGGCTCAGCCTGCCCCAGGAACTGACCTACAGCTGCAGGAAGGGCTGTCCCTCCTCCCCTCCACCTGAAGGAGCAAAACCACTGACCTGCTGTTCATATCTTTTCTTGATCTCCTCCAACTGCCAGGAGAATTCTTGGGATTGCTTTTCCCGGAGCAATTTTGATCTGCTTAGATCAGCTTCAACCTCTGCCATCTACACGGTAAAAGAAAGGGAATATTTAATTTCATTTTTTATTTTTTTTTTTTTTTTTTTGAAAAAAGCATAGCTTGAAGTGTTCTGATGTTTCTAAGGTTGTTTGTAAACCTTCAAAGAGGAGAATATCACTTGTTGGGAATGGTAACAACATCATTTGTGGTGAAAATGAATATTCAGTCACTAGAGGATTATTAGTTACCCAAGGACAGAGTGATCACTTATGTCATGCCACTCCCTGATTACAAAGTATTGACTCAGTTTTTCACTCAACAGTGGTGAACACCCCAGTAAAATTAAGTGAATATTTTCTCTAGACATATTTAAGACTCAAATATATTTCACTCAAAAATACACTGCCTGTGGAAATTCAAGGGAAATCACGTGCGAGTCAGCGCATAAACTGCACATTTAAAGTAAGTTTACATTAAATCAGAAAATAACTTAAAAGAGAATTATTTGGCTGCAAGTGAAGTTCTCTGAAGATAGTCATCGCCTCTGAATAATGAGTCCCACAGATTCCAGCACACAGCATCAAGGAAGCAATTTCACAACTCAATTAACAAAGGCTTTTGTATCAAAAAGCACAACTGTTAGCTGTACATCAGGCATGTTTCCAGGGGAATATGTATATATATATATTACTATGCTGCAGTGCATACTCATCAATTACTTTTAGATCTAGATCCCAACACAAGCAGTGAATAAACCATCTCCCTAAAAAATGTCTCCCTAAAAAAGAGAAAAGGGTGGAGGGGTCTGGAGGGGCAGCGCTGCCACAGGCGCATCTGCTACACAAAAAGAAGGAACACGTGAATTCCTGAACCACAAGCCAAAATCCTGCTTGGCCTCAGGGAGTGCTCAGCCTTCGACAGATGCCTGTGCCAACTGGCCTGGACATCACTCCCAAGCCAGGAAAGAGGAGAAAAGGCAGCACTCGGAGCGGGAAAAGCATTTTATTGGAAAGTAGTTCAGCAAGAGAGGAAGGTACAGGACTAGGAGCAGTTGGCCAACTTAGAAAGTAGTAGAACAGAATAGAAAGGAAGCAGCTCTTGAACCTCACTGTACTATCTGCCATTAAGAAAAGGGACTTCAATGAATATTTTATGAATAATTTCCTCCTGCTCAAAACTTACTCAAATTGCACATCCACGGCCATATTTTACTCGGGTCAATAAAACCCAGAAAAATAACATATCTTATTACTGTATTAAAGGTTGTTGTTTTTTTTTAACAGAACGAAAACATTCTAAAACATGAAATAATAAAAACATATGCAAAGATTCTTTAAATCTACTGGCTTTTGTAGTTTCCTCATTAGGTTACATTCATATATTTCCTACGAGTGCAATGAAGGCTCCTGATCATTATTTGCCAAACCCAGGAAGCCCCAGACACACTCTATGTATTGTTCCTCTTTTTGTTGGTTATTATCTGTTGGGGGAAAAAAAAGCAGATCCTGCAGTTAAAAACCATCACTCCCCTATCAGTGGGCATCAGGTGACTCTTAATAATCACAAGCTCGACAAAATAGGAAGCAGATGGCAAAAAAAAGTATCACACAGCCAGACTAATGAATTAAATATTGATTACAAGAACTGAGAATGCCAGACCCCATCCTCCTCATCTCCATAATTAAGTTTACCACACCCCAAAAATGGCTTTAGAAGCTCAGTATTTCTAATGCAGTTAAAAGTGCAGTGTTGCTATGGCTACTGCAGTTGTTGTTTTGTAAGTAATACATCCCACCTGACCACAAAACAGAGAATTTTCCAGTGTGTTCCAATGTATCAGGTGATTTATCGAAAGAGAATGTGGATGCAGAATAATGGGAAAGGCCAAAGCTCTGAAGAGAGCCACAGCAATGCTCCTTTGATGTACTTCCTTGGACCTTGGCCCCTGCAGAACAGTATTACTCAACTGTACAAAATAATTTCCTATTTCTAGATTTTAGCAGGCAAGCAGGGACAGCGTAAACCTATGGCTGATTCATGGAGCACAGCAAAATTTGCTTTCAAAATTTCCCAGAACATGGCAAAATTCTAAAAGAAATCTACTGTCACTTTAAAATTACTAGTGACCAAGTTTTCCGAATTATTTTGCACTTTCTTTAGGTTTGTATTGGTTTTGTTTGCTGGAGGTTTTTAAAACGAATGAAACTATTATTAGTCTTTCTAGAATGAGACCATATCTCTTTTGGAGCAGAAATAGGGTATTACTTTAAGCCATCATGAAGAAATTGCAGGAGAGTTGTATAGTACAGAAAATGTCAGATTAAAATTGTAGGATTTGTTGTATTGCCCTCGTGGGTCCAGTCTGCTGAACACACGTTGCTTTTGTAAGTTTGTCCTTGCTTTTTTACTTCCCAAATTCTATTATTTGCTGTCTGCACGGGTCTTAAAAATACCAGCAATGAAGACTTTCATAAAAATAATTTTACGAAAAAAACCAGAAAGAGAATTTCCTCAATTCTAAGCCAGCATCCTGAGCAATCCATTCCAGTGCCAGCCTGCAGCACCCTTGTCAGCAGCAAGGCTGGGTTACAATAGGTGAGTTTGGAACACTGAGTACAGGGCCAGGCAGAATTACAAGCAGGAGTTATGTTTGGAGATCTCAACCACATGAGGGAGTTAAGGAAATATCCCTTTCCTCCCCTTCTTTTTGATCACCTGTTGCTTGTTCCTCATTTCACCCCCTGGGCTGCATTAGTAAAGTGCCAGGGGGGAATGGCAAAATGTCTTGCTCTGTAAGAAATAGGAGCTGCTAAAATCTTGTTACTTAAAATAAAGTCCCTGTTTTTTAGGGACAGAAGAATGGGTTTTTCCATCCTGTGCACATGACTGTCAGCAGCCACAATGGCCCTGCCCCTCCTTGGGCTCAAACTGATTACAGCAGCTCATTAATGGAAGACAGAGTCCTTCAGAAAAGGGTAGGCAGAGACACACATTTAAGTGGAAAATGACAAGCGTTGTTCCACAGGGTGTATAAACTAACACTTTATACTCTCACTCCTGAAAAATCCCTAATCAGTATCATAACTGCAGATATCTTTATAACAATGACAATTCTGGCTTTGTTAGAAAGATGAAACAACTGCCACCATCCCTTTCTGACTTGCTGGCAAAGACACTACATTGTGAAAGATTTTGATGTAGCACTCTCAAGTGGAGCATGTTTCTGGCATTATAAGATCAGAATCCGCTATCCCACTGCGCCAGAGTTTCAGAAAGGCTGGCATTGTGACCTCCTCACCCGCTGTTTCATTTCAGCAGAGTCTTTCTCTGAGTTCAGCTCCACCTGCCGCTTAAACTCCTCCAGGGCAGCGCCTGCCTGCTGGGCCTGCAGCCTCTGTACCTCCGTCACCCGCCTCAGCTGCTCCTCCTTCTCCCTAGAAAGTCACAGAAAATTTTCAGAGTTCAAGTATCAAATAAAAGAACAAGTGTGCTGGTGTAAAAGAGAGGCCTTTAACCCGAGCAGTTGAAAATAGTATTCAGATTTCAATTTCCTGTCCCAGCTTCTGCCCAACTTCCCTTTTGCAGGGCTTTGAAGAAGGGAATGGAAGGCCCGAGTTATTTTCGCTTCCTCCGGTTGAATTTCGCACGCCCAAACCCGGCCTTCAGAGCTCACAATCCCTCCATCTTCAAAGTCTGTGTTGACTTCAATGCTTCGCTACCTGCTGGAGAACCCCCTTTCCTAATCTCACCTTTAAATGAGATTCCATTAACAGAATATAATAATAATAAGATATAATTAATAACAAACGAGATTTAATTAAACTCTATTTAGCGCCCCCTGATATTTAAACAAACTCCTTTTGACACGATCACCTTCTCCCATTAAAAAGAAAAAAAAAAAAAACAAATAAAAAATTATCCCAGTGCCACCTTTGCTCAGACAAGGTGCAGGATTATTCCCTGCTTGTCATATCTCAAAATGCAAAGCAGGGTAACGCGTGACAAGTGGTACCTTCTTAATCTATTAGAAACCCATAATGCTGCAATACCTATTCAGCCTTTGCAGATGTTAAATCTCTGTGCAAAGATACTTTATAGGAACAGCCTATACTATTTGGCATATTAAACTCCTGGCATCTATAGAAATCAGGCTGGGTTTCTTCAGACACGATGGTTTACCAATAGCAACGAACATATAATATTTTACGAACATGGGCATGAAAAAATAGAGATGGACACATCATATTGTCCCAACACAGACAAAATCTCCGGTAACTTGTAAATATTTAAGTATTTTTACGTGATTCCTCAAATAGAAAGCAACCAGGCAGTGTTTATAACTTCCTGTGGCACGTTTCTATGCCCACAGGTCAGAGGAGTTGCCTGACTTTGTGTTAAGACACGGGAAAACACGACGGTGGCATCGCTGGATAAAGCTGGCTCCACCCATGGCTTGTAAGAGAAGACACGTTCAAACAGACCTGTGGCTGACATTTTCATTTCACAGGCAGAGAGGAAGTACCTCACGATAAATTTCCCATTTTGACTGAAATTATTTCCACATAAAACAAAGACTCTGACACGTAAGAGACGGAAAAGCCCAGCTCATTCATCCAGTCTGTCACCTTGCCAGCACTGAAGCACTGAGTGAGCCTTTCTGAAAGGTCAGGAAGCTGCCAAGCCCAAAGTTACAGTATTCACATCCTCTTTCTGTGGTTTTCAGACCAGACTTTGACAATGGGACAAAGAACATAATCCTACATCTTCACAAAGGGGCTGTTTGCAGTGGAGGAGAGTGGGGTAATTCCATTAGCAAAGAGATCAAAGAAATGCCACAAGCCCTGAGTCAGTGTGTTACTGTTTACTTTTATAGTTTTTTCATGATGCGTATTTTAAAGACAAATAAATTCTTTCGGTACCTTACCGCTGATGGAATAATTGAGACGTAGGGAGACTGCTCTTTTCCTTGCAGGAAAATACCTTTCTTACCCAGCAGAAAGGAGGAAAACAGAACAACAGCCTGTATCACATTTCTGGTGGTAATTGTTTAGAGGTTTTGGGTTTGTGTTCATAGAAGATCTGTGCAAATTTCTTTAAATTTGCCAGAGAGTATCCATCACATCCACATAGATATGCTTTATTTTCATCAATTCAATTTCCTCGAGTCCTTTGAGGAGGAAGCATAATCTGTCTATTAATCTAAAGTACCATATTCTCCATTTATTCGTAAGACAATAAAAATTACACAGCAAAAAAACCAACAAATCAACATTTCCCCCCCCCCCATCTAAATTCAAGTGGCAAAAAGCTCGTTTTGGATTTAAATTTCTACCGCAGAGGATCCAAAAGATCAATATTGCAAGTACAAAACTCCTCCACCATTTCCCAGAATGGACACACCAGTGATGCCTCAAGAGGTTGAAGTGATATCAAGAGTTTGTCAAGCTCCAGCTGCAGAGGTGTTTGGCCCAGTTATCCCCCAAAACCCACGTGCCAGGGAGCTGCTGAATGCAGATGTTTTTAAGTTCACAGCTGTTTGACACTGAATTATGGCGAGTACATCACTCTCCTCTTCCACAACAAAATCTGCCTCGGAAAGAAGAACTTGTAAGAGGTTGAATTATGTTCCTAGAGCCTCATACAGCTCAGCATCCTGAAAGGGAGGATGTGGTCAGGCTCACCAGCAGAGCTCTGTCCACGTGTGTTACCCTGCAGGGACCACGGAGAGGGGAAAACCTTCACTTCTCCCCCCGCAAAATCCTTAACTCAGTGATGGGCATTGGATAACATATCTCTCTCCCTGCAAAATACATCTAATAATTCCGCTCCCCACTGGAAACAAAACCAAAAATCAAAGCTTATTCAAACACATCCACAACCGACAAGTGTCACGAGACAGTCTTGGTCCAGTCAGATGGAAACGTAACAAATCTAAACACAAAAGGACAAGATGTCAGTCCTCGTGCTCTTAGTGAGGCTCCAAATTTACGCATCTTCTTCCTCAGGAAGATGTTTTTAATTTTGAAATATTATGATGTAAACTTCTAGGAATCTGTCTTTTATGCACCTTCCCCTCTTTTAAGGACTTAATCCCATGAATAAATGCAACATCTCATTATAACCAGGAATAAAACTTCATTTTTAAGGGATGTGGGAGCCAAAGCTCCCTACTTTTTGTGCAGTTCAGATTTGTACAGAAGCTTAGAAAA
Organism: Cephalopterus ornatus; assembly: GCA_013396775.1. Classification (NCBI taxonomy): domain Eukaryota; kingdom Metazoa; phylum Chordata; class Aves; order Passeriformes; family Cotingidae; genus Cephalopterus; species Cephalopterus ornatus. The sequence continues at coordinate 173,502 of VZRE01012658.1, read as the reverse complement.
CCTGTACAACAATGGCCCTCAGTTCACAAATATAAGAAAAGTTTCACTTTTTTTTCCCAAGACACCAAGCAATGTGCCTTGCACGAAGCACTAAAATATTCACTTTGAAGATTATTTTTTTTTTTTTCAGTTGGACAAGTTGTGGGGCCCAATACAACACAATTACATCACTTAAATCCCCTAAAGCTGAGCCGGCTTGAATGTAAAAATAGGGTGAATTTACTCTTCGGCCCCAATTTTAAAAGCAGCACATTCCTTTTGTTTCGGCGGATAAAGGATACAGCAACGGAATCGGGAATCCTACACAGCACAAACCATCTCAGGGAAAGTTGACTATGAAGTCCAGAGTTTCAATTTCAGAAAGCAGCACTCTGAAAGGTACTGATAAATGGGAAATAGAAACATCTTACATATTTTCTCTTCACGCTTAATCATAAATATTTGCTTTGCTTCCTAAAACGTTTTCCAAGAGGTAAGGACTAAACCCACTGAGACATTACAGCGTTGCAAGTCACGTTAATGAAACACGGGGCGATCCAGGGGTTTACAGGAGAGGTTAATTAAAATGGGATGTTGCAGCAAGTGTTGGATTAACCAACATGTTACTCACAGGGTTCCCACCGTTCCCTGTACCAAAGCAAGGGCTCACCAAGAGCACCCAAGAGCAGGAGAGGTACCTGTCTGGGTCTCAGATTCTTCCATAAATTAAATTAAAACCCTTTAGACACGAAGTGTAAGCACAGAATGGACACACCCAAACTTTCCATGCAAAAGCAAATGCCAGGAGTTCCACCTTAGTATCTTCTGTGTATAAGCTACACACACAAGGACCCATCCAATACACAGACACATATATTTGACTTTGTACAGGGAAATATAAGCTGACCCCCAATCTGCTCCTGATCCCAGATTGCCCTTCCCATGGAGGTGCCCCAGTACCATCAGGACTCTAGACAATTATAGCAGTTAATTTATACCAAATGCAAGATCCATGACACTGCATTTTAGTGCCACAACCACTAAACACCACCCCACACAGCAGCCCCTCCGATTTAACCCCTAGAACAAAACTATTTCAACTCCATAAATAACACATTAAGGCCTAAAGTACCACATATTTGTAAAAGAAGGGGTTGCTGTGTCAGTGTATTGCGACACAGAAACGCTTCAGTAGAAATGTCAAATCTCTCAAAAACACAAAAAACAACTTTGCTTTTCCTGCTCTACTGTTTTTGACAAATAGCGACGGTGAAGTGCCAGCTTTGGGCCTGAAGGCACCCACCCAGCCGTGGTTGGGAGTATCCAAGTGCACAGGCAGATATTCCAGGAAACAACGAGGGCTCCCCTACCGGGGCAGCACCCAGACAGATGGAATCTGTGCACAGCACTTCTTTTTGGTGTGGAGAGGAAGAAAGGCAGTGTGAAGTCAATTCAAGCGGAATGATAACTAAACCAAAGCCAGATCAAAGCAGCGAAGAAGAAAGACTGAAATGTGAAGCTGAAATATTTATTGCCTTCAAAACATCATCCCTATCCCGTCCCTGGGCACTTTAATATTGCGAAGTTGTTAGAAAGCATTCTAACTTGTTTCAGCATTTCAAAGAAATAAAGCCAAAAATATAAAGGCCAGAACAATTTTATTGTTCGTTCCCCAATTTTAAGAATAACATGAGCTTGTCTTCATGAGAAAAAGCACAAATCCACTTAAAAATTGTTTACAGTTTGCATAATTTGAGATGTTAACATCAAAAAGCTGGTCTGCATTCCTTCAAGTAAGCTATAACAATGAATATTTACAATACAATTATTATTTTAAACTATATACTTATGTTTTAAATAAATCATGAGATAACATTAACAACTAAACCACTACTAAAAGCCATTAATGAATTCAGAGTAAATAATACTCCACGTGTGTAGTATCACACAGAAATAGGAAGAATAATGCCTTATGTTCAAAATTAATGGCTCACAAATTAACCAGACATCGGTTAAACACACTAATAATTATTATAACTATTTCTCATTATAATAATGACAGAGTACTGTTGTGCTAGGTGCTGTGCAAACAGAATAAAAAGCAGCAACTGGGAAATGATGAATGAGATGCAGCTTAAAAGGCTGGGCAAGTGTTGTAAATGTGGCTCGAAAGGAAAACGTTATAATTTTGCTCAACACTGCAGAAACTGTCTCCAAGATTTAGATACACCACATATATGAAAGACCAGAGAGGCTCAGTTATCGAGGCAGGAGGATTAGAACAGAGATTAACAGTCATGGCTTTTCCATGCTGAGACGGCAGCTAAACCTCAACAAGGAGAACACAGAGGGGGAATTAGAGAGACAGGTGTAGATAATGGCTCAGAAAAAATGAGACAAGGCTGTAATTAAAAGGTGGCCCAGCAAGTCAGCAACACAGACAGCAAAGAGATTCATGAGATACCCCGAGAAGAGGTGCGGAGAAGGAAAGATAGGGATCAGAGAACAGCGCTGTGCCACAGAGAGCCGGGGGGAGAATAAAATAAACCATCTGAAGGACAAACTATGTGAGAAATCACCAGGCAGAGGAGAAGAGCCAGGCAAGAGGAATCACTTAACACTAACAAAGCACAGCCTGGGATGTGTGAGGAGTGACAGAGCCAACAGTGGTTGGCAAACCAAAGACAACGAGGAGGAACCACCAAGATTAAGGCTGTTAAGGAGGTACAAGGATACAGAACCCATGCTGTTATTCTACTTATTCAAGGTAAATATTTTTATGGCTAAAATAATTCTACTATTATAGTTCAGGATGCAGAATAATAATAATAATAATATCCACGTTGTAATGGATAATACAGAAATTTAATTCTGAGGAATGATGAGTATCCACTCAGCTCATCCGTTTCTCAGGTTGGTGTAGTGGACACGGATTTTAACAATTTTCTTTTCATTAAAAGTATTGTTTGAATTATTAACTTCAACTCCTCAGTGAAGGGTTGGTTGTGTTGTTGATGAAGCTGAAAGAAAGTTGCACAAAGTACACAAAAAGTGAAAGCAAAATTAAGATTATCAAGTATAACTGAAGCGGAGCCATCATAATCATCAAGCAACAATAAGGAACAAAGTTTTTCCTTGTACTATTTTGTAGTTTTTAAGTGACCCAAAAAAGGTGACAGCCTGAAACATTTCATGCTTTTTAACAACCAGTAATTGAGTTCAATCCTCTGTAAGACTTTCGTTAGCCAACAGAAGGCTCTTCTCATTCCATCAATGTTTTGGGCACTATATAGCCTTGAAATATAATGCCTTGATTACATATAAAATACACTGATGTCAAAGGGAAGCCTTTTGGAATAATAAGGGAGCAATTCTGACATTAGTGTCAGTTATTTGTATATTCATTTAGTGAATGCAATAGCCCTTAATTACATTAATAATTAGAATAGCAATTACAGCAAGTATTTAAGCGCCATAGCATGACACACCAACGCTCCCCACCTCACGAGGCAACACCTTTCACTTCGTACAGTTTTACATTTTCATAGTTGTTATCACCAGAAAGATGTCATATGACATCTCTATAACCATCTTGAGGGGCGTGACAGTCCCAAAAAAAAAAAAATAAAAAATCAACTGGTACATTCTTTTTTTTTTCCGGTACAACTGGAGCTTTCCTTTCAATCCTTATTTCATTATCGCCAGCAGGTCTCCAGAGAAACTCGGGGAAGGGGAGGGAGGGGGGAAAAAACTGAAAGGCTGTAAATAGTTAATAGAACACTTTATTTTTGCTTTTAAGTGAGGCTATTAAAACAAAGCTCCCAGATTTCTGAGTCCCGCGTTCAGGGCTCGCCTCGCGGCCCCCCGGAGCGAGGGGTTACGGCGCCGCGTTCGCCGGGGCTCCGGGAATGTTTACAATATGCTGGAAACTTTGACCGGCTTCGCTCTAAAAGCTTTCAGATGCTCAGATCACCAAGTGGAGAACGGCTGGCTGCTTTTCCACCGATTCTTAGAGGAGGAGGAGGAGGAGGGAAAAAAAAAAACCAAAAACATAACACCCCACCCTACCAAAAAAATACACCGAGAGCTATTTTAAAGAGTAGAACTGTATCAGAACTCCTTCAGCCACATCAAGTTACTGCTGGGTTTAAATCACAGGCTTGGCTTTTTTTCATCATACTGCAACTGTCGTAACAAGACAACTCTCAACATTTTAATAAAAGATAATGATGAACACCATGAACACGAGTACAAAACTCTTAACAATACACTTTATTGCAACATTTGGAATTGAAGACAATGCCAGCTCGTATTTCTTTAATTATTTCCCGGCTTTAAATAGTAATAGCTTTTCCATTCCTTCAAAAATTCCCTCCACACACAAATACTTCATTTGCAAGGAAAAAAAAAAAAATGGAATTAACTACAGGAAAACAGCTACTCTTAGGCAATTATCCTAAAAATATTAAGAACAACAAGCAATTATTCAGAATCTGGATTCAACTTAGAGGAAGAAGAAAGGCAAAAAGAAATAAAAAATTAGCTTGTGGTTAAAGCTATCAGTGCCTTTATTTATTATCACTGCCTTTATTTATTATCACTGCACTGATGATTCTCAGGCTGTTGTGTTTTCCTGTGTGCAGTGGCATTTGTGACTCACACCACTACAAGAAGCCCATACAAGAGCATTTGAAGAAGCAGCTGTTTAAAGTTCTCAAAGGGTTTGGCACAATCAAGTTCTCAAGATTTGTTCTAAATCACATCTTTTTTTCCCAAATATAATTTCCATGTATAATTTTGACAAGTCCAACTACAACTTCTTTTAAAAACGTTGGGATCTAACAATTGTGCCGCTGCAAATTGCAAACAAAATGAAATTGTTTTTACTGCTATTTATTCTACCTCCTTCTGCCTTCCATTCTTTACATGTTTATTTTTCCTTCCCTTCATCTGTTTCCCTCTTTATTAGCTCACTTATTTCTCTCAAATTTCTGACCCTCACTTCCTTTACATCGTCCCTTCTGTGATATTACAGAGAACGGGAAAATTATATAAACACCAGGGGAATTTTGCAAGATATTAGTAATCATAAAGACTAGAAGACCCCTTACACACAACTTCTGGTGCTAAAACTGGTCGGATTTTTATGTACTCTGACTAAAGCAAAAAGAGCCTTTCAGATCAAACAAACACAAACCTTCTCTTAACTTCTGCTTTTAGCAAGTGGGTATCAAAGCCACCCTCCCAAGGCTTTACAGGGATCAATACCGAGTTTAAAACTGAGAGAAGCTCCAAGTCCATGGATCTTGTGACAATGTCAGGCAAGGAATGACCCAGAATAACCAAATGCCTGGCAAACCACACCAGGAGATGACAAGTAGAAGTCACTTGAATAAAGAAAAGACTAAGGTTTCAAGAACAGTAACTCATACCAATTAAAAAAAAAAAACAAACTATCTCCTTCCCAAAATAACGTTTTTTTCCAACTTGATTTAGTAAAATCAAAGCTCAAACACATTTTTATCAGATATTTGCTATGAAGCAATAACTGCACTATGCACAAAACCTGAAATTTAAAATATGAATTGGTGTCACTGAATCACATCTGAAAAAGTCCCCAGAAATAGCAGTTCAGGATGGGGAAGCAAAAACACTGCCACAACTACACACTGGAATAAGCAAAAGCTGTGAAATGAGTGTTTTTAAGTCCACAGTGAAGAAACTCCACGGCACCATCTCCAAAATCACCTTCTTTTGCTTGACTCTCCTGTCAGGGATACCCAGAGAAAGCACGTGCAAGAACACAAGCATATATGTGAAAAGAAAGGTAAATAATGTTCATTTTTGCATTTTCCTGAACACCTACAGGCACCACCTTCACACCATGGAAAGGTGTGGAAAGGGTTGGAAACCTTTTGAACTGCCACCTAAATAAAATTCCAAAATATTTGAAAACTGTATGCGTGTGTTTTAGAAACTATTGTGAAAATCTGCTACTAGACAGGAGCAGTTTTGCTGGTTTCTGAAAAGTTTAGCCCTTCTTTCTTCTCCAGAAGAATTTTAAACAAGTTCAGACGAGGGGTAGAGAAGCCACGAAAAAAAAAAAAAGAAAAAAAAAAAGAGAGGTGTTGGTAGTTCCTTATGTAAACAAACAATTTTATGAAGTGACTTGGAATAAAGCAGCTGCTCAGCATTTGCTCTGTGTCATCCCCACTTTGCAAAGGGCTGAGATTTGGCTCCACAGACAGGCTTAAAAAAAAAAAAAAAAAGAGGTAAAGAATGAGAGGGAGAAGGTTGTGAATCATCGGGCTGGAGATGTTGTGCACCCGTTCCTCGAGTCTGCAATGTTCAGATACAGCGCCTGCACCTCTACAGGTGGAGTTCCATTTCATTTCTCCTAATGGCACTTGTGAAAAGTCGTTTCCTTGAACGACGCCACAGAAGAGAAGAACAAGAACTCAGGAAAGCTGTATTTTAGAAGCATAAGGAAATGCTCATTGGTGTATGAGACACACAAACAAAAAGCATTAAACCAGTTCCCGTAATTATCTCCAGTAAAAGAGAATCATCACAACCGTTATTCTGAGAAACCAGCACAAGGTGCTGCTGCACTTCCATGTGGGTCCCAGATGATCACAGCCTCAAAATCCTCGGTATGTTAATAATTTAGTCCAAAATCACTCAGACTCAAGATTGACAAACCTTACACATCTATGTAGTTGTAAACTTATTATTCCCCATCCCTGGAAGTGTCCCAGGCCAGGTTGGACAGGGCTTGGAGCAACCTGGGCTAGTGAAAGGTGTCCCTGGCCCGTGGCAGGGGGTGAAACAAGATGATCTTTAAGGTCCCTTCCAACCCAAATCATCCTGTGATTCCATGATGACTCCAGGAGGGAAGTGGCTCAGTGACAACTGAGCTGGTGTCCTGGTTGTATGGGAAATATTTCCCTACAGCCCACTAAACTTTCTTAATTCTTATGAAAGAATCTGATATTAAAATATTAGCAGAGACAAAATAAACATATTTAATAAATAAGCATCCAATTCCACGGAGCAAGACATAAAGAGATGATGTTGGGAGCTGTTCTGGAGGACAACATTGTATAAAGCCAGCAAGAAAATTTCTTCAGCAACAAATGGGTACAGATTATTTTTTTTTCTTATTTTCTGTTTTACTCAGTTTGTACTGTGACAAATTATATACCTCTTTATTTCCTACTCCTCCTGCTTAATACAAGAGATAAGAACAACAGAGATTGAGCCTATTTGCAACCCACTCTGGTGACACGTTTTCATGCAACCAAAGCGCAGGGATTAGAGACACAACCTTTCCCCCCAAGTAATTACAGAGAAGCTTTTTAAGAAAAACTTTGTTCTTACAGAAATGCCATTTAAAGGACATTCTAGAAAAACCCTTGGAGCACTTCTTGGAGTGACTTTTGCTATTAGGCAATGCCTGTGACATGCACTGCAAAAGTAAATAGGAATTTTATATCTACGAGTCACCGCCACCAGTCGTGAGTGTTAGAGCAATTCCTTTGCAAAAGGTTTGGGTTTGACAGATATTTCTACCATAAACTTCAGAAGAGGTGGGGGAAAAAAAAGCCTTCCATAAACTCTGTAAACTCTCTTCTGCATTGAAACTGTGGCAACACAGTTTTTTCTTGAAGAGAAAGGTACTTTCAGAAATGTGGATTTTACTATTCCACACAATGTCTCACAATCACTTTCATTCTGCATCGCTGTGGATACGTTTGAAACTGCAGTAGCACTGTTTGCTGTCACACCACTGGAAAAATAATGATGATAATAATAAAAAAAAAATCCCACTAAAATGTCTGCCGCTTCCCTTTCCTCGTGCCTGCAGCTCACCAGCTCCTCAAGGTATAATCCTGTGGCCATTTCAGAATCAAAGTGCATTCACATCAAAGTAGTTTATGAGAAATCACTGATGCACCTACTGGGTTCTGAGGTGCAATTCCACAAGGCACCATTTCTATTGAAGATGCTGAACCATATTTTCACCCAACTCATGCAAGACAAGGTTGTTTTCCCAAGATTTACTCTGTCTGCCTTAGCTTGTAGGTACTTAATTTCATTCTGACAATCGTCAAAGGAATTCAGCAAAATAAAGCATTTGTACATAAAATATTGGATCCCATGAACTCATATTAACAGCAAGAGATTGTTCAAAGGATTAATTTTTGCAGCAGTGGGTAAAAAAGAGCCATAAGGAAACCATCCATTTCTGCCACAATAAATACCACTGCTCCTTATCTATTACTTACATATATATCCTATATAAGCAAACACATGAAAAAAACCCCTTAGTATTGTCCAGAAAAATGGTGCTAAATTAATGGCTTCCAGAAAGCCATCCCTGAAGGATCAGCAGTTCCTCCATCCTGGGCACGTGAGTGTGTTCCCAACAGCCACGTGCTCCAACACACCTCTGGTCAGGAATGCAGAGAGCAGACCCAGAGGTTTGGCACCAGAGTTGAAAACCAAAAGAACCAGCCAGGGGAATATATGCTGGGCTCAGACTAGGGCACCGTATTTCTGTAAATACAATATTTTTAATCTTTAGGAGCACAAATCCACCCTGATCAATCTGCCAAGCTTATGTTTCCATCCAGACAAAAACACACATGGAAGCTAAGTTGTATTTCTATTCCACTACAAAATAATTACTGGTTAGAATTACTAATTCCATCACTAATCTCAAAATTAACCCCAAGCCCCTGCTATAAAACAACCAAAAGAGCAGGAGTATAGATTTTTATTAAAGAGTAAGCTACCTCCAAAATGAAAACATTTTCCATTTAAATTGGGAGAGTTGTATATGGTTATTTATTAGAAATCTCTACCTCATTCTCAACACCCTGAATCAAAAAAATTAAACGAAAAAAAAAGAAAGCATAAGAGAAACAGAGTGTCAGGGGACATGGAAGTGAACCTGGGACAACTACTCTACAACAGGAGTGGAAGTAGTTTGCAGTAGAAGACACACTGAAAATAAGAAATAGTATTAATCACTTATTGTAGGGGAAATACAAATGAATTTTAACCTGCTGAACAGTCTCTCCAGGGCTCATTTTTAACCTGCTGAACAGCCTCTCCAGGGCTCTTTGATCCCAGGAGCTGATCCAGCCCCAGTTTTGGCCCAAGGACCCAGTCACATGAAGCACAAGGTTGGGACAGGTCTCTGCCAACACCGTCTTAATTTGTGGGCCCTAAAACTTCAGTCTTCAAATCCTTACCCCAACCCAAATCCAAATCTAAGCTTAACTACAGCCAGGGAATACCTGAAATTAAAGTTCAACCCCCCCCCAGCACGTTCACCCACTTCAGAGATACTGCCTGGAGAGTGTTTACTCTGCCCTGAGAGCACCCACACGGGGAATCCATCCCGAGCAGCCCGCACACTGCAAAGTCAGACTGATTTTATTAACATAAGTAAGTGCAAACTGACACTTTATTTGAAAGATGTGGAAGAAAATTAATGCAACTTCATTATCAACAAATCAGATGGTAAAATACTAAAAGATTAAGTGCGGTTGATAACGATTCAATCTCCCCAAAATTATAAATAATAGTCAGTGTAAAGAATTTAAAGATTAAAAGCTGGAATTTTTATTAATGTCTGTAGTGATTTAAGATAGTCTCTATTTATGCCAAATACCTCAGAGATTATAGAAATAAAGAAATACAGACTTCAGCTCTGTGACTTTTATTGAATAAAAGTATCTTCACTTGCCTCTCTCAGCCTAGATAAGGTACACTGTAATATTTAACTGAATAGTTTTAGCAAGGAACTCCTAGTTTGTTTCAGAATAATCTGTTTTCCCTAGAAATCGTTTCCATAACTTTCAATTTAAACTGGATAAACACATGGAAATAATAGTTTACATACTCAAAAATGGAAGCAGCACAACAAGAGTCGATGTTGTCCTCTGTGTATCTGCTGTGCGTAAACCACTTCCCTGCTCACAAAACATCAAACTCGGGGCATCCTGATTAGTTTTTTAACGTACAAAGCTGGCAAAAGAAGTTGTACCAAGTTACTTAGTAAAAAGTGTCTCCTGTTTGCTGCAGACACTTCTCCAAGCCTTAGATCCATGTGAAAAACAAGTATTCACACAAAAAAGTGTGCCATCAATGAGGAAAAGAAATCCACATCAGAGTTGTAATTTATGGATATTAAGTAAAACATAAAATCACAAACATCATACACTACATCAAGTTAAAATATCATTTAAATAAATACACCTTTCAAATTTATCCCTTTCTCTAAAACAGTCCCAAGCAACAAGTCTTTGGATTCGTTGGAAGTAAATAATTCAAACTATTCTGAACTGAACCCAGATCCATTTATTTAAGAGGCCAAGACCAGCCAACATCAGGAACCTCAATTCCCACCACTTGAAAGTCAACAAATTTGGGTGATTTGCTTCTTGCTTTACCTTTTTTCCACTTTTCGGGTCGACCGAGAACCCCGAAGACGCAGCTTTACAAAGGCAAGAAAACCCCGCCCCAAACTATAGGAAGGCCATTAGATGAGACAAAGCCTAAGTTTGTTACATAAATTTGGCTGAAAACCTTAGGGATGGTTCAACAATTATTCCATATTCACTTACTTCAAAGTCTCTTCCAGTTTGCGGATTTTCTTCTGAGCATCCCCTCTTTCCTTATCCAGATCATTCTGAATGACATTAATCTGCCATTTGAAGGAAAAAACCAACCATATTTTAGCTAAAACAATGCCACAGTTCAAAAGAAATAAATATTACTTTTAATTCTAAAATCTATTTCCATATTTCTTTTGCACTGACGCAGAGAACCGTCTGCAGATTTCTAAAATTATGTAAAAATGCAAAAGGAGAGATTAACAGAGAGAGGAAGTATGAGCCAATAGAGCTATTTTTCTTCTCAAAGTGAATATTATACAATAAAGAAATATCAGTAATTATAGAAAAAAAAAAAAAAGGAAGTACATTTTCTTTAGGTAAGTAGAGAAAAGCATACAGAGATCTGCCAAAAACAGTGCCGTGTATTTATTCTCTAGGGTGCAGGGCTCCTACTTACCAGCTCGTGAACACCCAAAGAGAATCACTTCTTATCAATTCTTACAACAATAAAAGTAACAAATGTAAATATCTTACACAAACATCCCAATAGTAATAAAACAAGGAGTAATAATAATTATAATGATGATAATAATAATAATACTCAAAAGCAGGTACAAGAATCTTTAAATTTGGCAACCTCCCAGGAGTGATGCAAACCATGAGTTTTCACAATATCTTCTGCCAAAGGCAGATGAAGTACAAGAAGTTTGTATTGCTTTAGGATTGGATCAAGGAACGGTATTTTTCTCCACGAGATTGGAAGCATCTCATGGAGAAATCCTTTTTTCACTTGCAGTCCTTTGTAATATTGCATGTTTTTAAGTCACTACAATAAAGAAAAATGCGTTCTAACAAATGCATAGTCCAACAAAAAACCAAATTCAGAGATTCTCTGCTGTGAGCAATTCCTTGTGGGTGTTCACTCCAGGATGGTTTGAACACTTACTTGGGTTCCAAGAGCCTCCAAACCCATGGGTTGTCTGTCAGAGTAAAGAAGGTATTGCCAAACCTGATAAATTCTATATATTTAACAGCTGGCTCGGGAATGGCTCTCAGGAATAATCTGTCACTGTTCCTATGCTGAGCTGAATGTTTGGAAAACAAGCAGTGGATTATTTATAAAAAGCAGGTGTTTCCTTGGCCTGTAAAGCCATTTAGTCTAACTGGTTCCTGATTCAGCAGATAAGCACCTTTAATCAAACAGTGACATTTAGGGTTAGTACCTATTATTTGTTTGATGTTTAAGTATCCTCACAGCAACAGCCACTGTAGACTCATAAAGATTATTAGATAATGGGTAGGTTTTCAAGTGAACAGATTGCACCAGAGACTTCATGATTCCTTTACTTGAAGGCAAGCCTGTTTTAGTGTTTTATGGGCCAATCTATCCTGTTTTATGGATTTATACCCATAGATAATTCACAAGTATTTTTCTTCTCCTCCTCCCTCAAAGATTTGATTTTGAGAACACAATTACGTCAGAATGTATGAACAGGTAAACTGCCCGTAAAGTTATTTCCAAAAATACAGGTTCTGCTTCCTCATTTACAGAGTTGCAGCTTCACTCCCTGGGCTCAGTGGTGTGGGGGCACCGCTGACATGTCCTCACAGCCCGAGGTAAGGAGCTGTCCCCCAAAGGATCCCCAGACCTCATTCAAGACTCACACAGGACAGGCTCTGCTGCAGAAGGGCAACACACGAGTTTAATATAGGTAGACGTGAGGCATTTGATGCATTTGGGCTTCAAATCATGGAATATCCCGAGCTGGAAGGAGCCAAAAGGATCATCCAGTCCAACTCCTGGCCCTGCACAGACATCCCAACCATCCCACCCTGTCCCTCAGAGCATTGTCCAAACCCTCCTGGAGCTCTGGCAGCCTTGGGGCTGTGCCCACTGCCCTGGGGAGCCTGGTCAGTGCCCACCCACCCTCTGGGGGAAGAACCTTTTCCTGAGATCCAACCTGACCCTGCCCTGACTCAGCTTCATCCCCTCCCTGGCGTCTGGTAACGTTACCAGACATATTTAATCTGTACTTATCTGCAGAGGAAGTGATGTATTGCTATAAACCAAAGTGATGGACTGCAATAAATCAACGCCCACTTTACCTCGATAACCACAAGATACCCAAATTATGCCAATATATTTTTATTTTGGCCTGCAATATTACTCCAATCCTAGATTTTTCTTGAGTTCAACATTCATAAAAACCCATGACTTGACTAAGAAGACAAAGTAGGCGAGGTTTAAACCAAAGCAGACCTTGGAACAAAAAAGGGTTTGACTTCAAGTCAGCAGAAGGGACTAACTCAAACCAAAACCCCGCTACAATTCATGTCACAAATGTTATTACCAAGTGACAAGTAGCTCGGATCACAATCCATTATTTCGTGTTATAAATTTGCCACATTTGGAAGTGACATGTTTGAGTAACACATCCTTTCAATTAAACAGGCATCTAAGCACCCTCTGACTGAACATGAGTTGCACACACAATGTCACTAAAATTGAAGTTTAATTTGAAACCTATTGATGTTTAAAGTCTAAAAGAGCAGACAGCATTTGCAAAGTGCTTTAAGATGAAGTGTTTTTGATGAAAATTACATTTTTTGCTCTAAGTTTCTGATGTAAAAACAATGCATGTTGACAATATATAGAGAACACATGGAGAAGGATGAAATAGAGATATATTGGGGGGGGAAAGGTACGGAAGAACATATGAACACTGACAGCAGGCCAGGTTTCATTCGGTTCTTTATCTTTTCTCTAACAGCAGCTGGCACCAGCTGCCACCAAAGGCAGTGTAAAATAACAGGGCAGGCCTCCAGGGGCAATTCTTTGGGAATGCCTTCCCAGCCCAAATCGCTGGGCAGCAGGTTCCTGGAATCAGAGGTGATACCTCTCTACTTGAACAGCTGTCCTTAAAGTCTTCCTTGAATTTGTCCCATTATTTTTCCAAACCTTGTAAAATCCATTGATTTCAGAATTTACTACTTTGGGGATTTCAGAATCTAAATTTTAACTTCTGTACAGCACTAAATTGGAAATGTGCACAGGATGGTTTGTTTTCCTGCAAATATTACCTGTTTCTCATACACACGCTCCCAGTGAAGTTTGTCCTGCTGAACCTTGTATTCTTGATCCTGCAGGAAAAGAAATGTGTATTCTAAATAACCCAACCACATCTTTCTGCCATTTTGAAGCAGTCAAACACACACATTTGCTATTATATAGAACAGCCCATAAAAATTAAAAATCCACTTGATATCATCACTAAAAAAATTCTCTGACATCCAAAAAAATTCAACCAACAGCAAATCACAAAACTCTCTCAAAAGTCATGATTCATGTTTTCTAAAGAGAAACGGCAACTTGTTTTCCTGAGCTATTAAAATGCCATTCTGTACTATATCAACTGTGAAATGAAAGACATTGGAGGAGAAGTAGATGCCAAAACTCCAACAGGACTGATACATGATACAGATGTGGAACTCATTATCTTCAGATAGGAGGATTAACTTAAATGCCTGCAGGAAGGCAGAATATTGAACTGAACTGGTAAAGACTGACAAAATTAAAAACAATTTTGAAACTACTTTTAAAGTGTTTACAGTTTATGACAAAAAGAAAAAGACATTTATCATTCTTTGTCATGTTTCTCTGTAATCCACCAGGACACATTTCAACTGTTTTATGCAACATCTGAATTACAAGAAACAGTCAAAAAATTTCTGTGAAAATTCTGCCCTTACCTCTTTCAGTCCTGCTTTTAAATCAACCTTTAAGCAAAGGGTGACACTTTATATATTTCTCTTAAGAAAACACAGACAAAGCAGGCATGTTTAAATAGAAGTGCATTTTAGTATAGCTATTGAAACATTGAGATCACCAAAAATAAAGGAGAAAGGGTTGGTCATCCTTTAGGAAAGTCAGGGCTCACCCTCAGCTGTTGCTGCCTTTGGTGTTCTGATTCTTGCAACTGTTGCTTTAACTGAGTCACACTCCGCTGTAATTCCTCAATCACATCAGATGTCTGCAGGGATTTAACAGGAAAAGGGATTTTTGGGTTGCACTCCTCATTAGCTCTTCGGTTCCATCTTTTGCATCTTTATATTTATTTCTCAAAGCTGCCCAAAATTGGGAAAAAATTATCGACTTGGGGAAAAAAAACCCCTGTCTGAGTTTACAGCTCTGGATACGTCACTTCGGGCCCTCTGGCGAACTTAGGAATGTGTGTTGAAATCCTCTGGTATCCAGAATTTTAACAGAACAAACCAGGTCAGGGTATTAATTGTATCTTATCTGAATCAGCTGGGGAAATACCACCTGTATGAGGACACCAGAATCAGTCAACATCAGGTGATTTCTCAGTCAAATTTGGGAATGAGAAACTAAATTCCAATTCTATTTAAACTTACACACGAGTAACTCAGAGAACTGAATGGTTACTCATATTTATACATAAGCATTACATTTATATTGAGGAGACCACTTAAATAAACCCCATTTTACTGCCTATCATACCTTGGCTGCAGAGAGAGCTTGCTCCTGCTTTATAAAATCTCTATCAACGTCGAATTTACTTTGTAGTCGCTGGATGTTCTCCTTGTACTCCTGCATAATGTGGTCCTTGTCTTTCTGTAGCAAGTTGTACCTACAGGGAGTAAGCAAAGAGAATATGGAAATTGCTTTCATATTTTGGCATTTTACCCTGCTCAATATCAATCCCACAGACCCTGCACACGTCTGCCTGTGCCACTGCTCTTGTCACACAGAAGAGCTGCTTATAAATAATGGAAAGACAACACCCTCCTTAGGATGGTTGGTTGGGCCAGTCCAAAAAGGAATTTGGACATCAATTAACGCATTTTCATGAAAGCTTTTTAACGTCCAAATAACATTGACCATGTTCTTGGAGCAAAACGAACAACGTTTGCTCTTGGAAATTCCACGTTCTTAAATGTTAAACTGGCAAGTGTTAGTTAATTACCTTGCTTTGAGTTCCTGAAGTTCGGAGCACAAGTCCTGGTAACGCTGCTCTGCTTCAATCTTCTCCTGAGATAACTTTTGATGTATCAAATGACTATTTTCAGCCTCCACAGTCAACTGCTGGACACGAGCCCCCAGTTTTTGGACAGTCTCGTTCTAAAAGAACAGGTCACGTTGAGGAAACCCAGAATAAATGAGGGAACAGTCCTGTTGTTATTCAGTAGCCTGGAGCAACAAGGTTCTTTGGTGATGCAGAGGCACAAGGGTTACAACAGCAAAGCTGTCATCAGTCATGACAGTAAATTCTGTGTTGTACACAAAACATAAATAAGCCTTCAAAATATGGATGTCTAACCTCCCCACTCAAAGCAACACGTCTTTTCCCCTGAGTAAAACAGTAAATGCAACTGATTTTTTAAATTGCAAATCTTTTAAAATGGCAGAGAAGACAGATATTTCTATGGAAAACTATAATGCATGATAACGCACAGAAAGGATTTTTAGACCTTCCATTAATCTAACTACAGTGATTCCCTTCCAATAAATCACATCTGTTAAAAGCTGTATCTTTTTCCTAGAACTTCATCTCCTAAGGTAAACAAATTGAAAAAGGAGCACAGTAAGAACAGGCAGGTAGCATGAGACTAACTCTGCCACTCCCCATTCTTCCCTAAATTTATGGAAAGATGCACGGAAATGAGAGAAGGGACTCCTCAGGAGGCTGGAGGCAGAAAATAAGACCCAGCTGTCCTTCCAGGATGTGCAGCTCATAGTTATTTTTATATTAACAAAGGCCTGAAGATGAGGGAAATGGAACAGAATTTTCGCCCACTGTTAAAGTAAAATAAAAACCCAATCAGCCACCTGCAGCCACTGCCCCGAGTGGCACTGACTGGGACAGGAGCCTGGAGCAAAGCCAGAACCTCACACGGACACAAGGGTCACCTGGATGGTCACCTGAGCTCAAAATATTCCATGACCACAGCAGAGTAAAGCTCTCCATCAATGCAAAGCCAGCTGCACAGAAATGTTTGGGTTTTTTTTTTTTTTCTGGGGGGCAAAGGGGTGTTGGGTTTGAGGGGTTTTTTGTTGTTTTGGTTCTGTTGTTTGTTTTTCCTTGTTTTGGGGTTTTTCTGTTTGTTCGGTGGGATTTTTTTTTAAAGGAAAAAAAAAAAGAGTCCTGACCCATCACCAAATATCATAACTCCTCCCTGGCCCTGTGGCCCTCAAGGAAGTTCATATTGGTGCATAAACCCCTCCTTATGAGCTCTATGGCATCATTTCAATTGTTCAACCCACTCCTCTCTCTCACAGCACTGGCATTCTTGACAACATGAAACTCTGAACAAGGAAACTCTGAAATACCAGCAAAAAAAAAAAATAAAATCAGGAGACAGAGAGAAGGAGAGAGAGAGAAAAAAAAGAAAACTAATTTCCAGTGACAGTCTAGTCTTTCATCTTAAGCCCTGCCTTGAACTCTACCTTGTTTAATTATTAAATCAGAAGCTGCTCAGCAAGATCTGTCTGGTTTTGATGGTTCTTAAATTCAATCTTGCTGACAGACTGTGTCCATTTTTCTCTGTATTTACTGTTACCTATGACATGATCTGAATGTTAATTTTTAAATTCAACATTCATTAATAAAGGAATAAATTTTGTTTGACATTGTCTTTTCACTCACTCAATTTTCTTCATGCCTCATCCTGACAAAAAGTACAGGATGCTTTTTTGAGGTTACTTGTCAATTTTTAGGTTTTTGCATCATTTACATAACAGGCACAAAATCCACATTATACCTTATTCCATGTTTATAATTATTCTAGAAAGGAAATGCAATACATTAGAATAATCAATGATGATTTCAAAATTCTTTTTAAATGATCTTTAATCTATCAAGCATTTGCTCATTCAAAGAGAAGGTGGGTAAGTAGAGAGTCACATGTATCTATGAAAATAGATCTACTATATAAATCCTTTTTTTTTTTAGTCTACAAACCTACAGAAACAAAAGTTCTGCTACCTTGAATCAAAACCAGTGAGAAACGTTACAGCCAGTCCTTCATTAGCAATATATTTCTGTGTAATATTGATTGAAGGGCTGTACTTTGATTAATTTTACCTGGGGGAGAAAAATCCTTGGTTGGATTGGCTGCCAGGACAGTGACCTCTCAGAGGACAGAATAACTGCATTGCACCATCAAAAATAAGTATGCACACAAATCATAGAATCGTGGAATGGGTTGGGATGGAAGGGACCTTCCAGGGATCTTAAAGGCCATCTGATTCCAACCCCTGCCATGGGCAGAGACACCTCCCACTCTCCCCAATTGCTCCAACCCGGCCTTGAGCACTTCCAGTCCCCACTTGAACACGAGCCCACGCAGTTTGAACGTTGGAAAAAAAAGACACTTGCCACTGTGAGATATTCCCAACAAAACTCACAGTCGACTGTGTCTGCTGCAAATACTCCTCCTCCATTCTGTGGAGCCGGGCGTTGGTTTCCTCCAGCAGTTCCTGCATGTCCTCCGTGTGCTTCTTCCGGATGTTGAACTTCTCCTTCTCCATCTCAGCCACAGCATCGTGAAGCTGCAGCAGAAAAACAGTACAGAGTAATGAATGGCATCTAAAACTAGCATTTATAAGTATTAGATTTTTGTAGAATATAAACAGCATAAGTGAAAAGCCCAGGTGGTCACGTTTCTGTCCTTTATAACAAGACTAGATAATTTTCTCATTAATAGGTCTGCTATGACTCTACAAAGCTGTAAGAAATATAAGCAAGTCATTTAGAAGTGTATAGAGGGCATAACTTAATCCACACAGAATGCTAAAGGACATCTTTTTGCCGTTCTCTAATATTCTATTGGAATGAGATGATCTTTAAGGCCCCTTCCAAACCAAACCATTCTGGATTCTATGAGAAAAGCCCATTCAACACTGAAGCCTCAAGGTCTTCAGCACAAAGGACAAGATTTATGATTTATCTCTTAGAAGGCAAGAATTAAACCCAACATCATTTCCAGATGCAGGGCTGCAAAAAAAATTAAATTACACATCAATAAAGGGAGGTGGGTCTGCCCTTTTTGTGACCCTCCCTCTCCCGAGCGGGGGAAGCAAAACAAATCCTGACAATAATCTGGACAAAAGTGATGCTGTCTCACAATAAACGTGCTTTTCCCCCTGCTTGGGCTGCTCTCTTAACAATAAATAAAAATACAAGGAGGAATTCATGACCCACTGCAAAAATAAGAGTTCAAAGGCATCACCGTGGCAGCAGGTAGCAGCAGGTTTACCCAGATTAAAATTCCATGTCAGGTCAACCAGAAATAAACACTTCCCTAATACATCCAGAGACTTGCCAGGAGGCCAGAAGAACCCCAGGCACAGGGTGACCAGCTGGGTGGGTGTGAGTGTGCGGGCACCAGCAAAAAGAGGCTTATATACCCCGGAAAAAAAAATAAAATAATCAAAATCAGCATTAAAAAAAAACACCCCTCAAAGTAACATATCCCTTCGATTTATTTTGTTGAGTGACAAAATGTATTCTATCAGATAAACACTGCGGGAATCTGTCAAGAAAGAAAGTATTGTTCATTACCCTTTTCTCCCACTCGTTGTTCAGGGAGTCGTTGCTTTGCTCACACATCTTCTTCAGCTCCACAATCTGCTGCTCCTTGGCTTCTCTGACAACCTGTGACTCACGAACCAGGGTCTGAACTGTTAAAAATGGGAAAATAAACAACCATTCACAAGAGATACCTTCGGGATTGTTCAGTGCTGACAACAATCGCTTTACGTCAGCTTTCCAATTGACCCGACTTGCTGATGGTTTTTGGCTCTTAAATACTTAATGCACATGCTGCTTTAAAATGTAGCACTTTGATTCTGAGTCACTACAGTATTACAAGGTGTTCTCTATTTTCTGCTCTGTTTACAGAATATTTCAGAGTTTTCCTTCCTGAAGGAGTAAATATGCATCAGCAAAATTCCTTGTAACCTAAAGAAAATAGGCATTTTTAACCTGATTTCATGAGCATCCTGAGAAGAAAAGGTTCTTGTGAAGGTTGAATGCTAAAGATACACAAGGAAATTAAGTTCCCCAAGTGATTGCATCAAGAATTCACAGCCTGACAAATTTAGTGGAAACCACAGCAGGTAAATATTCAGTTTTCAGAAGTGACCGAGGATTTTCACTCTCTGGCAAAAGCAGGGGCAACTCAAACACAACCTGTTCCAGCCAAGAGCAACCACCAACCCACTGAGAGGGGCACCAGATTCCCTGTTGGACAAATCACTTTCCCAAGGAGCAGGAAACAATATACATGGAACACTCTCCCCTTTTGTACATAGATTACCAAAGTTCTGTATTATTTTACGTTGTGGTTTAGTCCATAGTGTAAAAGGACTCCAAGGAATTCTAAAAGAAACTAAGACTGAAAAACTGCTGACAAGCCACACTCAGGCCAAGTTTTGTACTTATGACATATTCAAGACTACTCATGTTTGAAATCTCTTGCCGCAATAGTTTTAAAAATAACCGGCTGTGGTTTGGTTAAAATGTACTGAATGCATAAAGAAATTAACTTTGGGCCAGAGATTCCAAAAAAGTTTGAAGTAAGCGGTCAAAATACTTCAGCACCACCAAAGAAAACTTTTTTTGGTGGCAGTCATAAAACCTGTGTTAGATGTAAAAAGATCACACGCCTCCTGGAATATGTGGGTTGGAAACAGCAAAGGCAACTGGACAAGCCTCTCAAAAGCTAAAGGAAAAAATTAAGTGAAAGACCTGCAAATGAAGAAGAAAGGGATGTCTGAAAGAGGAACACAAGCCCACAGCCACAAGAGAACGCACTGCAATACCACCCCACAGAAAACAACCAGGAAGAGAAAAATCACCTTTTTTCTCCAGTCTTCTGATCACCTCCTCAGCTTCTTTTTGTTTCTTTTTGTAGGTGGCCTTCAACACCTCTATCTCATCATTCTTTCTATCCAAAATCTGCAGGGACAATTCAAAACATTTTAAGAAAAGTTCAGAAAAATCAAAACTACAACCAGTGCACAAAAAAAATACACCCTGATCTCTGTCAAAGGCATTGCCTTCAAGAAGTGCTCAGGTCCTGCAGGACTAAGTGATTAAATCTTAAGTCATTTTTCACAGCTCAGACTGCCAAGTCATAAACAAAGGGTTGCTGTAGATAAATGTAGGCAGAAGTAGATTAAAAAGGAGTTTCATGTTTTATGATGGGTCTTTTTGTTTCCTTTTAAACCTGGGCAAGCCCAGTGCTGCACCTGTTGAGTGTGGAAGTTTGATGGTGCTACTGCTGCAAATAGAAAAGATCCCTTCTCCTATTTAAGTTGCCTCATACTCTTTAAAAGCATCTAAGATTCTCAGCAGGTTGAAGAAATGATGAAATAAATTGGAAAACTTGATTAAGCTCTTCTGTACTTTACCAATTGCCATTCCTTGCATGGATTCCAAGGAACAATGGGTCAGAATACAGCAAGTATATGAAGGTAACTACACCCCCATTTCTGCACACGCCAATTTTGGAAAAAACCAGCTCGAATATTTGCACACTTTGAGATAGTATTTTAATTTAAACTTTGTGTTTAAGATAAAGATTAAAGTCCCAGAAATTTTATAACAGTGCCCCAAATCTCTTATCCAACCGAAGCTTTCATCTTAAAACAATATTACTCCATCCGCAATAAACGTTTCACGTCTTTAAAGATTAATACGACACTATTTAACCTTTTCTAAAATATCCGACGTGATTAAACAACTTCAAAAGACGGAATTCGAACGTCAGTTAGAAAGGGCTGACAACTCGAGGGATGAGAAAGCATTTAAACTATTTTCTTACTCTCACAAAGCTGCTTCCTTTCGGCTCCCAGCTTTGCTCGCTGGTTCTGCCGCTCGCCAGCTTTGAGAGCAGATGAGCCAAATATGCACCTGACCAAATATTAACATCCTTTCGGGAGGCTTTGATGTGTCCACAGTGTTGTGTCAACCAACTTCCTCCGAGGCTGTGACTCAGCCTTAAGAAACAAAACGGAGGTACTGAGTAATGCCGAGCTTACAGCGGGATCGGCCATCGGCATCCCGACGCCGAGCGTTTAATTCCCGCCACGTCCCCGGGATCAGAGCGATTCCAGAGGCACTCAGGACCCTGCAGGATTTTACCCCGTGTTTAAAACATGGCATTGAAAGTAACCACGTAGTCTGTGACACCCTTTTTGTGACCTTCCCAGAAGTGGTGCTGTGCAACACGATGAAGACGAACCCAATGGAACCCAAAGAGGCAGACCCGGTGTCACGTCAGTGCTGAAGAACTAACAGCCACATCAGGTTTAACAACACAAAAATGTAAATAAAAGGCTGTTTAGTGACCAGGCTTTGCTCTAAGACACTGTGTCAAAAGGCAGACAGGAGAACAAACACTACTCCTGTACGAGCAGGAACGTATGTGACATATTCGTGGATTTTCCTATTGTTATATTTCGCATTTTGTCCATAAAAAGTCTTTTTTTTCCCACGTTTTTCTATAATACAGATGGCTCTCTCTCTCTCTGAAAGAAAAATCACGAGTTTGTGATTTCATCACGCAGAAGTTGTTGGGCTGGTAAAATAGGTTCTCTTGTTCAAACAAACAAACGGCCTCGTATTTTCCTTTGTTTTCTTCCCATGTTTTCCCTTTCCTAAGTTTATGTTACCACAGAATACTGCACATTCCTATCAGTTTATGCAAACTGTTACCTACAATCTGGCTTTCAACGAACATTAACTGCAACTGTGGAGAAGTTAGAGAACAACTGCTAATTATTGATGATAATCATATTCTCTGTTATTAATACATTGTTTTGGGAAGAAAATATAAACAGTTTTACCTTTTGAACATCAGCATCGTGCTTCTGCTGTAACTTCAGTTTTTCTTCATGAAATTTACCTTCTGCTATTTTCATTTTCATTTCCAGCTTTAAAAGCAAAACAGAATAGACAAATAATTTAAATAAAGAATGAACTACACTAATGACCTTTTCATAACTTTTAGTTTATGTCTTTAACAAGGCAATGGGAAGTCACAAGTAACTTCTGAAAACCATCTACATTCAGTTGCTCAATATTTTCACATCTATTTGATAAAACTGCTACAAAAGATGTCAACCTAAAATATTTATTTAGAAAATGAATTTGTAAGATGTTTTAGTTGGCAATAAACGCAACTGCTTCTGCCTAAAATAAGCTGTCATCCTTAATTTAAATAAACACTCAGGACTAAAACTTTTAATATTTCTGTTAATATACCAAGCTTGGTAAACTTGCCTTCATTCTTCAGGCAGGTGTTATATTTACACAAAGAATGTCCTTCAGCCCAGATGCATGTTTGTTTTTGTTTGCTTTCCATTATTCATAGAGTTCACATTATAAACACATTTCCTTTTAAAGGTGACTTATAATGGGATTAAGGATTAGATTGCTAAAGTACATTTCCTGTTGTGTTTGTGTTTGTTCAAAGCAGTGCTTGAACCCCCCTGACAGAATAATACATCGACAATTCTTACTCAGAGTCTAAGTTTCCATCTCTAAAGTATTTCTAAAGCTCTTGCACGTTTTCACAAGGACAGCTATGACAGGAACTTGGTGTTGCTCATGTTTTCTAAAAACCAAAAGTGACACCTTGAGTTCAGACTCAGGCTATTCCACTTCTGCATTTAATCATTTCTCCTGTTCAGAGAGCAGAGGGGACACAGAAGCTTCTCCAGACACACCCCACTGCCCCTCTCACATGAGAAAGGGGGGACCAACACCCCTGGAGTGAGGCACCAACACCCACCAGCAGACAACCAAGTGATCTGTGGCCAACTTTGCGTCCTTTTTGGATGTTCTAGGAGCCCGTGGAGCTGAGGCTCCCCCGCCTCAGAGCTGGACACTGGACTTCCATCATCATCCAGCTGTTTTCAGCTCGCACCTTTTTATTTAGCTCAGCTAAGAACCCAACTGGAAATGCTCTCAGCTCACCAACTCCACAGGAACCAACATTATTTCCATTCCTTCGACTAATCCAAAGTTGCCATTCCAGTATGAATCTTTATCTAACACAGACAAACGCTAAACACAGTGCAAATTAATAATTTCTCTTATATGATTCATTTGTGTTATGGATTTACTGCGAATTAAAAACATCACTGCTATCATGACTAGAACATGTGAGCTACAAAAATCCAAGTCAACTCAAAAATGCAAGATGCTGCTGTGTAAACATAGAAGACTTCTCAAGAACTGAGAAGAGAAGGAAGACCAGGTATTTCTTTCCATTTCTTGACTCTAAACCTGCCTATTACACCACAGATAAAGGGACCCATCTCCCAACTATTTGTACACAGCCTTATGCAAATTAATGGGGGGGGGGGGGAAGTTAGATTGACAATTAATCCAAGGAAAATAAGTCATATTCTCAGCTGTCAGCCACCTCTTTCATCACCCCAAAATAAGCATCATGATAAAAATGCATGTTCTATTCGTGAAATCTACGCATATATGAAAAGAAATATATGCATATATCACTTCAACAAAGTGACATTATAGAAGAAAATCTTAGTACCAGGTGATGAATGAGTGTTGATTAAATAAAAAGAGCACAGTAATCCACTTCCAGATAGACAGCTTGTGAACATTCCATAAATAAATATGAAGGACTTGTAAAAACACAAATACTAGAAACTAAACATGAAAGAGACTCCAATCTGCTGGAATTACATTAAAAGCTTATGAATTACTGATGTACAGCTACTGCCCTCACCCAGCTACTAAATCCACACAAACACTTTACATTTAAAACTCATTAATAAAGTGAGAATGCCTTGGCACGGATGAAAATTAATCCTCGGTGGGTTTTGTATCAGCTGAGAGCTGGGCTTGGCTTTATTATTCCGTACATTGAAAGAACACGAAAATAAATCAAAATCCAAAATTCCATTTGGATTAAACACGGAGATATATAATATTTCCAAGTGCTGGTGATTGTTCTCAGCCACAGGCTGTTGTTCTCCTGCAGGTTGACAACAGAACTCCCTGTACTTGAAGCTGGTTCCCACTTCTCATTAATCTTCCGCTTAGCACCACCTCGCACTAGTTCTCATCAATTTTAAGCTCATTAATTCATTACACCACTTCCCCTAGAACAGCCAGCTCTTCCACTTTCACAGATTTTGGGGCTTCTTTCCAAAAACAAGAGCTAATTGCAACCAAACAGCAAATATGAGAAGTGCGTCCATGGCACAGAAAGTCAGTCCTTAACGATGCAAACCCTGTGATAACAAAATAAGATTCCTTTTCCTCTGAACATTAAAAATGAAATAATAAAAACATCTCTTGCTTGAAAAATCTCAACTTCTTATCAGCTGAGGGCTGAAAAAGTGATACCTTCAAAAGCACTCAAGGTCCTCAATTTGTATAAATTTAATGAAATTCTGCACTTCCAGCAGCCCAGACACTTTCCTGCCCCATCTGCTTCATCTACAACTTTCCTAATTTTGTCCTTCAAGACCAACTATATAAAGAAATGGGAGGAGGCCCATATTAAACTGTTTGAAATTCAGTAGTTGATTTGCACTTGGAATTTTCAGCTAGTGTTAAGAGGAAAGCTGTATTTGTAATGAAGAACTGGTAAAAAAATAAAATAAAAGATCTCCCCCAACATTTAGATTTTATACTGCTCCATAATTCCAAGACACACATGCATGTTCATCACAACCTCTGGAAGTGTTATAATTTGAGCATCTGCTGTAAAAATTGGTTTAAAAATCCTACACTTGACTTCTTCTGGGCAAAACTGCTGGAAAAGGCAGAAAGCCTGAGGACACCACCAGTGTCCTATAGAAAAGCCTGGAGTGCTGGTTTCACTTATAAATGTGCTTTTTGACCCACCCTCTCTCTGAGGCACATTTCCAATCTCACCACATACGTAGATTAAAAAAAATTAAGTCATATAAACACATTTTAACCAGTGATCTCACGAGGGCAGGGGTGATGCGAATGGGCTCATCGCAACTGGCAGCGAAAACCTCTCCCCTTCCACTGCAAAGTTTAAGCACGTTATTAAATACTAATTTCAATGGAGGAGTGTCTTCTCAAATTAAAACCACACCAAGCCGAGGCTGAGCCCCTTTGCAGTTCCCAAATGTCAGACCTCATCTGCTCCGTGCGTCTTAATTTCCACTCGGTGACTCCATGTGCTGCTCCTCCGTACAGTGCCCTCTGCACTTCAGCTTTCCTTTGTTGATTAAACTCATATTAAGAAACTAAATGACCTACAGCAGCACCAAAGGCCTTCATAAGTTTTGGAGAAAATAGAGAAAAACAACTCAGAAAGGCCGTTGCCCTCGTTAGACGCAGTTCACGGCGCTCGCGCTCATCAGTTTTTACACCTTTTATCACCAGTTAAGAGGTAGCAGAAAATATCCAATTCCTGGCATGTTACCATTCAGACAAGGAAAAAAAAATAGTAGATATTTAGCTATAGTTGGGAAGTTTGCAACTGTGCATGAAACGCAGCCATTGCTGTTGCCTGAACATCATTCCTTTGGATTTCTGTCATTGTTTATCCTCCTCTCAAAGAGTATGAGGCAATTAAACCCTAAGGCCATGTAAACAATACTGATGTCAAACATCTGTGCTGTCCCTGTTATTTAAAGCCATGCAGGGTGGTAGCAGCAGAGCTGCTTTTATGTGCCTCATCACACTTTCTTCCTCATTTGAAAAAAAAAAAAAACCCAAGGAAAAAAAAAAAAACCAAAACCGCCGCCCAAACCAGTAAATAGTCACCTGAAAATGGGTTTTCACCCTACCCCTGCCCTGTGTTTTCATAGCAGGGGTTAGGTGCTAGGATTAATTAACAGCTGTCAAATTTAAACTGATAGAGTCTAACCTGCAGCTGCCATAAATCTTGGGGGGGGGGGGGGGGGGGGGGGTGTCCCTNNNNCGGGTGGGAAAGGTGATCTCTCTCCATTTTTCGTGACAGAAGACAAACAGTCATCTTGTCCCCCACTTACAGAAATTTGTCGAAATATTTAAACACCTGATTTAAGAGTAACTCGATGAGCAGGTTAACAACGTTAATCAGAGATAGCTTTGAACTCCTGCCCACTGCTCACTTGTCTTCATCACAGGGCTCAGCCTCAGGCCAGAGGTGGCATCTTGGAGCTTTAAACATCCATCACAGGGTTTGGTGGTTTTTTTTTTTGGTTATTTGACAAAACAGCACTTGTTGCTTGCCAGGTTTTTTTATTGTTTTTTATTTTTTTCCAAGCCTATGAATATATGGGGGAGGGAGGGAGGGAGGAAGCGAGGAAAGGGGAGAAGGATGTAAACAATAACGGAGAACTTCAAAGTAAGAACTAACAATGTAGAACAATGACTTGTGTATCTTACAGTGCACGACAAAACTTATTTGTCTTGGTGTTGTGCAGCTGCTGAAAGAAATCAGTGCGCAGCACAAAGCTTTGATATTTTCATAGAAGAGGAAGGTTTCTTAACAAAAAAAATATCAACAAACAACTCCAACTTTCTACCGAATCCTGTTTACTCAATTTTCACATGCAGGGTTAAAACAATAAATATTGATAATTTATACAGTGTTTTTAAACCATCCAGGAAGGCCAAGGCAGGAGAGACTGTTACTTGCAAAACAGTCAAGATTTATAATAAAGACATGCTGACTTCAGACTAAAGTAATTTGGAACAGCGTATCTCACATCATCATTAACAAGTTGTCTCTTCTGGTTGTGTTATTTCTGTATCATATTGTAGCCTCAAAAATTTTTATGATTAGCTTTGAGGTATATTAATACTTTCCACATTTTACAGTGATTTAAGAGCCAGAATAACCACCTAAATCTCTAAAAGAAAATCACTGGTGTGAAAAAGAAAAAATAAAAATACTTCATAACAATTTATTTGAATAGAAATTTCTACAGTAAATGTAGATTTTAATCATATTGGAACTAATCTTCTGTTTTCAAACGGAACTGCTGAAGAGCTTGTGGAGTTGACAGGATGTGGAAAAAAATACCGTTCACTTCCAGTTTCAAAAAAATAAATAAATTTAGGACTACATTTTGAAACAGTACATCATTAACCAACTGAATCATTGCCCAAATTCTGCATTGAATATCATCACTATTTTTATCCAGTGCAATGCCCGAGGTGAAATAAATGACTTGTAAAGTCTCTGTTTCAAATGGCTCAGGACAAACCAGAGATGGACCGAAAGAAAAGCGGCATCAAACAAGTGGAACAGTCAGAAATTAGAATGCCAAAAGCCCCTTGATAAAGATGGCATTTTGCCCAGATTCAAAGGTCCCTCCACAAAAGTCCGAGTTTATGATCTGGGCTATATTATTTGACCTGACAAACATTTATAATTCCCTCCACAGATCTAACCTTCTTTGTATCTTTACTCTTTAAAAACACTACAGCTGCTACTTCCAGTTGCAAAGTTTTTACAGAGTATTCTTTAAAGAGCAACTAAATATTCACTTTGGTAAAAAATTAACATGATATTACTATCCCCATTTCAATAAAAACTAAGAATGAAAGGCTTTGTCCTAAATCAAATCTTAGCAGCTTTCCCCATCAAGAAAAACCTGACTTTTTAACTGACACTGAAATTAATACACATTTGCTGGATACAGAAAAATAATTGAAAGGACAATTGTTCTTATTCATATGTAAATGTCATTAGGCTCTTTCAAGAGAGAACAATGTATTTTTCCACAGATTTCCAAGTTGAGGGCAGTGGGAATAAGAAGAAATGCTCTGTATCCCAACAACTGTAATAACTGGGAATGGTATTTTTATTCCAAAGGATGCTTAAATAGCTAATAAACATAACATGCGTATTAGCACTACAACACATCATTTAACAGCTTTATTGGAGTGGCAAGTGTCCCACTTCCACACAGAACAAGTCCATCTGCCACTAGGAGCAGGCACTGACACCAGTAAGTACCCAAAAAAGTTCAATATATGGTTAGAAGTTGTGAAAACTTCTGAACAGGAGTACATTACTAGACGCAATTTCATGAAAGTCAGCTCAGAAGTGCAGCAAACGATCTCCAGTCGCCAGCACTGAAGCCTGAGCCCGGTGGAACCTTGTGAACACGCAAAACAAAAAGATCAAACAGATTTCAAAGGCATTTAGTAAAATCTGAATATAACAGTAGATGCTACTTGAAAACTTCCTATAATTCTGCATGTCGAGCCCAGTGAATGAGCCTGAACACGCTGAGTCAACAGCACTTTTTCTCCCCACTGTTACTCCTCTTTTTTTTTTTTTTAATGTTGTTTTTCAGCAGCTACTGATCTTTTTAAACTCATTTCAGGCTCTCCTAAACCAGCCACTAAAACTGCACTCCTGCCTTTCTTTCACCAGCGCAACATGCAGCAGTAACAGCGTACAGCACTTTTCCTAATCAATGTCTTTTCTCCCTTTAAAAAATCAGGATCTATACATGTGAAAAAAAAAATTTAAGAAAAAAAAAATCAAATTTTCTTTCCTTTTTTTTTTTTTTTTTTTTAAAGGGAGAGACACTATGAGGTAGAGATTAATCATGCAGCAAAAGATTAATTCCCAGCTGCTTGGCAACCATCTGGACATTCTACTGGTTAAAACACTAGTCTGAATTGCTAACCTACCCCTTTGATCTTTCTCAGTGTCTCCAGCCCATATGTGCAATAATTAAAGACACAGTTCACAAACTATTGCAAAAAAAAAAAAATAACTGTGCATGTACATATATATCTCCATAACCAGCCTGACTGGTATCAGGAATTATAAATCACCAGGCAGTTTATGAAAACATGTCTCATCCTGACATACACTGGATGTCTCACACCAGTCTGGCAATAAAATAAGGTTTGGGTTTTATTACATTACGTTCTGAAGAGTTTATCAAAGCAAGGCAGGATGTGACTTCCTCACATGGAAGACAGCGGACAACTTGCACGTGGTTTTTTTTTTGGGAACGGGACATTAATCAGCCAGGAATCATGTTAACAGGAGTCAGGATTGCTGTGATTTTAAACGTGAACTAACAGATTCCTGCTCAACGATTACTCCATGGTGAGAATTGGTTTAAAAGTGGATTCCTCTCATAAATCAGGCACTGCCCTCAAAACAGACACCAGGGTTGGGGATAAAAGGAGGAAATTCAGACGAAGCGGAGAATATTCAACGCCACAACATTCACTGCTCGGGGTATTTTGAAGTATTTTCAGAACCAAGTTGTCATAAGAAAAAAAAAAAGTTATGGAAAAGTGAAAAATCAAGATGAAATCAGTAACTGTGTCATATCTGCCTTTCCCCGACCCTTCGTGAGGGCCACACTTGTGTGAACAGCATTCAACACGCGTCCCTCCATTTCAACAAGAATATTCACCAGAATTAAAAACTTTAACAGTTTTTACCCCTTGGAAATTGGTGTGACATTTACGAGCTGAAGAGTGACTTGGACAGCTCCAGGTGAACAGGATGACAAAAAAATGGGGAAGAAGAAAGGAAGAGAAGTGGGAGAACAGAGGGATAAGTAGAAAAAAAAAAATTCAACACACAAAGCTCCGGTTATGGTAAGATTCACGTTCTGGGCTCACCTACAGGTGCTTTTACAACTCAAGTGCTTTCAGAAAGTTCATCCAAATTACTCTCCTCGTGTTATTACTAAATACCTATGAGCTTAAAAAGCACTAACAGGATCACCAACAGCCCCATCCCATGCCTAAGGAGGTTCCTTCAGCTGTATCCAGCTCTCCTGATTCCATACACAGATAGATATATATATATATCCATCTACCAAAATTTAAACTCTAGAGACACACAGAAATGAGCACACAAACACTTTCAATTCAATATAATATCCCAGACAACAATACTGATAGCTTTGGTTACCATTCCTGGAAGATATGAACAAAAATATTTGTTTTTAATGAGGAAACATATCAAAGCCACGACGTAGCTAAAAGCACAATAATGTTAATTTTACAACAGTTTAATTACAGGAGTCCTTCTTTTAGGATACTGTCTCCATATTGGTTTTATTGCTTGCTTTTAATTTGGCATAAATTCCATGTATATAAACACTTTGTTGTGGAGCAGAGCAATTAAGAGGAGGAAATCAAAAACAACAGGCCAATGCTCACTGATCACCATCTCCTTCCAAGTGCAGGCACTGTTATCTTCAAGTGTTCCTTTTCTTCACCTAAAATCCCACCAGCAAGTGTTTCCCACCCTCCCTCTCAAGTCCTACAACTTTCCCTCCTCCCTGAATCCTCTCCTCTGCATTCTCTGAATGGTCCCTCTCGGGGAAAATCCATATCCCAGCCCTTATGCAATTTTCTCCCCTTCAATTTATAATCTCTCGCAAGATAAGTGAGAAGCCCGGTAAATCCACTGCTTTCAGCACCTTAAATTCAGAGCACTTTCAGCCAGACCAGGACTAACCCATAACACCATCAGTGCAGATTTTATCTTAACATAAATATATCGCTCCATCCCAACACTTTTGGTGCAGTAAAACCACGATGATCTTGATGATCTTTATAAACAAAATTTGGTGTCACGCAGCAAATGGGAGTGCTCATTCCCAAAATAAAAGGAGAAAAACTTAACTAGAGATTACAAAGATAAAGGTTCCAAACAGCACTTTTAAAAGGCTGCATCCTTAAGATTAGACTTCTTGAATACATTAAGCCCATAAAAGTTTTCATCTTACTTCTGGTTCTTAATCCAGGAAGATGAATTTTCAGTGGGGGGAGAATTCTCTGCACTGTGTGTTATCTTACACACAGATCATCTCCCCTTTTTTCCTGGGCATGATTTCCCTCTTCCTCATTCCTCACTCCATGAAAACTTGGGGAAGCCACCCTGCAGGTACCCTGTATTCTCCTGAAAACTTACCCAAAACTCCTCCTCCCTCCAGTTGCACTGGACTAATTTAGTACACAAAGAGGCTGGAAAAGGACCCATCCCAAGACATCATCACTGGATTCCCAAAAATCAAAACAGAAATGACAGGGGCACAGTGATAAGTCAACAAAAACATTGGAAACACTTCAGAGTTCCCAGTTAATCCAGAGAGGTGAAGCTTCATAAGAGAGTTATTGCACAAAGCATTGAGCTTGCCAGCTTGTCAAAAATTAAATTAATTAAGAGGTGGTATACAGCTCAGAATAAATTTACCCCAGGTATTCATAATAACCTGCAGTTTAAAATAATGAAAAGTGAAAATTCTTTCCAATATTCCTCAGAGATGTTTAGGTTTCATTTGTTGAGATAAGATAAGTAAGTGTCTTTGCTTATAAAAAGCAAACCAGAAGGAAATTGAGGGGAAAAAAAAGGCTAAAAAAAATTAAGATTGACAAAAATTAAGAAGGAGAACTCCCTTAAAGAAACATAAAAACTTCTTTAAAGGATGCATCAGATAAACTAGTGGTTTGGGAAAGGTCAGAAAAACAACGTGTTTTATTAACATAGCTCATTTTATTTTCTCAACCCAGCAGAATTCTGTATCTTAGCAGTGGTACTGGGTCTGTTTTTCTGAAAAAACCCAAATCAGACCCTTTCCTTCGCCCTCCTCTTCCCCGAGGAGCTCTGGGTGACACTCAGGATGGCCAGAGGGGAAGTTCCAAGGGACAACACTTTTCCCTTTGTACCACGACAAGCCACCACCATCTGTGGTGAAAACGGATCTATTCCTGTTGTGTCGCATCTTCCTCGTTTGAACCCCTGATTTTTCAAGCAATGACCATTTCCCAACTGGTTTAATCCATGCCAGAAGGATTTGGGGAAAAGATGACTCAAAGCCTGACTGCTGGCGCAGTTTTCCCAGGGCTGTGATGTGGTTATCGCTGCACAGGGCCATGTGTTCAGCATTACAGAGTCTAAACAGGTGCAGGAATGGTTTATGAACAAAGGTCTAAAGGTTAAAAGCAAAAAAAAAACAAAACAAAACAAAAAAAAAAAAAACCACCAAAACCACAGTTATCCTATTTTATGTTCTCCTGTTGTACTACAAAAGAGGTTGAGAACAGTTAAAGGTTTCCCCAAACTCTTTTGCACAGCTCTACTTTTCTGTTAATGCATCTCCATCCCATAAATGAGAAGGCTTTATTCTTAATTGAGCTTCACAAACAAAATAAGATGAAAACACATTTAAGTTTTCTAGTTAATAGCACACACATGGTGATTGTGAAACACTGTCTGTAACCTTTCCAGTTCAAACCAGCACCATTAGCAAAAAGTCCTGGGTTTTTACTGTGTGGTTTAGAGGATTTTTTCCACTGAACCAGCAAAGTATTAACTGGGTATTTTATGTAGCTCCTTGGCATGCGTTCCTGTTTATTTAATTTGAAAGCATTGTTTAAATGACAACATTGTGCTTTCAATTTATTTATTTTTGGGGCTATTTTCACATCTTATGAAACCTTGTCTCATCCTGAGGCACTGGTGCTTTGAATATTGTCAACGCAAAAGCAGAGGCAATATTAGAGCAGAGAAAGTGCAAGGGTTGTGCAACTGCTTGTTTGAGCAGCCAACAAGGCTGCCAGGTAGCAACATAAATCATTTCATGTACATTATTTTATTAACAATGGAAGCAAATCAAATTTACCCTCCCCTGCATCTCTGCTAAAGGCGCCCTCTGAAGTGTTTTGAAAGCAACTTTAGGACAGTCCCAATTCATAAGTGTTGAATTTGGGTTTTTGTTTAGGTCTTTTTTTTTAATGACTGGTTGGTTGGGTTTGGGTTTTTATTAACTGTTTTGCTAATGCACATTGAGTTTCCTCTCCTGCTCATTAATTCACTGTCTTCCCCAAAAAAAGAGATGTTTTAAATAAATTGAGTAATTTGACAAAGTATCATAGGCAACTGACTTCCTTAAGCCATGAAAAAGGTGAAAGTGACCACGAGATTTAACTTTCACACACATTTAAACACAAAAAAATACGTGTGAGAGACTTAGACGAGCTTTGACAGAAATCTCTCCAATTCACAATGTTCCAAAGAAGAGAAATAAACCCCCATATGAATAAAAGAGGACTGGAGCTCAGTGAGGCAAATACAGAAATAATGTAGGTCCTAACAGAAATAAGGTCAAGGTCTGCAGATTTTTAAAAGGTATATAGAAACTAAATAAAAATGTCACTAAATCAAGGGTTTCACTGCTTCTGCTAAAAGGTAGTTTGGAAAATTCCTAGAAATCCAAAAATCTTCTGTTCTTTCAAAGGACCAGTCTAGGTGTTCAGAAAGCCTTTTTTACTCCCTAATTGGGAAGTACACTAAGTAGTGAATGAAAAGCCCTGACACTTCAGCAAAAATTCTTTTCCGGGAGATTTTGCT
This sequence comes from Cephalopterus ornatus, assembly GCA_013396775.1. Classification (NCBI taxonomy): domain Eukaryota; kingdom Metazoa; phylum Chordata; class Aves; order Passeriformes; family Cotingidae; genus Cephalopterus; species Cephalopterus ornatus. The sequence goes on along the minus strand of VZRE01012658.1, from coordinate 139,516 downwards.
GCTATAACAAACTTTTTTAATGCCTGGTTTCCAAAGAAAATGCCCCAAAGACTCCAAGGAATCTCACCTCTTTCTCCTGTGCTCGAAACAGCGCCTGCTGGTCGTGAGAAGGCCTTTTTCCTGGGACAATTTTAGGTGTCACCTATTGAATGAGAAAGAGTTCAGAACAACTTATTAAGCTAAAACCAGCAACTCCAAGTAAAATCAGCCCTGACCAGAAATTAAAAAGATGGAGAAGGTTTGTTTGCTTGCCTTAATGAAACTTTTAGGGAATATAAGCACCTACCAAAGACCTTGGCATCGGTTTTTCTCGCAAATATCTTGGGTTTTCTACCTGAAAAAGGAGTCAGAGAAAGAGCCATCATGGCAACAGTGTCTTATTGTGTCTTACAAACAATGACACATCACAACTGCACTTGCACAGCAACTGCATCGCTCAAAAGAAGCACAGAACAGATTTCAACATGCCTCAAGTGTCACAGAAATAGGAAAGCTTCCTAAGAAGAGATCACTTGGGTGGGTACGACCTACTCAGCAAGTTTTAGAATGTAAAATGGACCAAAAAAATAAAAAAAATCACACTTTTTTCCCCTCCCCAAAAACCTTTGTGGTTGTAAAAGTCCCACCAATGCATATTTTAAAAGGCTTTGGCAGCTACAGACATGGCTTATGCAAAAGATTTCCAGCTTTGTTGGATACATTTTCCTTGAAATCGGTGTAAAGCTACAAGAAGTTTACAGATTACACTGATTAAAATCTAGTGTTTTCAAGAAATTACAGTTGGGTGCACTGGAACAACTGCCACACATGTAAGTCAGAGGGACAAAACATAAGGAAATAATTCATTAACATGACTGTCTAATTAAAGCAGCTCTTAATCACTGTTTTTAAGAACTGAACACAAAACATTGTTCCCAACCCGCTTCCTCTGTCACACAGCTCTATCTTCCTCATCCTCTCAGAGATGAGGCTCAAAACATCACATCCCCAAAAAAATGCCCCCCCCCCCAAAAAAAAGCTTTCAAGGGTATAATCTCGTATGATGCAGCACTGAGATCTGGAATATGAATGTGGTTGTAACACACATTAAAAAAAAAATACAACAACATTTACTCTTAAGATCGGGCTGATCTACGAGGCAAGGCAAATATATCAAATTGCTTGCACTGTCTCCAGGACTATTAAATAAATTTGTGTGCCGAATTTATCGGTGAAAAAGAGGTTTAATCCCTCTGAAATTTCAATTTGATGCAGTGCTATTCATTTCCTGTCCTAAAAGGTTATGGAGCATTTCTTTATGATGGGGAAGAGTTGTCATATTTCACCCAGTGGTTGTAGATATTCGTGTTAAACACATAAACTCCATTTCAATGAATTATTATCTCTAATACTTTGAGCTATAGTGTTAAAATAAGAAAACCAGTAATTCAACAAATAATCTATTTACTGTCAATGAGTTTACTACAGTTACATTCAACTTTCTTCCATCAGGGAATGAAGGAATTCTGCCTAGTGCCACAAAAATTAAGAAGTTTGGACACAGAAGAGATTGGTGAGGAGAAGAACAGAGGAGTGAGATCAACATGGAGCAGTAATCACAGTGGAGGGGGGAAAAAAATAAAGAGGTATGGCAATAAAAATACAAAAATTCTAAACTAAAAATGTTGGTGTCCTACACATCTGTACCCGCAATAGTATTTTCTATCTACGTTTTGTGAGCATTACGCTCTTCCTTCCAGCTCATCTTGGCTACACACACCTGAGCATCACCTGGCAGGTACCTGGGGCTGAAGGGGCTCCAGAAGTTCAAGGTACGCCCCAATTTGGCATCCCAGAAACCTGAGCAGCAGGGAACAGCGGAAGACTTCCCCAATCCCTGGAGGAATTCTGAGAAGGCTGCAGAGCCCCATTTCAAAGGTTTTGTTATTTCCTAAAAGCCCTCTCTTTCATACAATAAAATCACCCTTTACTTTGGCTTTTGAAAAGCTAAAAATCATCGTAAATATTCACAATTAATCCAAATTCTCTCTCTGACCATGACATCGAGCTTTTTGCAGTCTTCAAAACCCACCTAAAAAGCTAAGGTACATCCTACTTGTTTGTGAGAAGGACTGAAAATGTGTCTCTAATACTTTGTACAGCCCAAGTCTTGCATTTTTTGATTTTGTAACAGCAGCCATATGTGCTTTGAAGTTAAATGTTCCCACTTTGTTACTTGTTGTGGATTATATCCACTTAAACCGATCTGTAAACATTTAATGCCTCAACATTCATTCTTTTCATGCTGGTCTTCTGCAAAACTTCTTGTTCTCAAAATTAGACCACATTAAAGAGGGAATATCACAATAAAGAATGCCCAAAAAAAGAAAAAAAAAAGCCTGTATTTATGAGAAACATGCAAATTTTAAAATAATAAGCAAAAGGTCAAAGACAAGCCAAAATACATATGTATGAAACTAAAGGACTGCCATGAGAAGGACAGTAAATCACAGGCTTTTTTAAGAGTATGAACCAAATAAATGTCATCATGAAAGACATCTTCATTTGAACAAGAATTGAACTCTAATTTGTAAATATCACTTCTTAATAAAAAATGGCATTTTGAATTTCTCTGTGGAGAACATTTCAGATTGCCCTCTTCTGCTGGCCAAGTCAGACAAGACACCACGTTTCCATTCGGGAGGACCGGTGTGGTCACCTTCTAGATCCCCATCACTTAAAAGAAATAATCTACTTCATGAAAATATACCTATTTTCCTAAGTTGAGAAAAAAACGTGGCAGAAACGTGCATAAAAACACAACTCCAAAATGGAACCGGAGGCAAGTCAGCCACATTTTTTAACTTAGTATTTTCAATTTCTATTTATGTAACAACATCTAAAGTGGTCAAAACTAAGCATTTTTGAAGCATACAATAAAGGCACTTATGCAAGCAATGAGGGAAGCACTGATAAAAGTAAATTGATATAAAATGGTTTCCCTCAAAAGCAAAGGCAGCGCAGGAAAAGCACAATTTTGAGCTTTAAGTACTTCCACAAGATTCATCCTCAGGTCCTCAACTATATTTCATCTCCCAGGATGAAAACAGTGCACAGGCTTTGTATTTGTGCACTAATCATAGTTCAGAAATTTACAGCAAGTGCTCAGTAAATACCACAATAACAACAACATTAACGTCATGGTTCCATCCCGCCCCTCCAAAACCCCATTTCATTCTTTGGAAGATGATTATCAAGGTCTAGTTATGTTCAATAAAGCACAACTGGAGCTTATTTCAGCCGGGTCACAGAGGCAGAAGGTATATTGTGTATATTAAAGGTTCGGGGAACAAAACTCCCACATTTGGATCAGCACGTTCCCCCTTCAGCTTCTTCAAAGACAACACGTGATTGTTTTCAAAACAAGGATGGCAGAAAACACACATGAAAGAGTTAAGAACACTTAAGACTTTGAAATGGTAAACAACTAAACTGAACCTTGCCCTAAATTCTTACTTTAATCTAACAAACCCAGCCAGCATGTTCCCTACAGAAATAACTGCTGAGTAGCTTCAGGAAATTTGAGTAAGGACATTCTTATCTAACATCATAATTTGCAGGGAAGTTCACTTTAATGCTGCTTCTGCAGTCTTGGTGGAAGGACATTAAAGCACACGAAGGTTGTTTGTCAGCATGGAAGTTGAATTGATGTTTTGAAGTCACACCACCACTTGGAGTTCACTGTGGGAAAGTTTTCCCAGTGTTGCTGCCCTCCAACGCCACAACATATACAGTAGGTATGTTTATAGTAAGCAGACGGACTGAGAAAGCAAACAAAAGATAATCAAATGGTTTGTATAGAAATGGTTGAGCTTAACTAGACTGGAAAGACAGAGGCAGATGGGAGCCAAGTGCAGGGAGCAGGCACAGCCTCCTCTGCTGCTGCACCACCCAAGAGTTCCCAACGCTTCCATCTGCCTTAACCCCGTGTTATATCACTTCTCCAAGGAAGAAGAACATAATGCAAGCCATTGACCGCAGAATTTCTTTAGTCTAAGTCCTCCTAAACCATTTTTAGGCAATAACATTTCCCGTGGCAAGTCCCTGTGGCCAAGACCTGATGGCCAGCTTCCTCGTGCTGCACATCCCACATCGCTCCTGGGAAAAGGTAAAGAGTTAAATTCTTGTGCTGGCTGAATTCCAGTGAGGAAAACTCATGTTCTCCCTGATTAAATAATCCCTCTGCTATTTCCCCAGGGTACAGTCTCTTTGTATGCTTTCTACCTAAAATGATGTGCTGAATTTCCTGGGATGCTTGAAAGACTTGCTTTGTCACACCTAAAATTGGGTACAATTCAGTGGCAAATCAAACTGCATCAGAAGCACCATGAAATAGGGAAAGAGGGAGACAGACAGAGAGAGAGGCAGGTCAGGTAAGAATTTGAAGGGATTTAATTCATTGTTGTTCCTTTACATAACTTAAATTTTTTTATCCAAAAATTATGTTTCTCTGCAATCTAAAAAGCTCAACTACAAGAGGAAAAAGAGGAAAGGAAAAAAGACAGTGTAATTCCATTATCCAAAAAGCTTTTTTTCCTGACTCTCTCTCTCTATTTCACAATATTTAATTATTTTTTGAGACAAACAGGAGATGGTCACCTTCCCTTTAGCTATGAGTGTACTAGATTTGCAACAATATGTGGAAGTTTATTGACAGCTGTTAATAAAATAAAATCATTGAATCACAGAATGGTTTGGGTTGGAACAGACCTTAGAGCTCATCTTGTTCCAATCCCCTGCGATGAGCAGGGACACCTTCCACTAGCCCAGGTTACTTTTATTGTGTCCTAAAATACCTAAAGAAGGACAAAGGCAGTTCAAAGTAATGATGTGACCCAAGATTCACTTGCATTTGTCTCAACTCCTGGCTCTGAAATTTTCCTCTTAAAACAGCAATACAAAAGGATTTCTTCTTTTCTGCATTGCAAATGCAACTTCAAGGCATAAACACTTGATAAAGGACAGTGCCCACATTTAGATAAGAGCCAATAATGGCTAAGAAAAAACAAGCTATTATAATGTGTGTCAAATTGGCTTACATTACTATCCCATGTACAAAAGGCAAATGCACTGCACTCAAAACTTAACTTTTTAAAAAAAAATATTTACTCATGCCTGACTAGAATCTAAAGAACTTGAACAATAAAATGCTTGGTAGGGATAATCAGGAACATTGAAAGGTAAAGGTAATAATTCTTTCATTGCTCATGAGAAGCAACAATATTAGCAAAGTAATGCAACAGCTTTATTGTCCTGCAGAAAATGTTATTGCCAACAACAAATATTACTCTGTTGAGCTTTGACCTCTGCTTAGTAGAGAAATCATAAAAGTATTTCCCAAAACTTAGAGTATTTTAGCGATGCTAAGAATAAAAAAAAATCTCAGCCGCTGATGTGGGCACATCATAAACACTGAAAACACATCCACTCTGTGACCCTAAAAACACAAGAGCTTTGAAGAAGAGGAAATTTAGAATATAGTGAAGAAGCAGGAGACCAAAAGATAACGGTAAAAATAAATCAACAGTTTCTAGCTGGTCATTATAATCGAGCCCAGACTGGAATAGTGAAGGTTCAGCAGCAACTTGCAGCTGGAAGACACCAAGGTTGTCTCACCAATATGTAGAGCACTTTAGATAGGCATTGGCAGATTCCTGAACAAAAACAGAGTCTCCATATAAACTTGCTTGAAATAATCACAAGCTTCTTAAAAATCACAAGGATTCTTCCTGAGAAAAACCCTTGTATAAAGACTTGCACAACCAAAAAACCCAAGGAAAGTTTGCAAGACAACTGTTCTTTACACTGGGCAGCTCAAGGCAAAAGCCATTCTGTATTTCCTTTCCTACCTCCTCCCACTACTGAACTGTTCTTTTGGGTCAAGGGTCTTCTGTATCTGAGGTGGGATCACTTGTAAATTAAGTTTCCTGAACAGTTTGCAGATGGGGCTGGCAATTAGAGGGGAGCTGGATGCTCCCATGACATTGTAAACCCTCACAAATAACAGCAGCCACATCTGACGCTCAAACCTTCCAGATTCCAAGGAGCTGCAGTCATTTAGTGAGATTTTTATTTCATTTTTAGCAATGACATATTCTTCTTTAAGCATGACACTCTGCTTAAAACTTCCTGACCCTTTCAGAACCCACTGGAGGCCGTGATCCACAGCAGGGAAACGCTGTTGAGCAGCAACCCCTCACAGACCTCTCTTTTACAACCTCAAATCCTCTTTGTCAGGTAACTCCCAACAAGTCTTATCAGGCCATCAAAGTCTCTCAGGAGCGACTTGTTTAATTACCATCCCTGGAGAGGAGACTTGAAAACCTGATTTATGTGTCACAGCAGCCAATTTGTTACCAAGAGAGCTCCTGTATCAGCAGAGGATCATCACACTTTAATAACCACCCATTATCAACACAACACGATTGCAAACCGGAATTTCAATTAGAAAAAGAAATAAAATACAAATAAAATTACAGAGATAAGCAAGCAGGTAGATCAACACTGATATGCAAACGCTGGATAGAAAGAGATTCTTTGTCAGCATCAGTTGGAACAATTTGTAAGATGGCCATGAGCAAGTTTTCCCCCTTAAAGCAGCTTTAAAAGCTCAAAGTATTACAGTTATCTGCTCATATAATCCAGGTATTTATGCAGCCCAAATATCCAAAATCAGCAAGTGACTGCTTGCACCTTTGTTTCAGACACCTGTATGGAGCTTTGGCAAGTTGGAGCTGCTGCTATTTAAAAATCTTGGTGATGATCCACCTTCCCCACTTTTACAAAGCTACAGTTCCTGAAAAATACCCTGATCTAAGTCTGGAAGTGCTAGAAATTGTTCTTGTATTACCCTCTAAAAGACAATCATCAAGAAACTGTCTTAATTTCTACCAGAGTAAGACACTTGGTTTTGGCCACTTGCCTGATTCATCAGTAACCTTATTAAATATCGTTAAGTTTATTATAACTTAAAAATGAGGAATTTTTAATGTTTTCCTCTCAGGATGACGTGTATTCATTAATAACCATTCCAAGCTTTAATCAGTTCATGTCTAAAACACTGACTCCCACACCAGTTTTGTAGTCTAAGCTCAGAGATGCAGACTACATTAAATAAGGAGATTTCATTTCAAGTTAATAAATAAGGAATGCACTCAGTTTGTTTTACCCCAAGATTCCAACTATTGAGATGAGCTTCGAGGTCATTGTCATCCAAAGAAATGGTTTTGTCCTGATGATCATCCTGCAACAGAAAGGAGTCAATCAGAAGAGCTGGTGAATACATAATTTAAAATAAAGCTTCTCTTTGGCTTGGCCATTCCTATACTGGATTTCCTAGGAGTGGCAGCTTTAATCTAAATAGCTCAGTTACCAGAAAAAAAGGAATTCAGAGAATAAATTAGCCAGGATCTTCACTTTATATTTGGTCTCCTTTAATTATTCTGGTCTCCTTTACAGAGGGTGAATTTCCTAAACAAAAATCAAAGTACTCCATATTCTAAAAATGATTCATCTCTCCACAGTACCCTTTGTGGGGCTAATCCAGAATTCCGAGATCACCTGATCAGCCTCCAAAGAAAAAGAAATAAACTTAAAAATTAAAGGAAAAGCGGAGCAGGGCAGTGATAGTTATCAAAGCAGAGCTGCTGCCCAGCTCAGGGCTGAGGGTCCTCTCCACAGAAAGGATTTCCAGCATCCAGCCAGGACTGGGGTTATTGCTGCTCAAGGAAGTAACGAAGAATTTTCTTTCAGAAGAAAAGTTCTTCCTGCAGGACAACAATATTGATGGACTGATTTCATGGGGAAGCTGGTACAGAACATTTTGCTTAACTGAGATATTCAGAAAAACAAGAGTGAAGTGTGAATTTCTCCGTCTCACTGAGTTTTGTTAACCAGGGCTTTGTGGATGGACCTGCCAGCACCTCTCCTTTAAATCTCATTTGTCATAATCATTCAGTGAGTGGAGCCTGGACTGCACTTCATCAGCACTGGGCTGAGGCAGCTCTTTGTATCTCTTCAAAGACTCCCTGTTCCTCTACCTGGGCCTGAATTGTGCCAGAACATCTGTGTGTCCTGACGACGGAACAAGATATTATTTGTCCCAGCCAGTCAAACATTATCAAACTGTCTGGAAAAGCAAGAGAAGATTATTTCACTTAGAGGCCCTTTTTAAGCTGTAATCACACGAGAATCCAATTTATGAAGCTGAAGACCAGTGGAGTGCAGTGATCGAACACTGCCCTGGAAGCTGTGGCAGAGCCAGCAGCAAAAAGAAAAAGCAACACACCAAAACAACAACAACAACAAAAACCCCACAAAACAACTTTAAAGTCCCAAATCCAGGTATCAAGTGGAAAAAAAATTTTCTTAACAGTAACTGTTCCATAAGGAATATTTCTTCTAAGTAAAATAAACGGGAAACCAATAAGAAGAAATGTAGCAAATCTAGCATGGGGTTTTATTTTTAATTATGGCACTTCTGTTTTTAAATTATATTTGTATGTATATAATCAACACACACACAAATACATTCATACCAATCAGAGCCTAGGGCAGAAACACTATTTTTGCCCACTGACCACCTGCAACCTGTCACGACAAACCATCCCCTGGCTAATCCTCTATTCCAGATGCTCAACAGAACACAAATTTCCTCAGAACACTTCCAATTTATCCCACTTGCACTTCGTGTCCTCATCAATTCTTGGCTGTGCCCAGCAAGGAAGGGAAGAACAGGCTGTATGAATTCCTCAGGTGGCAACAGCCCACTCCCAGCTGCAATCTTTGTAAACTGTTCCCCTGATGTAATCAAAAAGAGAATTATGGGCAGACCTAAACAGGTTCATACAGCAAATTCAGTGTTCCAGGGATGAGAGTTGTTGTAGATGCGGTGAAAGCCACATTTATGAAGGGAAACAGCACATTTCTTGGTAAAGAGATATTTGTCAGGAGCAATTTTCAGTGTAAACGCTCGCAATTATACACACAGCACCATTAGATATTTTGGTCTGCACAGGTTTTCCATGAAGTCTGTTCCATGTCCTTTCATCAGCCATAATGCTCCTTGTGGAAAAAGTCTGACGAAACAAACGGTCCAAAATTCACTCTTTCAGAGGTCAATCATCACTAAACAGAGCCAGAGGCATCTAGGCAGCTTTCTTTAATCTATTATTGCAAAATACAAGATGATGTCAGTACAGGCACGATGCCAAGCCCAGGGAAAACAACGCACTGAACACACTGAACAGAGGTCAAGAATTGGGATGAACTGGGAGCATCCTACAAGGAATTCCTTCCCCCTGCACTGCAGAGGACAGATTTTGGGGAGCTTTAGTCCTTGTCTGCAGCTTTACACAGGGATTGTGACCCACACAACTGAAATAACAGCTTTACAGGGATATGTAAAACCGACTCATGGAAAAGAGAGGGAGTTCTATGGCAAAAAGGAGAAGGATCTTACAGACAGCGACGTGCCCAGGTCATCTTCCTCTGTCCTCTGAAGATAACCCCCAGAATGGGATGTATCCGAGGGCTTCTCATTGGATCTTTCCCTGTTATCAACAAGAGTAAGCAGGGAGAGAAAAATTCATTTTTAACAATTTGTGGCACACAAAGGGAGTTAATCATACAGTAGAATCTTTAAAAATATACACGAGAAAATTATCAAGATGTATAGATCAAAAAAGGAGAAAATTTCTTGTCAAAGGCAAACGAAAGCTTTAAGTATTACATGAAAAAAAAACCCACCACCAAAAAAACCCCTGCCAACAGAAACACCAGAGATATTGTGTACATGATAGTACATTAATAAGCATTTCATTGCTTTTCTTCTACTACATCACCCAACAGATTCTAGAATAAATCCAAGTTAACCAGGAAGGCTGATCTAGGAGAGTGTTTTTGAAATAGCAGAGCACTAGACAGGGATTTTCTGGAAAAAGCTTTTGTCATAAATAAAAGAGTTGAACAAAAGGAAGTTAAGAATAGCAGGTGAAGAGAACTGTCCCTGATGCACCTGGTCAACAGATATTTATCAACCACGGAACAGTGAAAGCAAAGAACAGCCTGAAACAAAATAAAACAAAAACTATGGGCATTTATTAGATAGGTTGATACAGCAATAGATCCAAAACAGCAGCGAAACACCGTTCAGCATAAACTCCACTATCAAATCCACAGGTATTAAGGTAATTAAAAACTCCTTCACCTTCCCATGACTAGTTAGGTTACATTAAAATCAAATCAGACCATTAAAATACCTTCCTTCCTCTCCATCTGGCAGCAAGTGAGATGGTTGTTATGCCAAAGAGACTCTGAGATGAATTGAGTGTTTATGAACAGCACAACAAGAGTTGGATGTACAATATAAACGAGTCACTTCTAGGAAGACAAACACAAAGTTTTCACAAAGAACAGGGCCCCAGCTTTCATCAAAACAGCGGGGAACAGAGAAATACAACAACTGGGAGCAAACCTGCCCTTCCAGCAGCAATAAATCCCATATAAACAACATGTATGGATGCATAATAACCATTACAAAGCCCTAAATAGTTTAGATAAGCAGAGTCTTAGAGGTAAAAAGGATCAAAAGAAATTTAATAATACAATGCCTCTTGCATTTCTTACCAAGATTTCATTTGACACAAAATTACCTTTCATTAAAGGGAGATAAATCTTTGCCTGTCAGTAAATCTGCACTTTTATCAGATTTGTTTTCTGAGCAATGCTCAGGTTAAACAATTCAATAATGTTCCAATTGTTCAGAACGAGAGAAAACAGAATTCATGCCCTTATCATTCAGAGATTAAGGAATGTCAACAGATATGCAAACCAAGCCAAGTCACCTGTAATACTCTCAATTTGACAAAAGGTTTAGATAGATTTTAGTTCTGTATTTGCTGTTTGGAAGAGGAACTAAAAAGGAAGCTGCTTTACTTGATTCTATGAACAGAATTCAAAATTGTTATGGGTGGACCACAATTTTGCTCCTTTCAAGCATATTCTGCCCATTCACTCCCTTTTCCAGCCTTCTGCTAACACAAGTCAGGTTCCAAAAAAAAGTCACAGGATTGTTTCTCTTTCCTCCAGGGCAGGTGAGTGAGGAATGGTCAGAGTCGTAACATCAGCCCTGTGACCTCCTGATTCAGCCACAACACTGAGCATGGGAGAAGGAAGCAATTTGCTGCTAATAAAGTTGATTACTAAATAATATCCTACTAGGAGCAAAGTGAGGGAAACTCACTGGTTCCTCCTGGTCCAGCACAGCTCCACACTAACCTTTAATAAAGTTTTTCAGGCACAATCTCTAAACGTGCAGTAGAATTTTCCTGTGGGGTCAGAAAGACCAGGTTTCTGTTCAACATTCCTCAAACCAACCCTCTCCTGTTTCAAAATAAAGTTGCACCTTTCCAGCACCAGCTGCCTTGGGCTTATTCATCCACCCCCCAGCTTGCAAGTGAGGTTTGGCTACCTCCTTTTCATTTAGGCAGAAAAACAGCTTCATATAGAAAAGTCAAGATTGCCAAACGCAGAATTATTTGTATTGCAAGATAAAAATCACTATGAAAAGAACTTCTCTGTTTGGGCCTTTGAAAGGGGAGAATCTTGAGATAAATAACATCAAGAAGTTACTCAAACATGTCTCACTGACATTATCTATTTTGCCCTGAGAAAATGTTGTAAGAACGGAGTCATGCCTGGAATGCAAAATTTTGGTCCAGCTACACATATTCCAAGCCCATGGATCCACTTTTCCCAATGCACATTCGGAGGAGAGAGACAAATACAATGGAACTCGGTCACCATCTGCTGGCTCTCCCTACAAACTGCACATCGCAGAAATATTTAATATATTCCATCTTTACCTGCACTGATAGCTCGTTCAAAACTGCAAATACAGAGAAAAGCAGGATCTATACGTTGGATCTAGGTAATGTCTTAACACAGTCACATGGAAATAAGTATTAAATAAGCTATTTCTACAAAACACAACAGCTGAAACTTTTGCCTTCAATATTATTCCTGCATAACTCACAAGAAAACTACTTTCTCATTGCTCTGAAGACTAATTTATGTAATCTACAGAACCATCAAAATTTGCCAACACAAACTCACGTTTCCTTAGACAGCCCCACTCTTGGTTTGAGCACCCGTTAGCACAGCTGTGCCTACACAGCAAAGTTTCTCTTCCAGAGTCCTTTAAACCAGAAACATTATTCCATCACATTTACTTGCTCCTCCTGGCATGGAATCACATGCAACCCACATCTCCAGAGAACTCACCAGAGCCTTGGGAACCATGTATTGATCACCAATTTAGGTATTGCTTCATTCCCACAGGATAAAAACTAAAAAGTAGATGAAATAAAGCTCACCCAAAACTTCAAGAACTTTGCCAGACCAAGCTGAGTGTTAGGTTCAGATACTGAGAGGGAAAACAGGTCAGATCCCAATATTCTACTATAAACCAAGTGGGAAAGAGAAAAAATATGGTAAAGAGCACAGGGGAGGGAGTGGGTGGAACTGTACCTCAGCTTTCCTCAAGTGGGGACCAGCACCAGTCAGATACAGAGGGAGGAATATGCAAATAACACCCCAGCTGATAGTACATAAAGAATTAGGAATAATTAGGTGTATTTTTATGCCACAAATATGGCCTTGGAGAGATATCAATATGCTAAATTAGGCTTAATAGGGCAGAGTTGTGTTGATATTGTTTTATTGCTTCTGATACCCAAAGTGACACTTTATCATCATGATGCTACTCCCAGTGACCAAGGCAGCCTCAACATGGCACAATGTCAGCACAAATTCAGCCAAGGTCTCCAAAACCATTTCTACAGCATGATACATTCCCTGTTTTCATAAGGTCAAATCTACTTTTTTCTGATTGAGGGTATCTGGACACCGCTTCCCAACAACCCTCTGAATCACCAAGCCCAAAGCAGTAATATGATAACTCAGCTGGCAATTTTCCATTCTCTGCCTTCTGTTTCTTTTACCACAAGGCTGTTATCAAAACCACAGGCTCCCATCCCAGCAACCAGAAGAGCCCTTAGTCCTCAGGAAGAGGAGATAAAAAGTTGCTCTTAGGTCTGATGTGATTATTAGAATTACACAGTTACTGGATGCAGAAGAGGAAAAGCTTCATGATACTGAGTATCAACATGATTTATCTTGCAAGAGTGTCTCACTGTCATCTATCCAAATCACAGCTGAAAAACTAAAAACACGACTAAAAAAATATGATATACAGCATAAACACATCACTGTGCCTACAAAAGAACAGCTAATGGTGGCCACTTACGAAAAATGTAAGTGAACACATTAAAAAAAAGCATTAAACTTCTGAAAGAAAACCTGCACATATATTCGTTACGTGATGAAACGAAACCAGAAGCTTCATATAGAAGTAAACATTCACTTCCTTCAGCACAGCACCTACTGAGCCTTGAATAATAGTCACAGCCCATGTCTGAGTGCTTCCTTCACCAAGGATTTCAGAGAGGTTAAACATTAACTCAACTTCCAAACCAGCAAACAAGAGGCAATTCCACCCATGACTGAAATGCAGTCACATTTAAAAAAAAACACCAAAAACACAGATCTTCATAATCAGCACAAAGTTGTGCCGCCAAGAAAATCCAGAAAGTAAATACTTAAGAACAGTAGACTAAACTAAAATTTACCTAAAAGATTCCCACAAAACAGGACAGAAGAGAGCTGAAGGTTTCCAGTAGTGTCCAACTGACCAGCCTGCCACTCCTCTAATGCTGCAGGGACATTTTTCCAAGCCAACAGGAGAACAAGCCTTAATATGGAGCCATTGCAAACAATCCTCCCCACTCAGAAACATGGCAGAGTATCCCCCAGGCAGCAGCTCTGATTTTTAGCCTCCTAAATTTTAACAAGTACAGCTGGGCCAGTCTGACCTTCTGGAATCCAAGATTTATTATGCTTAAGGGAAATATACAAAGATCTTGGTAGTTCATAAAGAAGCCCTGATGAAACACAAGACAAGTAGGTGTTCAGTACGAACTAACACACTCACAAAAAGATAAATCTCTCTGTATTCATGTGACTTTTCCTCCTTGGTCACAGAACAGCAAATTTGGCTTATCTGCAGGAAGCCATTATTATGTTTCCTCTAAAAAAACACAATCACAGAACAACCTTTAAATCCACCATCTGTGTGCTTGTTTAGATTTCTAATCTCTATAGAAAATATAGCCATCAAAAACTATTTGATGCAACAGCTCCTTTCAGCATTGTGGCCTTAGACTACAAATGTAGATTTAGATTTTACAAGTTAAGTGTCTGTAACCAAAAGGAGGAGAACAAGAGGGAGGGAAAGAGGATAGAGCTTGGAAGGGCATGGAGGATGAAAGCCAGAGAAGACACAGTGGAGAAAAGAAAGAATGGAAAGGAATTCTTCTTTACATTGAAGCAATTGCCAGAGTTTCTGTTTATCAAGTACAAACACTGATGTTGAGTCCATCAGGGAGCGTAATAAACTCACATAAACAGAAACATCCAGAGCTTATCAAATCAGACATCTATTAAATACCAAATACTGAACAAAGCAAATACAGAAGTCTTACCCCTGTGCTGTTGATACAGAGGATTCCTCTTTAGCTTCACTGTTTTCTAGTTCTCCCAGAACCCACTCAGGCAAACAGCCTGAGCTATTGCTCAGAGCTCCTGCTGTACTTAGTTCTTCAATGTAAGTTGTCTATAATGAGAATAAAAGCAAAAATCAACAAGATGTATTTACACCAATACATTCTTCACACAGTTTAAGTTGTTCTTTACAGGAATATGTTCAGTAAAAACAGCCTTTTTCCAGTGAAGTCAGCGGCAGATGCCACGTTCCCAAGCCATGGAAATTCATACAACAGGCAGTGGTGTAAATGTTTTCCACTACTTTACTTATTTCAGTATGGGTAATTTTAGCATAAATTTGGACTGTTGCCCCACTAAAGCTGATGCCAAGCACTGACGCAGTATATTCAGGTCTTCAGAAAACGAACTTAACAAGCTTAACAACGTCTGTGTGAATAGTCGTCTTTCACAGAAACACAGGCTCCTATAACCACCTCTGATTACTAAAGTCACCACCCTCTAGCACGTTTTTCCTCTCACAAAACTACTGATTAAGACAAAAGAAAGCCTCAAGGGCTTTTTTCCAAAGAATCCGGAAAAAAAATCACCTGTTTTTTCAGAACACTGGTTTTTATAAGCCTTCTAATCTGAATTTTGAAGAAGATAGAGGTTTCATAAGAGGTTTTGCCCATCAAAAGGTTTTCCCAACATCATTTTTCACATTCATACCAAATCAAAGAGGCAAATGTATTTTAAGGATATGTTTAAGCGAGTTGGTCTCACACTCACCATGTAGGAAGGCAAACTTTTCAGCAACCCTTGTTCTGGTTTTTGTGCAAAAGGTCCCTCCAGGACTCCTCGTTTCAGCATGTGGAGCAAAAGTTTTGCGTACAAGTTCCGATTCTTCCTTCCCTCTAATCCTACCCCTGCTCCTGAGGGTCTGCAGAGTTTTTTAATCCACAGGGCACATATCCTTCGTTCTGAAAACACAGACACACATCCTCACTGTACCTTTTCAGAGCACATCAAACAGACTGAAAAAACAGAAGCCATCACTGGTCACCAGTTTCACGGGTGTCTCCCTTCTACCCAAAAGTTTAAAGCAAAACAAACAAACCCAAGTGACCAAACCAAATAAAAACGGTTCCATAGATTAAAATAAGTCTTTTACAATAGTTCAGATTCACATATTCCGGAAACATTTTCTATAAATTCACGCTTATCAGAAGCTGACATCACTTCCAGAAATGGCATGTTTGGGAATCAACCCCTAATAAGGACAGATCACATAAATCACCAGGAATTCTGCAATCACTGCAAGAGCTGCCATTACCTACAACTTACAGCCTGCATGAGCATTAATACTTGAAATACACAATAAATCTTCATTCATTTAAAAAAAAAAATAAAAAAAATCTGTATTTACACAAGTTTTGCTACCAGATGATGAAATTATTTATTTGGTTAAGCGTTCGCACAAAGAGGCCTTAATTTGTAGGGTATATGCCTTTAATTATAACCAGTTCGTTGTAAAAAACCACTCAGATTTATAAAACATCATTTATTAACTGATGTTCCTATTATTACACATTCATAACCAAATTTTAGCACCTTTATGAGAAAATATTTGTAATTTGTAAGCGCCATCTCAAAAACAATGCCTTTAAGAACTGCATTAGGTTTTTAAAAGAAATGCTAATGTGTTCATGCAAAAAGCATATTCACATCATGATGATAAGACAGATAAGATCAAACAACTGCAGAAAATACCTAAAAAAAATCCACCTTTAGAAGCTGAACAAACCCTCTGTCAAAACCATACCATAACAGACATTAAGTTTCTGGCTAAACCGATACAAGTTCACAGATACAAAATAATAGTTATCAGTCACCTAGAATTCTGTTATTAGCCTCTAAATGCACATTTTAACATATTTACCAGAACTATCCTGCAGCTTTAGAACATAAGGCTTCATAGCCACGATATAGCGGTTCAGTTCTGTATCCAGCTTTTCAGAGATTTCGTCTTCGCTGCTCATTTTGAAAGAGCATTCACCACACTGGGGTAGAACAGGTGAAAATATCGCTTTACATCAGCCTCTCCTCATCTCGGGCCCCGCAAAGACATGCTCGGAACTACACGGGAAACAAAACTGGATGTGTTATTATGCTCAAACAAACACGAAGCTCAGAGGGACTGTTTGCAAATAGCAGATATCACGCGGCGATCTGCAGGAACGTGCTTGTTTAGATTCGAAATTGAACATCCGACCACACGCTAAATGTATTCATCACACACAATTTGTGGCGAGCACCTCCAGGCGTTTGTGCGGTACCGCATCCCTAACCTGTTACTCCCTAGAATTAGAGCGGGGGGTTGGGTTTTTTTTAATGCAGAAGGGGGGAAAAGAGGGAGAAACCGGTAGGAAAAAACTGGAAACCAGAAGCGAGTAGAGCTTTAGTTACAAGCGGCAGAACCAAAACCGCTGTCGGGGCCGGTTTTTAAGGAAGTGGCGCCGCGCAGGCAAGCGGCTCGTCCCCGAACTGTCCCAGGACCACGGGACATCCCGACCTGGGAGGGACCCAAGAGGATCATCGCGTCTTAAGCGAATCGCTCTTAAAAGTGAACACGCGGGGATCGACCCCGCAGCCTCGGTGTTATCAGCACCGGCTCTGACCGACTGAGGTGTCACTTCCCGGCTGGAGCGGGGACCGTTTTTGTCCGTGTCACCTGCAACCCGCACGGTCCCGCCGACGGTCCCCTCCATCCCCATCCCCATCCCCATCCCCTCCTTCCCTCCCCGCCCGCTGCCGCTTTACCTGGGGAGGGCAGAGCCGG